>OY821519.1:73238524-73580613 GCA_963682025.1 Cordilura impudica | reverse complement strand
ATATGGTTTGATAGTTGTCAAAAATGGGTTAAATATGGTAAATTATTATTAATGTTTGCGTGTTTTAAACAATTCATACTGTCAACTATACCGGAGTTTTAACTTTTTCTGCTTTTTCTTCTAAAAAAACATGTTTAACATTTTCACTTCCTTTTGTGGTCTCACAATCAGAATATGACTTTAATGGAGTTTAGGGTTTTTTATTTTAAACTGCAGCATTTGCCAACTGCAGACATAAATTTGTAGGATTTCCCAACAATGTTAACTAAACCAGCAACAACTACTGCAACAACTATAACAACAATTGTATTAATTAAGTTAAAAAGTACTGTATGAGTAGAAGAAGGAGGCAAAACTAAGAAAACTCTTACAGCAACAAAAACAAAAAAAAAAAAAAAACAAGCAGCAAAAGTATACAATATAAAATATAACAGGGTCAAACATTAAAAAACTAAAAACCGCAAAAGTTAACTATTTGCTGCAATGCACCATGCGACACATCACACCCTCAATTATTTAGCATGTTTTTCCAAAAAAAAAAAAAATAATAATAATAATAAACCTCAGCTAGAGACGACAAGAAGGAGTAAAGCAGACATTTTATATAATATATTTTGTGGTTGTTGGCCCTCTTTATTATTGAAAGCGTGGGAATTTCGCTTTCATTGAAATAATAATTTAAGTAAAATTAAATTGAAAGCGCCTGAACCGACAAATAATTGTTTGCTTGTTAAAAACCAACTTACAGAGAGAATAATAATTTTGTGTTTACATCATTAACTAAATATCCTTAAAGTTTTAAAAGTGAAACAACAGTACTTAATTTTTATGGCTGTGAGATTTGTTTTTGTTGTATGCATTACTTAACAGCAAGACAGAAAATATAACATTTCTACACCATTTTCGATTGTAATTCAGAAACTATATAATGACGTTGAGAAAAGGTGAGATTTTACAAGTTTATATTTTTCATTGTATTGATTAGAACAACATAAAAGAATTTAAATATTCCATTAGAAATTAAGAAAATAATAAATGATCTTGAGATATCCAGTAAAAAAAAAATTAAAAAAATGTCTCCATATGATATAGAGAAAAGGCTAATTAGAACTGAGTTTTTTTTTTATTTAAATGAGAAAAAAAATTGAGATTGACATTGGGAATTGAAATGATAAAAAAAAACTACACTAACTGAACGCTGCGGCTTCCCCTTTAATGTTAGGTTAAAACTAAATGAAAGAGGTAATTTATAGTCGGTAAAGGCCGCTTATACGACACCATATACCATGATTTAGTTCTGAAGCTTAGAGGATGGAAAAACAAGCAATTCGCATTTTCTTTATTATTTGCTCCATAGTAATTATTTATCAAATAATCGGTATGTTGAAGTCTTTTCTAGCCAATTTTCAATGGTTTTGTTTGAGGACTTATAAAAGGTTTGCTTTCCAATTCACATATATTAATCACTACAATTATTTGGTGAATTTATTTTTCGAAGCAACATCTTTTGATCCAAAACAAAGGAAATATGGGTACCACTGTCTTTATAAATTCCTATAAATTTCACATTCCATAACAATTAGAAAAAAATCTGTACCCCATAAAATATAAACATTCTGGAGCCTTATAACAAGCGGAGTTGATATGCCGATGTCCGTCTGTCCGTCGGTAAAAATCGCGATCACCTTCCCTATAGATTGGCTGGCTTTACAATTTTTAATGAAAATGATTCGTTGACATCCTGAGCAAGTTGCTGTTTAAAATCATCAAAACCATTTCAATAAGGTCCGACTTATCAGTGAAAGTGTAAAAAAAATCTTGAATATATAGGAATTTTTTTATGTTGTTCTTGTTATTATTTTCAATTTCGTATTTTGTTTGTTGTAGCTGCTATTTTTGTAGTTGTTGCGATAATTTTATATGTAGCATTTACTTAGTGAGTGCGTGTATCGTTATATTCCACGTGCCTCATTAGTTTAGGATGGCATTGCCATACTTATCATACCCTGCACACTAATGCCCAGAGGGTATATATCAGTTTGTTATTGCATGTGTAACGCAAAAAATATTTGCGGGAAAGTATATATATTTTTGATCCTTATAAAAACTCGAGTTGATGTAGCGATGTTCATGTGTCTGTCTGCCTGTTGAAATCACGCTCATTTACAAAATAAACAACGTCAAATCACCCAATATTAGAAAAATTTGTTGCTCCATAGTACTAGATTTTTTTTAAATTACCACTGCAACTTATGGTGATGAAACCCTCATATCTCAATTTATATTTCTTTTTTTTTTATTTTTGGCCAAGATATGGACATTTGAAAAATGGTAATTTTTAACAAATTTTGGCCATCTTGGATTTGTCACTACTGTGAAAAACTCCAATAACTTGAGAAATTATGTTTCAAATTAAACAATACAAATCTAGTCATATCATATGGCCAATAGCATAGTTTAGAGCTAGAAGTGATGCAATTTTGCAAGGTATTGCTATGAATATATTTTTTTTAGTAAAGAAAAAGGCTTTTTAAGATTAAAATACTTAAAAATAAAAATAAAAACATTATATTTTAGAAACCTTTTCACTAACATATTCCAGCAACGAGGAGATTCTTACCTCGATGTCGTGGTTAAGAAATTTTTTTTTTATTTTTAGGAAATAATACCTTTCCAATTTTTTGTGTGCTTAAAGAGTACATATTGGTAAGTGTTTCTACCGAGTTTCAGAAAAAATTAGAAGGTGCCATTTTTTTACAGCCCATTAAATATAATATATAAAAATATAGTAAAACATATAATTAATTTTATATAAACACTGGATTTGTATTTACCATATAAATAGCTTCAAACTGATATCAGAATTGTTTAATTTGAACCACAATTTCTCAAGTTATTGTGCCAAGTCCACAATGGCCCAAATTTGTTAAAAATTGCCATTTTTCAAATGTCCATATCTTGGCCAAAATGGGCAAAATGAATTACAAACTGAGCTATGAGGGTTTCATCACCTTAAGTTTCAGTGGTAATTTGAAAAAAAAAAAAAAATATTTGTTACTATGGAGCAACACTCACTGGGTGATTTGACATGGAATGACCTCATTGCTTATCATAACTTTGATCAGGTTGGTATGGAATTTGGAGCTTACCTTTAGGCCCAATGGGTGAGGGATGATGCTCCGATAAAATTTCACACAAAAAACAAAAAATAGTGAAAACTTTTTGTACATAAGAGAACATGTGCATCAGCGATGCATACGCATTTTTTTTGCTTGTTCTTCTTGTTGATAGTAAAATAATAACCAAGATGGTTATTCTTACTCACACTAAACAAATAAAAATTAAACAGCAGTTAGCTAAAATTTGCTGATTGCACTTACTAAATGAGGCTATGACAAATCTTTGATTGCCTAAACCTGGGTTTTACGTTTACAGTAACATCTAGACTTACCATGTAATGCAACGGTAATAACTAATCATTACCAGGATGTTGCTGGGTATAGCACTATCTATAAGAAATGTCCCTCGATGCACCTCGAGGGAGTCAAGATGTAAAAGTCTACTCAATATCCATAAAGAATGAAGACAGTATGTTTCTCCAGTCTGACCTAAATAACTTCTACAAATGGTGTAATAACAACTTAGTGGAATTAGATCTTAAAAATGTCATTTGATGACCTTTTCTAGATAATCGCTATTTTCGAACGACTGACTCATTCGTAGATTTGGGACTAGGACTAAGCTTTAATTCTCATGTAATAATGACTGTTAGTAAGAAAATGATGTTTTATTTTCAACAAAACATTGGGCAAAGAATTTAATGATCTCAATGCCTTCCTGGAAAAATCTATAAAATTAATAGACTAGGCGATTTCTTGTGACCGCTGTAACAATTTTATTTACAAACCGCTTTTAACCAAACGTACCTCATTCGAAAAGTATTTCTTTTTAGCTGACCACCATATATACAGATTTGCACTATCTGGAACTTTTTTTTGCAGTAGTGCTCATTAAAAATTTATTATAAATATCAAAAGCCCTGTGTTGAGTTGTGAATTGGCTAAAATTGATTATTATACCAATAGGCTCCTTTATAATTATTTATTATCAAACCCATTTATATATCTGCACGTGAAGGAAAATTTTCTAATCTCTTTTTAAGCAAAGTGCTTGCACGGAGGGTTGTGAAAATTGGTATAGTTATAGTTCATATGGAGAAGGAGTCCGGAATTATAAAACTAATGTATAATACGTCTTAAAAATATATAAAATTAATTAAAATAAAATATTTATAATAATTTATAATTTATAATAATACAATATTCCATTGCCAAGAAAAATGTTAATAGACATATCAGATATGCTAAAACCGAATATTATTCCAAACGGTTTAGCACTACAATCAGTTCTCGACAGACTTGGAATACTATTCGCGAAATAGGAATTGGTAATGCGAACAACAACACTGCTTGCCAAGTAGATGCAAATATGCTTAACAGAACGATTACCAACGCACCTGTAATTAAAGCAAATTCCACTTTTTATAATTTTTCCTCAGACACCTTAAATACAGATAACAGGTTAATCAGCGAACATTTTCAATTTTCTTGCGTAACTCAAAATGACGTTATTTCAATGTGCTCCTTAATAAAATCAAATGCAATGGGCAGTGATAACTTACACCCAAAATTTATAAGATTACTTCTACCCCTGATTTTGCCGTATGTTACTCATCTGTTTAATACTATTATAATGTCTTGTATGTACCCGCTAAACTGGAAACATGCAAAAATTGTGCCCTTACCTAAGTCAAATGGAGAACTCAGACCTATAGCCATATTGTGTTTTCTATCGAAAGTCTTGGAAAAACTGTTGTATAAACAAATGATTTCATATGTCAATACACATAATTTGCTTTGCAGTACGCAATCTGGTTTTCGTCAATGCCATAGCTGCGTTACGGCTCTTGTGGAAGTTAGTGAGAACATACGGCAATGATTGGAAAATGGAAATATAAACTTTTTAGTGCTTCTAGACCATTCTAAGGCCTTCGATACGGTAGACCATGATATACTCCTTGGAAAACTGAAACACTTTTTTAGATTTACGGATACAGCAACCAAACTTATATCATGATATCTTTCGAACCGCACACAATCAGTATTTGTAAACGGTGTATGGTCAGATAGATTATCCCTTACTAGGGTAGTGCCTCAGTGCTCTATTTTAGGTCCAATTTTATTTTCCTTGTTCGCAAATGATTTGCCAAAACAAGTCTCCAATTGTAAGACACATTTATACAAAGATGACGTGCAACTCACTTAAAGTAGCCCAGTTCAGAATATTGCTTCAGGCATAACCCTTCTAAATGACGACTTAAACAGAATCTACCTTTGGGCTAATGCTAACGGACTCTGTTTGAATCCACATCTAAATGCATTGTTATACGAAAAAAAATTTAAATCCCACCATTTCTGAAGACATTGCTTTAAATGGCCAGAAAATTAAAATTGTTAATACGCCGAAAAATCTAGGGATAACTTTCAATAGCAATTTGACATGGACTGATCATAAAAATTCACTGGTTGGTCTGGTCCACACAGTATTTCACCCCTTTAAGAATAAGGGCCTTACTTGCCAAGACGTATCTGATTCCTTCACTGTTGTATGGGTGTGAGCTATTTGGAAGCTGTGATGCAGTTAGTAATAGGAAACTAAATGTCTTGTTTAATAATGCTATAAGATATGTGTATGGATTGAGAAGATTTGATCATGTTTCCTCTGTTTCCAGTAATCTTTACGGGTCTCTCTTGATAATCTGTTGAAAATTCGCACTCTTACATTTTTGCATAAAATAACAAACAGACAAACACCCAAATATATATTTGACAAAATCCGTTTTTTCCAATCGCCAAGAAACCGAAATATTGTAATTCCAAGTCATCAGTGCCTAGTATCTGAATGGCAGTTTTATGTACATGCCGCTCCTCTTTGGAACAATCTTCCACTAAGTCAACAACAAAACAGCAATGCTAAAAGTTTCAAAACTTTTTTATTTGACTTTTTTAAATAGTCAATTTTTTTTTTTTTTATCAATATTGTTATATTATACTAAAAATGTTATGTTAATAATTAATTATACTGTAAAATTTTTTCTTTGTGACGCAATACGTTCCTGTACTTTAAATATAAGACTCTATCTTGTTGTATAGGAAATGTAATTAAATAAATAAATAAATAAATAAATAAATAATTCGTTACGCCCTGTTAACGAGAATAATATCTAATGTATATGACATTCCCTGTGTTGAATTGTGTATTGCATAAATTGATTAGCATACCTTCAGGGTCATTTAAATATTCATAAATTTTTAAATTGAATGAAAAAATAATATTTTTTAGAATTTTCACTCGAATTTCGAGTGCTGGGCTATACTAGTATTTATAATGAAATCTAATGAATTTTAGTTAAAAAGTGTTGAACTTTGAATTGTTTAAAAGTGATTAGCATAACTTTAGGCTCTTATAATATTATTTATTAAATGAAAAAATTAATTGGCCATCGAACTTCGTGGGCTGGGCTCTACTTATAAATGTTCCTTGTTCAGTTGGATTTCCGTGGATCAAGTTTTATTAATTTTGATCCATTTGATTGACTTGATTGATTTGTTGATGTTATTAAAAGAAGATGAACGACTTATTTGAGCTCAAACGATTATGCTTACAGCTGTGCTTAGAGTCTGTATAATTTTTGTAAAGTATTTAAACTTTTTGCTCCGTTGTTGTTATATTTTAGCTGAATTAAATACAAATTTAAATAAATTTCCTAATTCTAAATTATTAAACGTTGAATTTTTAATATTTTTTGTTTAGAGGTGACTCCGTATTTTAGGCCATATCTTGTCAAAATGCTGCCCGACTTATTCCATTTTAAACACCAACCTGCCCGGAATAATTACAAAAAAATACTGAGTTCACCCAGCTAAAATGTTTATGTTGTGAATGAGCGTGATTTAAGCAGACGGACAGGCGGATATAGCTAAATCGACACGAGTTGTTATAAGGATCAATAATCTGTATACCTGACTGTATCCCAAATTCATTTTTCGATCCGTTATAAATGGATTTCAAAAGCACGAAACTTTTATAATTTAAATTTAAATTATTTTATTAATTTTCCTAGTGTTGACAACCTTTCTTATTATATAAAATATTCGGCACAGCCGAAACTTACATCCCACTAGTTTTTATTTATATGTATAAATATTTATTTATCTTAATTTAAATATATGCTATCATACAAAAAAATGCAAACATAATAATTTTTCTTATGCAACTTGCTTAGCAAGAATACAGTGTTTCCCCATCATATTATGTGCTGTTCGAAAACCTATCCAACGATATATAAGACACAAGATCAAATGTTTTTACTTTAAACAAAGCGAAAACATTAGCACACTTGTTTCAAAAATTGATCTATATTCTGCATGACAGGTTATACAGCTGTTTCGGGAAGAGTCACCAACCAAAGTCAATTACAAAAGCAGTAGATAATTTGTTTGATAACATACGAGTATTTGTTACAAAGTTGTTTTATATTTTAGTTTGTAATATTGGAAGATTCTTAAATAGTGTAACTCTTTGCTTGAATTCTGATTTGGTTGTTTTCAGCAAATGTATATGAGTTTAACTTTTTACCAAACAAACTATATACTGCCTTTGGTTACTGATGAAGCATCTGTATAACCTATCATGCAGAATATAGTTCAATTTTTGAAACAAATGTGCCAATGTCTTTGCTTCATTTAAAGGAAAAACATTTGATCTTGATCCTGAATAATTTCTAACTCAATCATTAAAATGACAAAGATCGAAAATAAAATTTCTATTTTTATAGAAATTAAAGATATATAAGACAATTTGTTAAACATTATTTTTCATATTCGAGTGCGCATAAGTATAAGAAAGATGAAAAAGATAAAAGGATAAATTTCATAGCTGTATTAACCAATTACTATTATTTTTATAATATTTTTTAAATGTGGTTAAATATATTCTTATAAATCTGAAGAGTTGCATATGTAAGGATACTATTTCTATCAAATTTCAAACCTTTCCGACAATAATTGTGGGGTGGACACCTTTCATCCAAGTGTTTGAATATATTAGGTAAATAATGTGTTGATATGAGCGCCTACAATTTCTATTAATTTTTTCCATATACTTCTGAAAAAATTTTTGTAAATCGATGTCAAACTTCCATGGAGTGAACGTTTTCATACATTTGTGTGAAAATTAGTAGAACTCCATAATTTTTAACAGAATGTTTCAATATTTCAAGAGAGTAATCTATTAATATAAATGACTTCAAAATATATAAAATCTTACCATGTTTTTATGAATTTTTTTTTAAATGAAGTCAAACATCTATGAAGTGAATATTTTCATACATTTGTATGGAAAGTCGTCGCGTTTTTCGAGTGACAGGTTATCCATTCCAGTAGGACAGTCCATGGGACAACATGGAGATTGTTAGTTGTTACTACTCGAGCTACTCGCTGAGCTCGAGTAGCTCATTAACTTCTCGAGTAGCTCGAGTACTCAAGCTTGACCGTAGGCTCCGCTATCGTTATTAGTTTTTAGCATGCGGATGTGAAAAAGTTCATATCTAACGTTATTTTTGTATAGGGACTGGTTAAAGAATTTGAAAAATTTCTACTTAATATTTTTGTTTGTTTGATAGATTTAAGTAAGGATCGGGGATCAGATTTTTAAGGGACTATGACCAAAAAGGGTCCTACAATAACTATTTTTGGGTATAAAAGATACTTGTGCACCAAATTTTACCAATATTATTTGATAATCGGTGTGCGTTGTGTAAGAACCATTCGGGTAATTATCTTGAACGAACGCAAAATCACCATTCAATCCAATCTTTTCCACTGACTGAAACAAGTATTAAAGTAATCAGTTCTCGTCTCTGTGAGACGTCTCGTTTCCCCATTAAACTTTGGAATTGAAACATATTTGAACAAAAGCTCGCTTGTCGTACCTAATTGCTTGATTTAACTAATTTAGATTGGAATATCTCAATTGACATATTTTTGAAGCTGGGAAAGCTTACTTACTAATCAATCAGCTACCATTCAAAGTTTCATATTTTGGTTTTGCGCCACTTGAGTAATGTTCCGAATTATATCTTTAGTGTCAAAAACTTTAATTTGCATTTTTATATTTTGCTGCTTTTTGTTTGATGCTAAACACTTTTATTGAGCTGGTAGTCTACTTATTTTTTAATTACTATTATATTTTAATTAATTTCAAACGGTATGGAACTCAACTTCAATTTACTATAATGTGATTTATGATTAGCTGATTAGTTCGCATCATGGTTTAAAATTATAAATCGTTTTTCAAATTATTACCTGCAACATTCAGCTAAATAGTGTCATCAACAACATTAAAAACTCTAAAGTAAACTTTTAAATTTATATGTTGAGTTTTAACACATGCCATCGTTTATCACTTATCCAATGGCAATGATGCTGTTGCTGCTGCTGTTGATGATGATGATGTAAAAAGCCTCATTTATCACTTGACATAACGAATGAAACAGCGACTACAGTGCAACGACAGTATATTTGTAAAGTATGCCAATAAACTAACACTTGCCACACTATACCCAACAGATTTCTTAAACCGCGAAATTAGTCAATTTCATATGGTCCCACAAAATCCCACAAATATCCACAACAATAACATCGGCATCAAAAACAACGACCTGATCAAAAAGCATCATCATCATCAACATCATATGCAAAATGTCACCATGAGTGTTAAACAATGAATGTTCTTCACTTGCATATATGTATATGTACTCGTACATATGTATGAGTATGTTGTTGTAGTTGTGTTTTGTTTTCGGGTTTGTTTTTTTTTTGTAGTTTGCAACTGCATATTGTATGCAGTTTTAATACGGGATGTTTTATAGCCCAACCTATTTATCAGTTTTAGTTTGTGTCATTACAATGTGGTCAAAATGTATTGTGAATTTTGTTTGGATACAGGAACTGAACCCGATTTGGAGCAGCTACAATAAAAAGCCATTACGTTCGCAATAAGTTTCACATAATACATACTTAAGGCGTTAGCATTTCAGAGATAGCAAAACTAAAATTTTTATTCATTTCTTCTCTCACTGAGATTAAAGCAATATTTCTCGTTATATTTTCTTTGACCGTACGCCAAGACGGAATTATGATTTACTGTTTCATAAATTTCTGCATGGAAACTGTTCAGTTGAATTTCGCTGTAAGAGTAAAGGACGACCTATCGTATTGAAATCTACAAGCTTTAATTTCTCCACATATATAAGACTTACGAAATATTTAATATTCGCCCAAAAAATATTGGGCTCGGAAAACATTTATGAGTCATAATTTGAATTCAAAATTATTTATCTGAGAATCTCTGCTTTCTTAGAGCTACCTCTTATTTATATATTAATACGCGAAGGTAAATCTTTTGACCACTTTTTAGCAAAATGTTCGCTAGGAGGACTGTGAAATTTGTCATAGTTATAGTTCGTATGGAGCAGAAGAGCAAAATGATAAAATTTATATCTAATATGTGTTAAAAATATATTAAATTAAATAAAATGAAATATTTATAATAAATAATTTTACAAGAGCCTAAAAGTCTGCTAAACAATTGTAGCCAATTCCCAATTCATTGCCTGTGCATATATTTATTATGGCTTAATTTTAATCGCCCTGTGTTGAATTGTGAATTGCCTAAAATTGATTAGCATACATTTAGGCTCTTACAAAATTATTTATTAACAATCCCATTTATATATCTTCTGTGTATTCATCAAATATTTATAATGAAATTTGATTAATAAAGGGTTTTTCAACAGGGACGCTACATAAGTAGAAAGACAGGGACAGCAAACGACGCCATATTTCTTGCCGCTCTTTTGACATTTCTCTTCAGTAAGGTTTGCCATTTCATGATGGAAAGATATACGAGCCAACAACGAATCAAAATTATTAAAATTTGCTACCGAAATTCGCAGTCAGTGGCGTCAACGTTAAGAGCGCTACGTCCAATTTATGGTCGTCATAATCGTTCTAGCAGATCAACAATTGAGCGACTAGTAAATCCACAGGCACAGTACAAAATGCTCCCGTGCCAGTGAGACAAAGAGGTGCCCGTAGTGTCGAGAATATTGCTGCCGCTGAGGCTTCAGTTGAAGATAGCCCAATTGTGTATCTCACACGTCGTTTTCAAGCGTTGGGCATCTCTGTGACGTCGTTGTGGCGAATTTTGCGAAAAGATCTTGGCCTACATCCTTAGAAGATCAAATTGACGCAAGAACTGAAGCCGCTTGACCACCAGACGCGTCGTATGTTCGTGAATTGGGCTGAGCAACAACTTGAAAATGATTCGGAGTTTCATTGAAAAATCATCTTCAGCGCTGAGGCTCATTTCTGGCTGAATGGCTTCGTCAATAAACAAAATATGGGTTATTGGTCAGACAGCAATCCACACGTAGTCCATTAGTCATCATTGCATCCCGAAAAAATTACGGTTTGTTCCGTGATGATCAAGACCGGCACGTTACTGTGAATGGGAATCGCTACCGTTCAATGATAACCGAATATTTTTGGCCCCAATTGGATGATATGGACTTGGAGGACATGTGGTTCCAACAGGACGGCGCCACAATCCACACAGCGAATGTCACAATCTATTTATTGGAAACCAAGTTTGGAGAACGTGTTATCTCACGAAATGGTCCAGTCGATTGGCCGCCTCGGACGTGCGATTTGACGCCGTTAGACTATTTCCTGTGGGGCTACGTCACTATGGTCTATGACAACAAGCCAGCGACGATTGATAAACTTCGTACGAATATCGAACGTGAAATTGCAGCAGTATCGGCCGATTTATGCATGAAAACCGTCGAAAATTGGGTTCAGCGTCTGGACTTCTGCAAGCGTGCCCGTGGTGGCCATGCAAGAGAGATCGATTTCCATACATCGAACGTACTTTCACAGAAGTAAAGAATTTCATTGATATCCAAAACCGTTTTTGTTTTATTTAAAAAAACTTTTGTAGCGCTCTTATTGAAAAACCCTTTATTATTTGAAAATTCATTATTTAATGAATTTTATGTAAATAGTCATAAACTTTAAATATATATAGATTAAAAAAATGTTGAAAGCAAAAAATTGAATGAAAAAATAAAATTTCTTAAAATTAACACTCGAATTTCGAGTGATGGGCTCTGCTAGCCACTTTTAATACATACGATCATTTCTTTTAAATCAAATACAACAATAAGACATTTATACCTCTCTATCATTAGTCGTTATTTGGAGTAATAGCTTTACTAATTCCTGAAATATGGAGGCGTGAAAAGTAGGAAATAGATAAACTCACAAAAGTTTTATATGGCTGATCTTTTCTTTGTTTTATGCGGTCTTCTGTAATATTCCCTTAAGATTATTCTTGGCGATATTGTGATAAACGATTGTACCCTGGAGTAATAGGATATCCAGACGTCACCTGATGATTCATAGTTTCTTTTATGCTTAGACTCTTCATCGGGCTTGATGTAATGTCTGGGGTGGAATGTTATACTTTATTCTGTTGATCAAATGGAGGACTATGTCTGGTATATATGTGCCTTGTCGGCTAACTACTGACTTGAAGCGAGAAGTACTTCCTCCATTAACATGTTAGGCATTTTGTTATCTGTGTTTTATGGGATGCACCATCCATCAAGTGACGGGTTAGATGGACTGGATAACACTATACAAACGAACCATACCATTGTGTCGGAGTAAAGCTGCTACGAACTAGTTTTCCCAAAATCTCGACATTACTACCAGCCTCCTTAGCTTTACAAGTGTGGGCAAATGAAAGAGAGAGAATAGGAAATGAATGTTAAGTAAAGGAAGTAATAAGGGAATTGTGGATCAGAAAGGTGGTTATTCTCTGAGGCTCTAAGAAAAATATATGTTGTCCAAAAATATGAAAAATTAAAAAAAAAAACGCCCAAAAATTAATCGATTTTTTTGCATATGAAAATTCACTGAAAAGCCGAATAAAATTATGCAAAATTAAATATTTATTTAAATATATAATATAAGACAAGGCGATTTCTTGTGACCAATATGAAAACTGTAGTCAGTAACCGATCTTGACCAAACATATCTCATTTGAAAGGTATTTATTTTTAGCTGTCCACCAGCTTTACAGATTTCTACCGTCTGGAATATTTTTTTGGAGTAATGCTCATTTAAAGTTGCTACTAATGCATACATAAAACACATAATGTTTCTGTGTTTATTATAAATATCAAACGCCCTGTGTTGAATTGCGAGTTGTCTAAATTTGATTAGCATACCTTTAGGATCTTATAATATTATTTATAAAATGAAAAAATAAAATTTCCTAGAATTTGCACTCGAATTTCGAGGGCTGGGCTGTGGTAGTAGAAGTTTATTTTTTTAGTATGGAAAAAGCCCATAAAATTATATAATGAATTGGTTTTGCTTTTGTAATGTATGCATTCAAATACTTAGTTTACAGTTAAAAAAAATTAATTTAAGAGTGTCTTGTACTACTGCAAGACAATATGGGCAGTGAAAAGAGCTTACAGTAATTTTTACAATACAATTTACTAAAACAAAGTAACGGAAAATGGCCCAAAAATTGTGAGTCACTTTTCACTTCTAATTTGTGGCTAATTTTTCATTATGAAAACGAACAATGAGCCAAAAATTACGAAAAATAGCACAACAAGTGGGGTCATTTCTCATATTTTCATTTGGGGGAATATTTTTTTATTTTTTTTTTGCAACTTTCCATTTGGCGGTATTTCCTAGAGACATTTTTTGATCGTAGACTTTGGATAGCGAACAGCACCAGACAGAGGACTATCCACGTTGATGAATCGAACGATTCAGAGAAAGAGTTCGAATTATGTCTTGTATTTCGATTTAATTATTACGTTCTTCTGCATCACGGCAATGCACGAGCGAGCAATTCCAAAAACTTAACAAATATTATTTCACCAGCGCTGAATTCGTCTAACATGACTCAAATTACCAATTCGTGGAAGGAGGTTCCAGGCAGTGAAAGCTAAAAAAGTACAAAGTCACTGAAAGAGCTGAATTCCGTTACGCAATATGTAATTACAAATTTTTTGGACGACTGGATTTTCCATGGGAAAAGAGTATTTCATCAAATGGAGCCTACTTTGGAGGTAAAAGAGAGATCTTTATTAACAAAATCCTGATACTTTTTTGGCAAAATATATGTCCATAGTATGGTAGTATTGATAGTAGCGAGTGCACTAGGTTGCTGCATCATGCATCATTTTGTTGTTATGTTGCATATAAGCAATAATTTTTCGCACTTTTTTTGTATCTCTCTGCTGCTCAGTTATTGTTTTTTTTTCTGTTATTGTTATTGTTTTGGTAGGCACAAACATAAATCTCTAAACATTTGGGGACTTTATGTGGACAACAAAAAAAAGTTTATCACTTTCAACTTGTTATATGTATGTAAGGATGTGCGTGCATGTGTTAGAGTATGTTATATTCATTCATCTAAATTTGGTTGATTTTTTTTTTTGTTGCTCTTTTCAGTTTTTCTATTTTTCCATTCTATAGGGCCAACAGTGTAAAATTTATTGTTGTAATTTGTAATTGTTGTAGGAAAAACTAGAGTTTGTCATTGTGATAAACATTGCAGGGAACTAACTACATAGAGAAGATAATATTGTCACTAAGGCATAGTTTATTGTTTTCAATTTAAATGAAACTTTATGAAAAAAAAATTTGAGAGAGTTTGAAAATTTTTTCAAATGAAAGCATACAAATTACATGCAGATTTGCGACAAGGTTCTTTTTTTTATTACGTGTTTAAATTTCATTAATTTATGAATGTTCTTTATTTGAAGTCGGCGGTCTTACTAAAATATCAGAATATAGTCATAAAATAACTGAATAGCAGGATAATGTATTCAATTGCTAAGGTCTCTCCTGTTCTTTTAAGTTTCTTGTATCTGATGTTTTTTGTTTTTGGTTTTTTGAAAAAAAAGGGGTCAAATTATTGTAGTCCAAGTACGATAAAAATTCGGTGATCCCAGCCATACAGGGTGAGATGGTTTTATCGATATAGAAGAAACATCTAAAC
This sequence comes from Cordilura impudica, assembly GCA_963682025.1. NCBI lineage: Eukaryota > Metazoa > Arthropoda > Insecta > Diptera > Scathophagidae > Cordilura > Cordilura impudica. The sequence goes on along the minus strand of OY821519.1, from coordinate 73,565,400 downwards.
CAAATTTGAGTAAGATTGTCATGCATTGGTAGAGGGATAGAGAGACGATTTGGATATTCCATAGAAATTTTTTATTTGCTTTCAAATGTTTGTATGTTGAAATATGAAAAAAATTATATCAGATGTGAAAATTTTATAAAGGCAAGTTAAAGAAATGGTCTGTATCAGAGCCCCCCCATTACTCGAGCTTAGAGTTATTCGAGCTGCTCGAGTAGTTAACGAGCTCCTGGAGCTCAACGAGTAGCTCGAAGCCTTTCCATATGTATGAAAATATTTCTATGTATGAAAATATTCACTTCATAGATGTTTGACTTCATTTAAAAATAAATTTTCCCAAAATACATGGTATTATCTTAAGGCCAGTTTACACTATCACACTTTGTAATACGATCTGTCAGAAATTCGAGTATTATGAAAAAGTCGTATAATGTAAAAAGCTTTTGTTATGAAATTGACAGTCTGTAGGATTTCATTTTCGAAGTCCGATGGTTTTTGAAACATTTCTAAAAACTTGCCATTTTCATCGGACCAGAGTTGTTTTTTTTTTTTTGGTAATATTAAAAAAATGGTAAACAAAAACAAAGAAAGTGAAAATAAAATATAAATTTCAAAATAAATTTGCTTATTATTCTAAACAGCTGTTTTCATAAGACTTGAGTGTTATGGTGTAAATGGCCTAAGTATGCAGAAATAATGTCGGTACGACTTTATGACAGTCCGATGAATTTCATCGGATTTTTATTTCGAAAAATCATACGACTGAGTGGTATCATGTAAATGGGCCTTTATATATCTTGAAGTCAGTTACACTGATAGATTATCCTCCTGAAATATTAAAACATTCTGATAAAATCTATGGAGTGGGCTAACTGCTACTCGACAAAGATCATCCACTTTCCACCCAAATGTATGAAAATATGATCTTCGTATATGTTTGATGCCTATTAATAAAAAATTTTTCAAGAACACTTGGAAAAAGCTCTTAGTATTTTAATCTGAATATATGTAGTGAATATGTTTTCAAAATTTCAAAGCATTTCGACAAAAATATTGGCGTGTGGGAATAACTGCTCGAAAGAGATCGGAAATTTTGCAACAAGTGTAATTTTTTTTTTAATTTTTTCACTGTCTGTAATTAGCTATATTAATAGATTACTTATAAAACCATTCAGGCCACAATTATGGCGTCGGTATAGCACTACTCAACTGATATTGGCCACTTTCTATACAAATGTGTGAAAATATGCTCTTATTTGAAGTTTTATGATATTTTCCAGAAAATTTTCCACAACGATGTAGCAAAAGATTATATTAGTTAGAGCTGTGCATATACAGAGAACACTTCCTTCAAGTTTCAAAGCATTCCGCCAAAAATTGAAGCTTGGAGGAACTACTACTCGACAAAGAACAGAAACTAAAAAAAAATTAAAAAAAAAAAAAATAAAAATATATATATATATATATTTTCATATGAAAAATTAAGTCTTTCTGATTAAAATTGTGCTCTGGGCGAACAACTACTAGAAAAAGGTCAGTCACTTTCTATACAAATATGTGAAAAGTTGCTCTTATATAAAGTTTGATGTAACTTAAAAAAAATTTTTGCCATCACGACTTACTAAAATTTTTTACTATTTGTAGTTGCAAATATATCGAGATAATCTTCTTATAATTTCAAATATTCCAACAATAATTGTGCTGTTGGCGAATTAGTACTCGAAATAGCTCGACAACTTTCCATACAAATAAAAGAAAAATTCACTTCATGCAAGTTTGACATCGATTTATAAAAAGTATTTAAGGCACACATGGTAAAAATTTATGCTTTTTAAAGTTAGAAATATGAGTACATTACGTACATCAAATTTCAAAGTATTCTGGACAAAATTGTGGCTCGGAGGAAGTACTACTCAAAAAAGATCAGACTCTTCCCATACAAAAGAGCGAAAATTTGCTCTTTTTTCATGTTTGAGATAATTTTACAAAAAGTTGTTCATAATGACTTAGACAAATTTTATATTTTTTAGAGGTAATTATGTAAGGAGAGTATTTATTTTAAATTTCAAACGTTTCCGAAAATAATTATGGGGTGGACGAACTACTACTCGAAAAAGCTCGACCACTTTCCCTACAAATGTACGAAAACATTCACTCCGTGGAAATTTGACATCATTTTAAAATATATTTTCCAAAAATACATGGTAAAAATTAATACAAATTGTAGTCCCTCTTGAAAACAAAAAGATAAAAAAATACTAAAGAGCGACTATACTACATTCCAAATTTTTTGAGGTCATAACTGGGTACACTCATACACTTTTTACGATACCAATTTGTTGTTCAAGCAGTAGTTTTCAGTAGAAATGAAAATTGAGTTGTTTTCCGAAGAAATATTTATTTTTATATTTTCAATTGTTATTCTAAATAAATTTCTGTATTTAACGTTGGTTTTTCTGGTACCTTTGTATATTTCATTTATTTCAAATTGTGCTACTTTAACAGCATGTTTCGTTTTGTATTTTTTTATTTTAAATTTCATGATTAATTTTAATTATTCTTCCACATTTTTGTAGATAGAACTTGAAATTGTAAGAATTAAAGAAATGAAATTTCAATCGACAAAATTTTTTTTATTCGAAAGACCAATATGGCATTAATACTTGAAAATGATATCATATATATGGCCACTGTAGCCATTCTCGATGAAGCGCATTCCGGATTCAATTTTGGGCCACTTTTTTTAGCATTGCTGGCCATATGTCACGCATAACACGACTAATGTTGGCCGCCAAGGCATGACTTGTTGCTGGATTATAACTTGCGCGAATCGATGACTGATTTTAAGTAAATTTATATATTTTTTTAAAACTGTTTAAGCATGAATCTATTCACGATGATTTGCCAGAGCATGCTGATTTTAAATGTCATAAAGTGAGTGCAGTGTGACAGTGTGTTTGATAGCTAAGCCTCTCCTATATTATATAAGCAAATAAAACACACTTTATTTATACGAATGGCATATACATTATGTTGCAACAACCGATATTTTATTGTTCTATTGTTAAATTCGGCTATGCCAAATCTTTGATACCCTCTACCAGAGTGTTACGTTTACATTTACGTCTTACTTCAGTATTTATAACAATTGAAAACAAAATATTTGAAAATTAAATCGGATAATGACAAAGAATTATTTAATATACTAGAGTAACCCTGCCGCGTTGCACAGTGAGGCCTTTTGACTTGTTTCGTTACGAAAATCATAACTTTAATTTTGAAAGATAATTTCGTTATCTTTAAAATGAGTGCTGACAGAGGGTACCAGGTCTACAGGGGGCTTCAACATATTCTATTAAAATTGAATATTATTTTGTTGCTAATATTACATGTTGCAAATATAAAGATAATGTGCTGCAACTTTGGAGCTTAGTGTTTTTGACCCAAAGACGCACCTTACTTAAATTTGTTGGAATCGGTCCATGCTTGGACCTCATTTCTCCATTATATTTACAAAAAATTTACAAAAATAGTGCAAAACAAGAAAGAGTGTTAAATTCGGCTGGGCCGAATCTTTGATTCATTTTCAATTCTCATTTCATTTTCAATTTTTATTTTTTTTTTATAATTTTTAATTTTTCACTGTTCAATTTTCATCTTTCATCTTTCGTTTTTCATTTTTAGTTTTTAATTTTTAATTTCTAATTTTTCATTTTCCATTTTCCACTTTTCATTTTACATTTTACATTTTTCATTTTTATATTTTCATTTTTCATTTTTAATTTTCCATTTTCCATTTCTAATTTTTCGCTTTCCGTTTTTTTATCTATTTATTTATCTATTTATTCAGTCTATGGAATCATCCTTACAGACTACTTAAAGTATACATTTATATTATAATTTATATATATAATTAAACATTTAACAAAATTGATATATAACATTTATTTAATTCAGTTAATTTAATGCATTTAAGTGTAATATAGTATCCCTTCTCACAATATCCAAACTTTTATTAAAATCAATAAACTGATACAGCATATTAAACTCATCACAAATTCTAGGAAGTGGATTAAAATTAGCATACTTTGTACAATAATATTTGATAGTTAGAAAGTTATAATTTCTTGATGATCGAAAAGGAATATCTATGTTTATTTTGTTGACAAGAAATTCAGATTTAAGAGTACCATTTAAAAGTTTTAACAGGAAGGTAACATTTAGCATATGTCTGCGACTTTTCAATGTAGGAAGCTTAATTTTTCCGTTTTCCATTTTTCATTTTCCATTTTGCATTTCTCATTTTCCATTTTCCATTTTTCAATTTTCATTTTTAATTTTTCATGTTCCATTTTCCGTTTCTCATTTTCCATTTTTAATTTTTCATTTTATTTTCCATTTTCCATTTTTTAATTTTTCATTTTCTACTTTTATTTTCCATTTTTATTTTCCTTTTCACATTTCGCATTTTCCATTTTCGATTTTCAATTTTTCATTTTTAGTTTTTAATTTTCCATTTTTCATTTTCCATTTTTCATTTTTAATTCTTCAATTTTCAATTTTCATTTTTCATTTTTCAATTTTCATTTTTCATTTTTCATTTTTCATTTTCCATTTTCCATTTTTCATTTTCCATTTTCCGTATTTAATTTTCCATTTTTTATTTTTATTAATTTTTAATTTTTAATATTTAATTTTAATGATAAAAAAATATAGTCTAAAACTTGCTTAGACCAATGTGACACGTGCAGTATTAATATACACACAATTGTAATGACTTCAACAATACGAAGAATAACAAGATATCTTAAGAAAAACAACAAACACACTGAAAAATTTTATTTTTTCAAAAGTTTTTTCAAAGTTTCATTCAAAGATCGTGAACCCTTTGACCGATTTTGACGATTTTAAATAGCAACTCCTTTGGGATGTTATTAAACGATTTTATAACAAACCGAGCGGTCTAGCTTATATATTAACGGCGTGATCGTGATTTCCACAGACAGACGGACGGACGGACAGACGGACAGACGGACAGACGGTCATCGGTAAATCAACTTCCCTTGTTATAAGGATCAAGAAAATATATATTTTTGGGGTCTCAGGAATTTATTTCGATGCGTTACAAACGGAATGGCAAACCTATATATACCCTCTGCCACTAAGGCGTTGAGGGTATAAAACATTGTAAACTTTAGTGAAATCGGACCACTTTTGGACCTATTTTCACGATCATCCAGGTCAAAAGTTTCTAATTGTTGAAAAATACATACCTTGTAAATTTTCGACCTTTAAAAATAATCTAAGTAGCGCAAGCAAATTTTTTTATTTTTTTTTATTTTTGATTGAATTCATTAACAGAATTTGAACACTGAAAATTTTGGGCCGCTTAAAAATAATTCAGGTAGCTGATTTTTTATTTTGCTGAATTCATTAGCAATATTTTGCTGATCATTGCCTTCCAGAATTTGTATTTTTTATTATTGCCAATACATAAAAATTGTAAAACATTAACAAACACTTCGACATCCTATCAAAAGCAAAATAAAATATGAAAAAATTAAAATTTCTGTTTCAAGCACAAAAAAAAAAAAATTTGAAAAATAATATAAAAATTCCTCAAAATTAGACAATAATTGGTATTTTGTAGCCTTTAAAATAAGCCATATAACTTTAAAATTGATTAATTTTTCAATGAGTTACGGCAAAACAGATCTACCCATCTATCCAGTGTATGTCAAGATGTTTTTACAACTTTATGGTTGTTGCGTGCAGACTGGCAAGTATATGCAGTCAAGTTTACTTTAACTAGTTAGAGTATTGTATTCGTGAAGCATTTTAGGTAATATCTAAATAAACATTTTTATTTATATTCTAGCAAAGTAGAAAAAGAACCAAAATATGGAATATTTGAAAAACTGAGAGTGTAGAAATAATAAACGAACAAATAAGATCATTTTTATTTTATTTTATAGAAATAAAAATTTATTTTATTTTATAGAAAATAAAAATACCTTTCAAACGACACTAGACCGTTGTAATCGCTTTACTTGTTTGATTTGAAAAAAGAATTCAAATTTTGCGGCGCTCTATCATCCATAATTTCCGATTTTAAAACCGTTTATTGATTCTTAATCTATAAGAAATCCTCTGTTATATACATTCACTGATTTTACTGAATGATTCTATGAAATTTTTGATTTTTGCCACGCTATTTGGGGAAAGGCGACACTGTGCGTTGGTAGACATTACAATAACACACGTTTACGTCTTTGTATTAGAAATGAATTCTTCTAGAAAGAATTAACATTTTCCTGAAAAAGGATTACAAAAAAGCACCAATTTTCTATAGTGGGAACTTAAAAAAAGGAAAAAAAATATTGTAGTGCTTTGTGGTAAACGACATTTTTAGTGCTGCCATTTTCAAAAAAATGAATAAAGACGACGGCTTCCCAACACGTGATTATAAAGGGTCCGCCATCTAACGTTTTTTTTTCAACTAGTGCTTATAATAGGGCAGATAATTAGTTTTATCCTTCCGCTGAACGAATATGGTTGTGTATGCGCTTGAACAATGCTGGGAAATATTGCGACATTACTTTGAAAATCATGGTAATGTTGCAGAATGTGTGCGAAAATTGCGTACGGATTTTTGAAGAAGAGAAGCACCGTCAGCTCCGTATGTTCGTTATCTTGTGAAAAAAGTGAAAGAAACTGGCATCCTCCTCGATAAATCAAAGCGTGAAAAGCCAAAAACAGTGCGTACACCCGAGAATATTGCTGCTGTGGCAGAAAGTGTGCGTGAAGCACCATCAACATCAATTCACCGTCGTTCTCAAGAATTGAACATTTCGGAGGCATTATTGAGACGAATTTTGCATAAAAACCTTGGTATGACGCCATACAAAGTCCAATTGGTTCAGGAGTTGAAGCCAACTGACCATCCAATGCTTTTTCGCTTCGCTAAGTTGGCCTGCGATCGACTTACAGAAGATGCCGATTTTGCCAAAAAAATCACATTTTCAGATGAAGCTCATTTTGATTTAGGCGGGTATTTAAACAAGCAAACTTGTCGCATTTGAGGCACAGAAAACCCGCACGCATACATTGAAAAGCCGATAAACCCAAAACGAGTCACTGTTTGGTGCGGATTTTGGTCCAAAGGCATAATTGGGCCATTTTTCTTCGAAAATGAGCAAGGAGTGGCCGAGTGAACGAATTTTTGTTCACAAAAATTGAAGAGGAGGATATTGGCAACATTTGGTTTCAACAGGACGGCGCTACGTGCCACACAGCCGATGCTACATTCGATGTTTTGCGCCCTGTTTTTGAAGATCGCATTATCAGCCGCAGAGCTGATGTCGTTTGGCCACCTCGGAGCTGCAATTTGACACCGTTATTTGACACTATTATTTGTGGGGTGCCCTCAAAGGTAAGTGTTACGCCAACAAGCCAGAGACAATTGACGCTTTAAAGGGCAATATTCGTGAAGCCATGGTGAAATACAGCTACACACAATCGATAATGTGCTTAAAAATTGGACCGATCGTGTAGGCTACTGCATGGCTAGCCGAGGCAGCCATATGAATGAGATTATTTTCCATTATTAACCGGAAGGATTGTACTTTCAAATAAAAAAGAAATTTGAGATGATATTCAGTAGTTTTTTTTTTATAGCATTTTCAAAAAAAAAGTTATTTGGCGGACCCTTTATAACACACAGTTGACCGGGTAAAAATATAGGAACTTCTATTAATAATCATTGCAAAAGCAAAACTAACGGGAAACTGTAATCGTTGAAATTCAAATGGCATATCAGTGGGAATCATTGGGATACGTGGTAATAAAACATCATCGCCTTTGAATTCCTCATTAAAAATTGTTGCTTCAATAACATAATTCATTAATTTTTTGACCGCAAATGTTGTTCCATTGCATAGTTTTTTGGTGGATGTAAATTACGAAGCCTAATAGTTGGTGATCCGATTTTCAATTGTAAATTATGTGGTGTCATTCCGGGCAAATCAAGAGAATTCAAAAATTCAGTTGGCTAATGTACTATGTCTTCTTTATTCTTTACAGCATCAAGAAATATATATGTAATCAATTCGCCTACTTTTGAAATTGAATGATGAAATTCAAATCATTGACACCCTAATTTTTTACCTACCAATACAGCTCTTTTAAGCAAGATTTTTGTATTGCTGTAATATATTTGGAAAAACTTTCTCAATTAGTTCCTCTATTGATTGTATGAATATGCAAAAATATTTCAGAATTGTAATGATACCATCATTATCACTTGCCATCTTACCATCACCCATTAAAAGCAATTGCTTTGATAATGTTGCACATATACATTGGTGGCCTGTTTTAACGTTTTCATGTATCTCCATAAATTTGATAGCGTCGAACATGCATTTATTTCATCAACTGTTATTGATTTTGAGATAACAGGTGATGTTTGTCTAACCTCTCTTGCTAACAATGTCAAAGCAACACCAACTAAATTTTTATTTCCACGGAAAACTCTCATTGTTCAAACCAAAGTTTAAATTGATTTCATGTGTGCTTTTGTTTATTCAAAATATCAACAAAATATCAATTTGTTTTAAAACTCTAGACATGCCAAAGGTTTTTAATAAATTGCATGATGTTGCTTCATTTATCGTAATATTCAAAAGAAATTTGTACTACCACCCTCCAATAAAGTGGCTATAATTCCTGAAGATGGAAGTGCCAAAGCAATTCTACCACGTGTTCGTACAGTTGCTAAAATTAAAGTTATCAAAAAAGTTTTGCCGGAATACAGAAATGTACATTGGATTGTCCCTACGTTATACGGACATTTTTCAAATTGCGATTTTGGGGATAGGCGGTGTCCAGTTGTTACCTTTCAATATTAATAAATGTGAAGTTTGGGGACAATTGGATAAAGAAAAGTCGCGCCGGAAATCGATTGAAAATTTCAAGTGTGTTAATATGGGGAAAATATGACTTTTTTGAGATTTTACGAAAATTTTTTCGACAAACTGTTGTAAGAATCGTGATAGGTATTAAATTATCTTTGCAAAAATTTATAAAAATTCAAAATCTAAAAAAAATTTGCCAAGAAATAGCAAATGCCCCAGACCACTTTTGTGCCAAAATAAACTAGGTCATGAAATTTGTTAGAATTTTTGATGTGTAAACATCTATACGCGCAGGGGGGTAAATTTCTATTTCACAATACAATAACAAAAACAGCGTAACACGTCAGACGTAAGACAAAATCGGTGTGAGTTATGCTTTTATTGGTGAAAAAATTATGATATGTAATGGAAAATGAAAAATAAAAAGTGAAAAATGAAAATTGAGAAATGAAAAATAAAAAATAAAAAATGAAAAAGAAAATATCAAAAATAAAAAATTTAAAAAAATTTTAAATGAAAAATGAAAATTAAAAATTAAAAAAAAAAATGAAAAACGAAAAATAAAAAATTAAAATTAAAAAATGACTAATGAAAAATGAAAAATCAAAAATGAAAAATGAAAGATGAAAAGTGAAAACTAAAAAGCGAAAAATTAAAAATTAGCCGGTTGAAATAATAAAAAATATTAAATATTTTTATATTAGCAAAGCCCCTGCAGTTGATTGCTATAAGTGATACATAGATGATGCTTTCTGTTTGATTTTAAAAAAGTGCCATATAAAATCTTAATTTACTAAATGTGTACACATCTCCCATATGATCGGACTCACATAATTTTTTTTCAACTTTGAGAAATTGATTAAATTTTTTTTTTGTCTCTATACTTATAAGTAATCAGATATGAAGTATTATTTTATTACCTCGTTGTTAACCTATCAACATTGATACCGAAAATGGAAAAATTTTTTGATAAAATTTTGCAAACTCCTTTTTCAAGTTTTAAAAAACTTTCTTAAACAAAATTTAAAAAAAATGGATCTGGCACTTTAAGGTTTTCATAAATTCATGTTACAGAATAACTCTGTTAATTTTTAAATAAATCCCTATGCCAGAATTTTTTTGACAAGGGTTTTATTTTAGCGGATTTCCAGAAAAATGCGATTTTTGTAAAATATTCTGTAAATGTATTCTTTCTAAATAGTTTGTATCAAAAATTCATCACTTTTTTACTTTTAACTGTTATATTTTATTTTGATAGGCTAGGGCTTCGGAAAAAAATAGTATGACTCCATTAACCCTTTTGGAATTGGGGTCACATATGACCCCAAGGTAATAAAAGACAATTTATTAAAAAAATTCAAATATTTTGTAAGTGCTGTTGTAATTTTAGGCACGATGCTGAAAATATAATAACCAAATGTATAGGAGTTCCGTTCCTAAAATTTGGGATAAATCCGAGAACGTTAACCTATTATTTGCAAAAGCCAGCTTTGGATTTTAAGATATTTTTTAATAAAAATTACCGAATTGAGTTTTTCTATTAAACTCGATGAAACCACTAGTAAGAATTTAAGAAAAATAATTCGTTTAATTTAAATTTTTTTAACCCTCCAGTGCTCTTCAGATCAAAATAATCCATTGTGATATATCTTTGGTACAATTATCTGCTTATTGCTCTCGTATAAATATCAAAACAACTTTTAACCAATTTTGTTATAAAATTATTTTATGTATAAAAATTATCTACAGTCACTCACAGCTTATTTGATGCAGATAAGTTTTTTTCAAAAACCGTTATATATTTAAAAATTTTGTTCTAAAAATACAAAAACAACGAATGTGGTTTAGTATATTCTAGTGTTGTTATTTTATTTAACAAAAAAACAAAAATGTGCTTTGTGCTCTCAAGAAACTAAAAAAATGCAAAATAAGGTACAAAACTCATGTCACCGCTTAAATGATGCAGTTAATTTTACCGTTATCCTTGTTGTTGTTTTCAGCTTAAGATTTTAAAATTATTATCTGCAATCATTCCTAATTGTGTTGTTGACTGATACGCATTAAAAACAAAATAATAATAAGTGAATTTTTTCAACCATGGCACCACGTACATCCATTGAAATGCGTGAGTTAGTATTAAAGCACTATAAGAATGGGCACACTCCACGGAAATTGCTGAAATGGTTAATTTAAGCTCCTCAACAGTTCAGCATATAAAACGCTATTTACATAGGTGAGAATCGTGTTGAAAATAAGGGTAGACAAGCTCCAAATAAAATTTTTACTGAAAGTGATTCTAAGTGGTAAGTGCAACAAATTCGTAAAAATCCAGCAACAAGCGCTCCGAAACTGACTTATGGCCAAAAAATATTTGGAAAAGACATGTCATCCTGAAACAATTCACAGAATATTGAGGGACGCTGATTTTAATGGCCGAATTCCTCAAAACAATCCATTTTTAAATGAAAGCAATAGAGTAAAATGGCTGCAGTTTGCGCGTGACCATTTAAATAGGAGTCCAGCATTTTGGAGAACTGTAATTTTTGTTGATGAAGTGAAAGTTAATATATTTGCACCAGATGGAAGACCCTTCATTTGGCGCAAAGTTAATACTGAGCTGAAACCTCACAATTTACGTGACACTATGAAACACGGTGGTGGAAATGCTATGGTTTGGGGATGCATGTCTTCAAATGGAGTAGGTAACTTGGCCTTTATCGTAGGGAATATGGATAAAAACATGTATTTGAAGCTTCTCCAAGAAAATCTAATTCAAAGAGCGACGAAATTGCAAATTGAGGATGCCTTTCGCTTCTACCAAGATAATGACCCTAAGCACAAATCACTATTAGTACAGACTTGGTTGATATGGAAATGCCCGCATATAGTTCAAACTCCAGCACAATCACTTGACTTAAATGTGATTGAAAATTTGTGGTCAATAATGAAACAAATATTCGAAAATACGATATCCATAAAAAAAATCTAACTTAAAAAAGCTGTTGCAAAAAGAGTGGGATAAAATAGATCCAGATTATAAAAAGAAGCTAGTGGACTCTATGCCGAAAAGGCTTCAAGCGGTTATAGATAATAAAGGATATCCTACTAAATACTAAGCAATCGAAAACAATTTTGAAGTTACCGTAAATCCTTTTTTATTTAATGTTTTCTAAAATTGCATCATTTAAGCTGTGACCTGAATTTTGTACCTTATTTTGTATTTTGAGTTTCTAGAGAACTTAAAGCAAATATTTTTTTTTTTTTGGTAAATATAAATAACGCATAATTATTAACTAAACCACATATGTCGTTTTTGTATTTTCAGAACAAAATTTTTAAATATATATTTTTAAACATATAAAATTTATCTGTATCAAATCAGCTGGGAGCGACTGTATATTTTTCTAAATAAAATAAGAAGACCGACAAATGACCCAAAGCTAATAAAAGACAATTTATTCAAAAGAATATGAAATATAAAATTAATTCTGTTTAGTTTGGTGTACTTAAGGATGATTTAGTGTGCGATTCAAATTATTTTCTGCAATCACTTACGACTTGCAATAAGTATTGTTTTTTTTTTTTTTTTTTATATTACTATATTAGCCAACTGAACCAAGGGTTTATTCGTCATTCCTAAACACATATCCTCAATCAATATCAATGCCACATTAGACATATCCTCTCTATAATTCAATTAAACATTAACAGTCAATGTGCGCATTTGATGTAAAATATCTTCCCTCATATAACCACCATATTTCATCCATAAATCTAATGGATTAGTCGGACTGCAAAATTTTCCCAATTTGTGTCGTGTTCACGCAATTCTAATTTTTAATTTTGAGATTATGGCTCTCAACCATGAACAATTTTTTATATTAAGTAATTAAAAGCTTAATTAATTTAAATAGGATGCTTAATCTGATAAGAATGTTTGTTGGTTTATTTTACCAAACCAACAAATTTGTTGATTGAAAGTGAAAATCAGTTTGTTTCTGTGCAGCTGTCAAACAATGGGTCCACCACCGGCGAAAGAAATACAACTCTTATTGGTGGTACTAAATCAAATTTGCGTAGACTTTTTATTTGTTTTTTATTTAATAAATTACAATACAAAGTAAATTTGTATTCTAATTTGGGTCCAGGGATAAGCCGGGTGACAAAGACAATTTGGCCAGTTTTTGCAGTCGGAATAGAGCCCACTACCCCCGCATGATAGGCGAGCACGCTACCTATTCACCTACCGGTGGCTTTAGACTTTTTTATTTTTCGACTTTTCTTCTTGGCTTTTCTAAACGTTCTTTTTTTCAAACCATCGCCGTGATTTGACGAGAAAAACAAAAACGAATCATTTAAATCGGTTAAGCTATTTTCGAGTGTAACCACACTAACCCACAGCAATTAATGGTGCTAAGTAATTTTGGCATATAAAACGCAAATTTAGATTTTTCCATTTCTTTACTTCATATTGATTTTGTTAATTGAAGAAAAAAAAATTTACCGCGCGGACGATTAATATATTTTCAATATTTTGGTTTTATGTCCGTAGCTGCATAAATAAAAATGATTTGTTAAATAATTTTAATGGTTTGTTAAATTGTTTTATTTAAATAATTTGAGTGTGTAGAAATTTACATTGTTATTATTAATTTGTGGCAAGCACTTATAAAAAGTGCATTAGACCATATATTTTCCTCAGAAACATATATAAACCAAATTTTAGAAAATTCTATGCAAATTTAAGTCAAGACCGGGAAGCAGATTTATATGCGGAGTACTACATAGTGAAAATGGCCCTACAGTTTTTTTCTTTTTTAAACTGATTAATTAACATGTATGTTATGTCTGTGCTTTTCTGGAATAACCGCGTATGTCCATTTTTGTCAGTTTTGAGTTAACGATGCCAAATATATTAATTTTTAACGCTTTTTACATGTGTTAATTTAAAAAAAAAATATTGACCATTTCTGAGTTTTTTCTTTAAATAACGACGTAACTTAAATGTTTATTAAATTAATTTGCAGCACTATCGACGTATGTCAACCTACGTTTGATCGCTGACAAATTATTTTCTTAGAAAACGACACATAGCGACATACGTTGTTATTAATGGAAAAAATGAAAAATAATTTTGGCTTAGTTTTCAGTTTATAACCACTTATAAAAACTTGTGTGTTTATTTCTGTTATTTTTTGTCACTATTATTGTTGATACGTTGTTATATTCTCATCCCAAGTCCCGTTAACTTTTTGTTTGCGAACAAAAAATTCCATTTTTCAAGCAACAACAACTTATGTCTACATGGGTGGTTGCATTGGTAGTTTTCTTTTTCAATGAAAACGACGTTTGTCGACATAAGTTGTTTTATCTGCACAAACTTTAAGTGTTATTTACATATTGTTTTTTGTCCTTCTCTAGGATCTATTCTTCTGAAGATTTTTGACTCAAAATTTTATATGAAGTATTTATTGCCCATATCTACAGGACTGTTAAATCAAAAGCTCTAAAAACTATATATCGAGCCCATAATTTCAATTACAACGTTTTTCGGCTCCCCTGAACATTTTGATTTTATGTCATACGCGGTTATTCTAGAAAACCACAGATGTATGTATGTATACATAAACCAAATTTGATCAAGATCAATATGATGATTTAGGTCTTAAGGAAGGTTTTTTCATGGCGATTCTGCCGTTGAAGCCAGCCGCTGGAAGGCGTTATTTTACTGTAGTCACACTTACTGCATCCGATCGGCTGCTGTTTACGTGGGCGGTTATTTCTGAAGCTGCCAGGCAACGATTTTGTTTACTTATCGTTATTATTACATGACTCTTATGCTTTGAAGTTACTCTGGGCAGATCGCATCGATTTTAATTTGCAACTGACGATGCTATTTGAATTTTTTCACAATATAGTCAGAGGTTGAATGTGATACTTTGAGCTCCTTTGAAACTACTTTCTTGTTTTTCTTACTTTTGTGTAGGGTAAAAATAAGGTGATGAGTTACGATTAAAATCACTGTAGCTTTTGCTACACTTTCTTTTAATTTGATCAAAGATTTTAGTTACGACATATTAGCTTGGCCGTTTTTTATTTAATTTATTTCAATTTGAATTTTAATTATTTTTTTTTTTTGGTGTATACATCAACACTCAGGGGATTTCCCCTGTTAAGGCACTAGAAGAAAAAATCTATCTATATTTTAAGTGAGAGGAAAGACCTCAGCGGCTTTTGCGGCTAATGAACAAATTCTCGCGGTAATGTGTTGTGCGATCCACTGAACAATATACTGCAAATGGATGTGATGAATGGGTTCTATGGATGAGTTGACTTGTCTCAGCAGAACATTCCCATTGTAATGTCTATAATATATTGTAACACAACCAATAGTCCGACGATGTTCTAATACGTCAATAGAGTTGGTTACCTTATTATCATTTCTAAGCACCAAGTCTTTCTCTTGCACATGGTCCCGAAGCTTCAAAACGGACTGTGAAGCCCCTGCCCATATATGGGAATTGAATTCCATTTTTGGCCGGATATGGGTGGTATAAATAATGCGGAGATCAGATGGTTTCCGACTTATAAAACCTAAGCACTTGAAAACTTCTTGCGGCGGTAGATAAGTGTCTTTATTCCAGTGGACATGACACACTATTTTCATGTCCAGACCATCAGGAACATCTGAATCGTCGAGACATTGGTGACTCCATGGACCGTCTTTGGTCAGTAAACCACATTTTGTCTTACAAGCGCTAACTACGACCCTATACACCCAAATAATGTTAAAAGTATTACTTGAGTATGTCATTCATTGGCTCATGCACCTAAACTCCATAGGGTTTGGCCTTTAATCGAATGAATACAAATGACAAATATTGGTATCCTCTGAAAAAGAGTAGTAGTCATTAAGAGTAGTCATTAAGAAAAATAAGAAAAAGTAAAGGTGAAAGAACAGACTCTGCCGGTACTCCTGCGTTTATCTGAAACTATGTGGATGAGACCCTGTTTAAAACAACAGGTATAGTGCGCCACTACCTGGCATTTTATAAAAAGCCCACACTAACGCTTTATCCAATAAGTGTTATTAAGAACCCCTTTTCGGTTAGCTGATAAAAAACAATGTTTTTATTGAATATCAAAAAATATTTACTCAATAATGAATGGAAAATTCGATCTATAATAATTGTATTGCTTTTAAATGGCAATACTTTTGTGACAAGTATAGCAGTTGTTCTCCGACTGGTCACAGGCGGCAAATTTACCCAGCCTATTATATCGCCAAGCAAGAGTGACATACGTTCATCAGATTTTTCCCGTAGGGTCGTAATATCACGGATTAAAATAATTTTTTTTTTATAATTTGTTAAATCTTCGTATGTATGTATGTATGTATATATTTGAATTTGAAACTAAGATATGAAATTAAATCGAGACTCTTGACTATAGCGTTACCCACGTACTTACTTAATATCAGCATCAGTCACTCATAAAAGACAACTTTTATTTCTATATTTAAAATATTTTAAATATAAAATTAAATATATATCCTTTAAACTTAAAAAATAAATTAAAAAAAATTTTTATTTACACAAGCCAAATATCCAATTTGTTCTTAGTTGTGTCATTTAAGTTTTATTTGAAGTCGTAAAAATGAAAAGAATTTCTCCTCCCAGTAAATGCGTGTTAAACAAGAGTTGTTTAATTTTTTTAGCCTTGTTTTTGTTGAGTGCTGACCATGATGAAGGATATATCTACATATATACATTAGGGCATTTCACCAAAAACTCGTTTTACATTTTTGCAACTTTAAAAGTAGAACAATAATTTATAAGGCCCGAAAAACTTTTGAGATTTTGAGATCTTTGCCTTCAAAATACGAATTAAAAAAAATTAAAATCAATCAATCTCTTATTATTATAGAGAGCTATTAAAAATAATAAAAAAAATCATTCCCGCCTAAACATTAGATATGTATGAATAAATGCAAGTTTCATTGTGGGGTTCCCATAAATCGTATATCGCAGAATTATTTTACGTAATTAATTTAATTCCCAACTTCCTGAATAATTGAGAAATTATTATAAATGATGATGAATGCTGAAGAATTTTATTATTATGGTGATTATTATTATACTAATATTAATTTCCTATCATGTGTCCTATGGGATAAAGAGATTGGTTTTCCAGTTTTTTTTTTTATGTTGCGTCTGGTCGCAACAGTTTTAATTCATCTAAGCACTGTTTAGGTTGCTCGGTTAGAATTGGGAATCAAAATTGAAAGACAAGTTAATGTTGGTTAATCTAAATTAATGCCGAGTTATTATTGTTTTTGTATCGGTATTTATACAAACATAATTTGTTATAGTTCTTAATGACTAACATTGTTTTCATTGTTATAGCTAGCAATATATAAAAAAAAACGTTTTTTCCAACTTGAAGGTATTTATATCAAATTACTTCATTGGGGAATGCATTCGGCGACCTCAAATGGACATTACGATGGCCCTCATTTATCAGTTGTGTGAAATATAGGATGTATTGGAGACTTCGATTTTTCAACTGAAATCGAATTCAACGCCGAATTTTTTTTAATAATTGAAAAACAATTTTTTTTTTTAATTTTGTTGGAATAGTAGTCTTTCGTTTAAGATACAAAATTTATCAATACACTGCGAAAAAGAAATGGCTTAAAGAATTATGTGCAAATGGAAAAATCATTACTTTATATTTCATATGGCACAAAAATGGCTAAAGGCTTTTATGCAAAAATTACTGTATCTAGTTTGGAACTTCAATATCTAAAATTCCTGCGTTCTGTTTTACGATAAAATGTTTTGTCCCGACTTAATTGAAAAAAAATCTAAAACAATCCGAAAAAATTCAAAATTCTTAGTTTTTTTGACATTTGGCTCTGCATATCTCAGAAACTAAGAAATTTAGGATATTGAAGTTCTTGGCCAGTGTGCAAAGTTTCAAGCAAAACTCTTCTGCCGATTTTGTGCCATTTAAAAAACAAGCGAACATATATGTGGCATTTTTCGTTTTTTCACCTGAATGAGCCACATTGAACCAATTAAATACGTGAGTAGTGGCGAGTCCAGCTTTGGATCATCATGTCTTCAGGGAAACTATAAATGATTTTTTTAATTAAAACAATTTTATATTTAATCCTAAAATTTTGTTATATTTAAAATTGAATAACTTGGAAAAGGTCGTTTGATATTAAGGGTGGGTAAGGTTTTAAAACCCTTTTAATGAATTCTTCTTTCTGAATGCACAATATGACGAGAGTGTTGTGTCAAAATTTCAGGTAAATCGGAGCAAAACTTAATAAGATACAGCGTTTCCAGCGGCCGGTCTCATACCCTATATCGTATATAAATCAGTTTTTAAAAAACTTTAAATCGATTTTCTCGCAAATAAATGTTGGAAGTCCGTGAACATCATAACTCAAAATCTACTTGACTAATTCTTTTGAAATTTTACACCTATATCTAGACATAAATCGTCAGGTAACCTCGAACAGTTTTTTTTTATTTTCCATTCTCTGTTTTTCTGTTTCAGCAATTGTTGCAAAAAGTAGCCAAAAGGTGGCGGTAATGACATTTTTTTTATAAATTAAAAAAACCTTTTATTTGGATTTTTTTCGATGTTGGTACATTCCGAAAAAATTTAGACCTAATACTCCTGGACAGATTTGCAGAGTATTGTCAAACCAAACTTTTTGGTTTTAAGGGTCAAAAATTTAATTTTCGTGAGTAACATAAAAATAACGATATCTTTTCAAAAAATTCAGAAAAGAAAAAAGTCGTAGAACAAACTTTGTTTCTGATACCTCAGAGATTAATTTCCAATAATAAAAAAAATCACGTGAGTTTGATCGCAGGGGAGATGTGTAAACATCTAGTAATTAAAGATTTTTTTATAGCACTTTCTTAAAATCAAACAGAAAGCGTATCACTTATAGCACTCAACTGCAGGGGCTCTGTTAATATAAAAATATTTATTATTATTTATTATTTTAACCGGTTAATTTTTAATTTTTCGTTTTTTATTTTTTATTTTTAATTTTTCGTTTTTCATTTTTCATTTCTAATTTTTTTTTTAATTTTTCATTTTTTATTTTCCATTTTTTAATTTTAATTTTAATTTTTCATTTTTTATTTTTAATTTTTCATTTTTTATTTTTCATTTTTCATTTTTTCTTCATTTTTCATTTTTCATTTTCCAATTTATATTTTTCTTTTTTCATTTTTCATTTTTCATTTTTTATTTTATAATTTTTTATTTTTCATTTTTCATTTTTTAATTTTAATTTTAATTTTTAATTTTTTATCATTAATTTTTCATTTTTTATTTTTCATTTTTCATTTTTTTCTTCATTTTTCATTTTTCATATTTTATTTTTCTTTTTTAATTTTTAATTTTTCAATTTTAATTTTTTATTTTTCATTTTTTATATTTAATTTTTTATTTTTCATTACTCATTTTTAATTTTAGTTTTTCATTTTTCTTTTCTTATTTTTCATGTTTCATTTTTTATTTTTAATGTTTTAGTTTTAATTTTTTATTACGTATTTTTTATTTTTTATTTTTCATTTTAACTTTTTATTTCTTTTTTAATTTTTTATTTTTCATTTTTAATTTTTTATTTTTTATTTTTAATTTTTTATTTTTTATTTTTCATTTTTATTCTTAATTTTTACTTTCCATTTTTAATGTTTTTTTTTTTCATTTTTCATTTTTCGTTTTTCGTTTTTTATTTTTAATTTTTCGTTTTTCGTTTTCCATTTTTTATTTTTCATTTTTCGTTTTTCATATTTTATTTTTCATTTTTAATTTCTTATTTTTCATTTTTCATCTTTCATTTTTTTTTAATTTTTTATTTTTCATATTTCATATTTCATTTTTTATTTTTAATTTTTTTATTTTTAATTTTTTATTTTTTTATTTTTCATTATTCATTTTTAATTTTTTATTTTTAATTTTTTGTTTTTCATTTTTAATTTTTTTTTTTTAATTTTTATTTTTCATTTTTTATTTTTCAGTATTCATTATTAATTTTTAATTTTTTATTTTTCATTTTTAATTTTTTATTTTTCGTTTTTACTTTTTTATTTTTCATATTTCATTTTTCATTTTTCATTTTTCATTTTTTATTTTTAATTTTTCGTTTTTCATTTTTAATTTTTCATTTTTTTTTTCATTTTTAATTTTTAATTTTTTTTTTTTCATTTTTAATAATTAATTTTTTATTTTTAATTTTTTTTAAAATTTTTTTTTTCATTTCTAATTGTCAAATAGGTTATCTTAATATCATAATTTTTTCTCCAATACAATCACATTTTGTCTTACGGCTCACATGTTACGCTCACATCTTACGCTCACATGTTACGCTGTTTTTGAAATTTACCCCCCTGCGCGTATAGATGTTTACACATCAAAAATTCTTTTTCGCAAAATGTCGATTTTGAAATATTGCTAGTTATAGCTTCAAATTAATTCCCATACTAAATTACATTTAGTTTTTATTATATGTTACAATATTTTTTGCAAGTTAATAAATTTGACTCACTTTTATGAAAGGCTCAAATTTATATGTTTACGATCATTTAGTTTAATTTACAATAATGAGTAATTATTAATTTCTGGTATGGTGCATTCCATTACAATGGGTAAACTACAAAATACTAATATTTTACCTATAGGTGCATTAAAATTCCCTTTAAACTAATAATTTTTACCGCGGATATTTTATACCCTATACTTCTATGTGCTCAGGGTATAACATCTTTGCGTCATACCGTTCAGCTCACTAAGTCAATTTAGCGATGTCCGTCCGTCTGTCTGTCCATCCGTCCGTCCGAAAAAATAAATATATTTTTATGAAATTCATCCTATCGGCCAAAGGGTGAACGCTATTGAGATTGGTGAAAATTGGTACATGTTCAAACCCAGTCCCCATACAAATGAACCTTATGAGATCGATATAAATTGCCATAATATCCAATTTATCGTATAGATTTCGGTCAAATTGGATTTGTGTATGTTTATGACATCCAGTTATCAGTATTCCAAAAATAAAACATATAGGTTAATTCTTAGTCATAGTCCCTTATATGAAGCGGATCTTCACTTAAATCTTAAAAAAAAAAATATATTGTACCGTTTTTTTTTTTCAAATTTGGTTTGTATATGGTTTTGCAAAAAATAACTGACCTTACCAAATGTAGTCACGATGGGTCCATTTTTCGGCCTAGATATAGCATCCGATATGAACTTTTTCTTATCTGAAGGAAAAAAAATTAATAACTCTGTCGCTGAAATTTGTTTTATGCTTAATTTCTATATCTAATTAGTTGGACCTAAGAGATAGGGAATCTAAACGCATATCGTATAGTCAGGATAGACCGACTATAATTTTCTTATATCTTTTATATGTGGTTAGGGTATAACGACTTTGTAATGAGAATTATAACTACCAAAATATTTTATTATACCGATCAACTGAGAATCACTTTCTGAGTCATTTTGACGATATATGTTCACCCGTCTGTCCGTCTGTCGGTCTGTGTGTCCATGTACACTTTGAAATCAAAGTACAGGTCGCATATATGAATATATTTTTATGAAAGTTAGTATGAAAGATGAACGCAGTTTAAATTCTTACTCATGGCTCTATATAAAGCTGCTTACCAATCTTCGCTTACATCTATCAAAACAAAAATATTGTACACATTTTCTCAAATTTTGTTTGAATAATCTTTTTGCCTAAAAATAAATGACTATTTAAAATATCGTCGTGATCGTTCCATTTTTCGTCTAGTCCCCATATAAATATAACATCCGATATAAACTTTTTAAGAACGGGTGGCACAAAAAATAATAAAAATTCCACTCAGATTCGGTTTATGCTTATTTCTAATACTAAATTAGATGGACCCAAGACCAGTTCTCAAAAATGTTGTTTTAGGGTATCGCATAGTCGCTCCTGGACGACTATAATTTTCTTACTTGAAAAAATCTCAAAAATCCCTAGGGCCGTAGGAATTCATATTTTATTTTAAGAGAGAAAAAAATTGTTTGTGAAACACCCTAATGTACATGAATACAAAATGCTCAAAAAAAAAAAACCTATTGGACAATTTTTAGTCATAGCCCCTATATGAAGCGGATCTTCAATAGAAAAAAAAAAAATATATATTGCAAATTTTTTTTTTTCAAATTTGGTTTGTATAAGTTTTTCCAAGAAATAAGCGAACTTACCAAATGTAGTCACGATCGGTCCATTTTTCGACGTACATATAGCATCCGATATGAACTTCTTATTCGAAGGCAAAATAAAATTAGTAACAATGTCACTCAAATTTATTTTATGTTTAATTTCGATATCTAATTAGTTGGACCTAAGGGATAGGGAATATAAAAGCATATGGTATAGTCAGTTTAGACCAACATGTTTTATATGTTACATGTTATATATATGTGGTTAGGGTATAACGACTTTGCGTTGAGAATTATAACTACCAAAATATTTTTTATACCGATCAACTCAGAATCACTTTCTGAGTCATTTTGACGATAACTATATGTTCACCGTCCGTCAATCTGCCTGTCCGTCTGTCAGTCTTTATGTCCATGTAAAGAGCTGTACGCAGCTTGTTAAGGAATCTCAACAGAAAATTTTCATATATTTCTTAAAGA
Organism: Cordilura impudica; assembly: GCA_963682025.1. NCBI lineage: Eukaryota > Metazoa > Arthropoda > Insecta > Diptera > Scathophagidae > Cordilura > Cordilura impudica. The sequence goes on along the minus strand of OY821519.1, from coordinate 73,542,781 downwards.
AAAAAAAGCACAAAAGTACCTTTCAGTGCAACGCTAACAATCAGCTGTTTTCTGTCAATTATTAAGAATTGTGAAATTGAAAACAAGTCAATTCTGCTTTATTTGGCCTGCTAAACGCTTTTTAAGCTCAGTATCAAAATTACCCATCCGCTTCTTGTTTTTCTTTGCCGAATTTTGTTCGTTTTTTTCCATGTTTTCTGAAAAATAACTTAATTTTTTTTAGCATATTACATTTTGTTTATGCTTACCTCTCCTGTCAAAATTCCTTTCAGAAAGAACGAAAAATTTGATATTCCTGCTCAAAGCCTGGGTTGCCTAACTTAATTTACGTAAAAAAAAAGTAGTAAAAACAATACTACTTTTTTAAAAAGCTGCGGACTATCAACAGAAATTTTTAGACATAAAAATTCCTTAAGCATTTCTGAAGCGTTTTTTTATATGAAGTTTTTGATTCCTTAGCAAGCTGCGTACAGGCCTTAAACTTTGAAATCAAAGTACAGGTCGCATATATAAATATATTTTTATGAAATTTAGTGTGTAAGCTTCTATTGGTTATAGGACGACCGCAGTTGAAATTCTTACTCATAGCCTCATATAAAGCTGCTTCCCGATCTAAAGTTACATCTATCAAAAACAAAAATATTGCACAGATTTTTCTCAAATTTTGTTTATTTGCAGAAAAGAAGTAACTTTACCAAATAATGTCAAGATCGGTCCATTTTTCGACCTAGTCCCCATATAAATATAACATCTGATATGAACTTTTACAGAACGGCTGGCACAAAAAATAATAAAAATTCCACTCGGATTCGGTTTATGCTTATTTCCAATACTCAATGAGATGGACCTAAGACCAGTTCTCAAAAATGATGTTTTAGGGTATCGCATGGTCGCTCTTGACCGACTATAATTTTCTTACTTGTTTATTAGTAGGCTGCAAAAATCGACACTGTACGAAACTTCGAAAAATCTGAAAAAAATCTCAAAAATCCCTAGGGCCATAGGAATTCATATTCTACTTTAAGAGAGAAAAAAATTGTTTGTGAAACACCCTAATGTACATGAATACAAAATGCTCTAAAAAAAAACCTATTACTATTTCATACTTATACAGTTCAAAAGGTAAAAGAAACATGCGAAATTTTAGGGAATATATATGAGGAAAAAAAAACTATGGTGAAATGTATAAAAACAGGATATGAAGCGACATTTTGATGGTTATCATTTAGTTAGGACAAAAAATTTAACATGTTCAAACTAAATTGAAAATGGTTGAGAGAGTTTGAAGTATAATATTATGTTTTTTTCTTTAAAACTCATTGATTCTAAAATTTAACAAGAAAAATATTTAAAAGGAACATTTTCAGACGAGAAAAGCAAACATAAAGCAAAATTTAATTTGTGAAGGTAAAATTAGAAAATTTTTCTGAATTGCTATAATTTTCCATTTCATGTATTGTTGGCTTAGTCGGCAAATATGTTTAGTCCGTTTTTTATAATTTTTCAGGAGGGACAAAAAACTGTCAGTTTTTATCAAATGTGTAAACACAGTTTTCTGCTTTATTTCATCTTATTTGAATACAAATAATCGTAGAATTCAAAAATAAAACTATTGCAGACTCCTTTTGGACATTTGCTGTTTATGCTTTTCTATCTTAAATATGGACTTAGCAGATTTACTTTTAATTTTATTGCTTTTTATTATTTAAAATACATCAGACATACTTCATTGCTCATGACAAAAACAAAATAAATAATTTGTAAATTTAAATAGTCTTATTTCATTTATACATGTTTGTACTTTAAAATTTAAAGAATTAAATATTAAAAAACAGTTCATAGTTGAGGTGAATCATTATAAAATTTATGGTGGTCTTTGGGTAAACTTCGATTTAAAAATTGTAAGCCTTCGTATTTTCTAGCTGTTATTTTTCTTCTTTCTTGCTAAAGTTGTTCCAAATTCGAAAACACCGTAGAGTCTTAAATTTTGATTATTTTTTAATGTAATATTTTCCAATCTTCAGAGAATCGAGCTTTAAAATATATGTCACTATTTAGAGTGCATTTAATAGCAAGAATATCTTTATTTATTAACCAACACTCAGGGGATGCCCCCTACAGATGCGTGCATTGTGTTGATCTCAGAAAAACAGGTTATGGGAAGGAGGAAAAAGGGAGTAGTGTTTGTGGCTATTTGACTTAAATTTTATTAGATTATAACTGTCAGGAAAGACCTCTGCGGGGATTTATTCCACATACGACTAGTTCGACTGATAAACGAATTCTCTCTGTAATGCGTTCTGCGTTCAACTGCACAATAAACTACAAACGGATGTGATATACTAGAGAAGCGGGTAGAGTGAACCGAAACTCGGGCACTTGGAATAAATTCGCTAATCTCAGAAGAACATTTCCCATGGTAGTATCTATAGAACAGTGATACACAACCCACATTCCGACGATGTTCCAATGAGTCAATAGAATTGGATACCCTACTGTCATTGATGAACATCAACGCCATCCTTTGAACACGGTCCAGTAGCTCCAAAATAGACTTTGAAGCTCCTGCCCGTATATGGGAGTTGTATTCCATTTTCGGTCAGATGTAAGTGGTATAGATTTTAAGGAGATCAGAAGGAGTGAAGTAATTTTTGCACCGTTTTAGAAAACCAAGACACTTGAATGCTTCTTTCGACACTTGAAAAACATGCTCGTTCCAACGAACATCACATTGAATTCCCATGCCTAGAACATCAAGAGTATCCGACTCCTCAATACCTATACCACCCATATATACAGATGACATTGTTGAATCCATGGCCCTATGGGTCAACATACAACAAATCAACCCTATTCGCTTTACCCCACTCGGAGATTGTTAACAGGTATTGATTGAGTGTGTCATTCATTGTCCGCCTTTTGCCCCTAACCTCCAAGAGGCTTGGCCTACAATTAAAGGAAAATGAATGACAAATGCTGCTGTCATCTGCGAAAGAGTATATAGAGTTAAAAGTTTGACCAAAAAGGTCGTTCAGAAAGATAAGGAAAAGAGAAGGACAAAGAACGGAATCTTGGGGTACCCCTGAATTAAGCTGAAACTCATTGGATGAGACCCCATCAATAACAACACGTATTGTTCGATCTCTGAGAAAACTCGATATAAATCGAGAGAAGTCATTCCCGACCCCAAATGCAATAAGCTTAGATATCAGTGCACCGTGCCATACACGATCGAATGCCTTCGAAATATCTAGAGCAACCACTTTACTTTCGCCAAAATTGCGAATGGATCGACTCCAGCGCTCAGAAAGTGGAGCTTACAGGTCTCCCGTGGAACGATTTCTACGGAAGCCAGACTGACGATCATTAATAAGTGAGTTGGCCTCTAGGTAGTTGGCAAGATGGAAATTGATCATGCTCTCCATCACCTTTGAGAGTGCAGAGCAGGTTGCAATTGGACGGTAATTTTCAGGGTTATTAGCCGCACCCTTTTTAGGGATTGGTTGGACATCGAGCAAGAGGGTACGAAAAGCTGAAAAGGTTGGCCAATGGACTGGCTATCGTCGAAGAGCACTGTTTCAGTACCAGTGCTGGTTTACCATCCGGTCCCGGAGACTTATTTATGTTGAGATCCGAAAGAACCCTTTTAACTGCACGTGCTCGGAAGAATATTTTAGGCATAGTACAAGATACTCTTTCGAGTTTGGGCAGTGGTTGATCGCTATCCGGCAAAAATGATTTTTTGCAAAAAGTTCAGTTAAAAGGTTAGCCTTATCAACCGGGTCAGTGAAAATTTGGTCATTCATTATAAGAGTTGGGATTGCAGAACTAGCGTTATTCTTTACTCTTTTAACAAATGACCAAAAGCTCTTGCTGTCCCGAGGAGCAGAAAGAGCTTTAGCACGAAGGCGCTGATCGTGAAGAAACTTTTCACGCCTTAGTACTTTAGCACATTCGTTTCTCGCCTGTTTGCGTACAGTTCAATGACGGAATATTTATTTTCACGCCAAAGTCTGAATGCTTCTTCTCTGGGTCTGACTGCATCTCTGCAAGTCTGGTTAAACCAAGATTTTTGATTAAGTTTAGCCGAAATGAATATCTGTTATTTTGGAATTGCATTTACCGCGTCCGGGACGAATACTTTTATAAAATTTTCAAATAACGGAAAATCCAAATATGTGTGTGACATCATAGGGTTCTGGCTTTTTTCGAGCTGTTTTGCAGATACCAATATATTCAGCAGGAACATCAACATTTCTATTTGTCATAGTTCGTTCAGTGGTGTAGTGCACATTGTCTGCTTCCATTTGTTCAATTGGAATATTATGTTGGATTGCTGAATTAAGCAAGGCATTATTCATCACAGAATTTCGATTTTGATAGGTACAACCATCACTATTAAACATTGTTTTTTCTGGATTCTTGTTTCCACAAAAAACTTTTTTTTTTCAATAAAATAAGTCCAAATGCTTGCAAACTCTTCAGTACCAATTCCACCTTCCATTCCATTCCATAAAAAGCAGTACGCTTTTTGGTTTTATGGGTAAGAAAAACAAATTGTGCACCTGTAATTTTGTGCGGTATAATAAGCTGCTGACTTGTGATTTTGGAGTCATTAATTCAGCTGGAAGATCTACTTTGAAAACATGTGTTTGTTCATCCCGGTCTTTGTTTTTTTAATTTCTGGCATCTTGCTCCTTTTTTGGTGAAGATTCTTTTCTTCTTGCGAGAGATTACCGACTGAAAATATTGTACATATTTCGCATTGGTCTTTTTTAGGCCCAAACGGGGCAATATCTTTGGCATCAAACGTTTGATAAAAAACCGAAGTTGAAAGCGGTCGAATATTCTTTTCAAAATCTTTCTTTTAACTCATAATCTCTGTCTGTCTGTCTGTCTGCCATGGATGGACCCCATTCCCCCTTATCCAGTTGATCTGAAACTTGGCCTATAGTCTTGGGGTGACTACAGATTTATTTTGTGGTAGTCGCGCACAGTCCCGCCTTGTCACGCACAGCCACGAAGTGATCTAAATGTCATTTCCCCTCATCCGATCGATCTGAAGCTTGGTCCATATACTTGCTGTGAAAAAAGATTAACTTTGTATTAGTCACGCACAGTCACGCATGGTCACGCACAGTCACGGGGTGATCTAAATGTCATTTACCCTCATCCGACCGATCTGAGACTTGGTCGATATACTTGCTGCAAAGAAAGATCAACTTCGACATAGTCACGCGCAGTCACGCATAGTCACGCACAGTCACGGAGTGATTTAAAACCCATTTTCCCTTATCCGATCGATCTAAAACTTGGTCGGTAGACTTGTTGTTGGGTAAAAAGATTAACTTTGACATAGTCACCAACAGTCACGGAGAGCTTAAAACCCCACTTCCCCTCATCCAATGGATCTGAAACTTTGTCCATAGACTTGTTGTGGCCAAAAATTAGTCACGCACAGTCCCGGAGATATTCAAAACTCATATGCATAAGGAAAGAAAGAGTTTAAATAAAAACTTTGTTTTTATGGGTTAGATTATTATTACACCAGTAATTAACACAAAAGTCGTAAAGTTTACTTTTTGAGCTCCACTCTGCCAGTAAATATTTTTTTTAGTATCAGCACGACAATAATAAAACTCCATTGATGGCAGAGAATCAAGAGAAGAATTACGTTTTTGCCTTTCAGCTGTTGAGTTTCTTTTATTTTTAGCAGTTTTCTTTGAACTTGTTGAAATTGAATGTTTTCTGAGCCAATTAAAAACAGTTTGTCTACCAATGTTCAAAGTGTTTAGGAAAAATGTTCTGCACACTCGAATATATGCATCTTCTACTCTCAGATAGAACTGTAAGGTTCATGTAATTTGACTCAAATTATTCATATAAACCCTTTCCTCAATCCATGTCATTTTCCAAAACTCTGTAAATATTTTTTTCTATTGTCATCTGTAATCTTTGTACACTTCATGGTTATTTTTTTTTTACAGCCACATCTCTCTTTCAGTGTACGTGGTTCTTTTCTTTTTCGTAAGTACAACTGATATCTAGTTTTTGTTTTCCCAAGTAACTTTAAAGAGCTGTTTATATCTGGGCCCAAACCAAGCAGGATTTTCCATTCGAGCTCTCTTCTGGCATCCTTTTAATGTCGATGGTGCCTCGTTAGTGTCATCAGAATCACTATGAAACCCATAGGGAACAAGTTTTTGAATTCCGTGATCCAATTCAATCCCGTAATCATCATGATTGAAGTTACTTATGTCAGCAGAATCTATGGCAATCACCTAATAATATTTATTATTTAACAATGTTTTTCCAGAAACAATATTATAATTTAAAGTTTAAATAACTAATTAATTATTTAGTTAATCCTTTATAATACTTTGTCCTATTAGAAATAAAAAAACTCGTACTTAATTCTATTGAAGAAATTCACTGAAATAAATGTGTGTGAGGAGCAAAAAACTATAAATCTTTTTATTTTAATTCTTTCTTTTAAATCATACTCTCTGTCTGTCTGTCTGTCTGTCTGTCTGTCTGACTGTCCGACTGTCTGACTGTCTGTCTGCCATATGTGGACCCCATTCCTCCTTATCCAATTGACCTGAAAATTGGCTAATAGTCTAGTCATGACTACAGATTAATTTTGGGGTACTCACGCACAGTCACGCGCAGTCACGCACAGTCACGCGCAGTCACGCACAGTCACGGAGTGATCTAAATGACATTTCCCCTCATCCGATCGATCTGAAACTTGGCCCATACACTTGTTGTGAAACAAAGATTAACTTCGACTTAGTCACGCACAGTCACGCATGGTCACGCATGGTCACGCACCGTCGCGGAGTGATCTAAATTTCATATACCCTCACCCGATCGATCTGAAACTTGGTCGATATGCTCTCGGCACCAGTTTTTTCAAAAACATGATATTATTTTCTTGACTTATGATTCTTTTATGAACCGCCAAGCAACTTTTGTTAAATATCGTGATTTTCGTAATACTGATTACACTTTGTTAAATGAACACATCGAAAACTTATGCTGGAATCATATTTACTCATTCGATGATGTGAATGATCAATTACTTTTTATTGAGCACAATGTTAACAATATATTTGAGTTATGTGTTCCCATGAAGACCAAATTAGTCAAGGCTAATCAACAACCATGGTTCAATTCCGAAATTAAATTACTAATCAATAAACGTGATGACGCTTATGGTAGGTGGAAAAGGTTTAAAACCCAAGAACTTCAGGCTGTCTTCAAATCTGCTAGAAGAGATGTCGTGAAATGTATTCAGCAGGCAAAATCTACGTTTTATCAACGTAAATTTTCATCTAATTTTGATTGCAAATCTAAATGGAAGGAAATCCGGAATATTGGTATAGGGCAAAAACGCACTACAGTAAGTAACCAGAACATAGATGTAAATGCACTGAACACTAAGTTTGTAAATGTTGATATCCTACCGCCGATACAAAACATCTATAATGACATACATAGTGTCCCAATTAAAAATAGTTTCAACTTTCGGCGTGTTGATCAGTGTGATGTACTAGAAAGTTTTCAATCTACTAAATCAAATGCAGTTGGAATGGATGGTATAAACTCTACATTTATAAAAGCGTTACTTCCTAAATTATTACCATACCTAACCCATTTGTTCAACTCAGTTTTAACTAAATCAATATTTCCAGAAGGTTGGAAGATTTCCAAAATTATTCCGATACCTAAGCCAAACAATGATTTCCGACCCATAGCTATTCTTCCTTTCTTATCAAAAGTGATGGAAAACTTAATGTGCAGACAAATGAATAAATACTTGAGCAAGAAAAACCTTCTAAGTGATAGACAATCAGGCTTTGTGAAAACGAGAAGTTGTACCACAGCATTGACTGACGTTATTGATGATCTTAGGTCAAAACTGGATCAAAATATGGTATCATTCTTAATTCTTTTAGATCATAGTAAAGCTTTTGATACGGTTGTTCATTCAATACTTATAAAGAAACTTGAAAAACTTTTTTACTTTAATGTCAACAGAGGTGTTCCACAAGGATCAATCCTTGGTCCCCTCTTGTTTTGTTTATACATTAATGATTTACCAGACGTCACATTCTTCAGCAAAGTGCACATGTATGCAGATGATGTGCAACTTTATAACGGTTCTAATGTTGCAAATATTCAATCTTGCGTAAACAATATTAACACTGATCTCAATGAAATCTACATCTGGGCGAATGCCAATGGATTATGTATCGATCCTTCAAAATCCAAATGCCTATTTATATCGCGAAGTAAAAGAACATTAGGTAATAATATTCAAATTAAAATAAACAATACCATTATTGATTTTGTTGAGTCTTCAAAAAATCTTGGTGTAACGTTTAATAATGAGTTAACTTGGTCAGCCCATATTAACTCTGTTGTAGGGAGACTTTATGGTATGTTACGTAATCTGTGGGCAGTGAAAAGTTCAACACCGTTAAACATTCGTATGTTGTTAGCGAAAACGTACCTTATTCCAGTCCTTTTATACGGTTGTGAAATTTTTGCCAATTGCGATTGTGATGATTTTCGTAAACTAAGTGTTGCCTACAATAATATAGAAAGATACATTTTCGATAAGGGACGTCGTGATCACATTTCAACGTTTTCATACCGTATATATAAGATGAGCTTTGAAAATCTTCTTAAATTTAAATGTCTTATGTTTCTACGCAAGATAATAACACAAAAACAACCAATTTATCTATTTATTAGAATCCAATTTGCAAGATCTTGTCGTGGAAAGAAAATAATTCAGCAACGTTTTCGTTTTCGTTGTTATTTTTGATGATCACTGAAAAAATCGCAAAAACAACTACTGTTGTATACTTATTATTCGCAATTCTTTACAACTAAACAATTGTTTTTAAATTTTATATTAAATATTAAAAAAAACCGTTTTTTGCCTCTACTGAAAATTTCTAAATTTTGAGTTGACTCACTTTAGCGGTACAGGTGCGATATGTGTTTTTTTCATATGGACTTAGCACATGTTTTTATTGTTTTACTATTATTTTTTTTTTTTGATAACATAAGGGCAATTTGTTTTTTTTTTAAATTATGTGTTTTGAGTTACACTAGCATTTTACATTAAAAAATCAATTTGCATAAAAAGTGGACTTAGTATATTTGCCAACTAAGCCAACGATATGACATTTTAAAACTTAACATAGCTACTCTTCAAATCCAATAAATCCTAAGCAATATTTACAAAATCTCTTCAAATAGCTGTAAGAAAATATACATATATAAAAATTTTAAATTTCCGTCACACGGAAGTGCCTTATTATAACAAAAAATAAATTTAATTTTATTAACTAAACAACGAATTAAATAAAATTATAAAATTTTGTAAAATATTTAAAATAATTTACTTAATTATCAAAACTAATGAAAATCATTGTCAATTCATAAATATTGAATTTCATAATTAACACTGATTAATTAATTGAAAATATTAATACATTTATTTATTTCAGCTCATGAGTTTAATTGCATCTTTACAGACTAGCAGCTTATTACTAAAAAAAAAATATCTACAAAAACTTATTTAATTGAGTTCTAAAAAGTCGGTATTTAAAATATTTACATTTTAATATTATTTCATGGTTTTTTAAGCGATTCCGCGATAATTCGGGTAATGGTAGGTATATTATTCAAAAAAATAAATATTAAAAACTTTGCAAAAACTAGGCTTCTTATCCAATATGTTTGAGGCCGAGTTTGTGGAAGTCAGTTAAATTTGGTTTAGTTAAACTCACATTTTCAAAACTTTAAAGAGTGTTTTTTAAGCCGATACAACTTGAAATGGTAAAAAATAACACAGAGAATAAAATTTTAATCAAAAAGTTTTTTATTGCTAAAGATTTCGGATATATAACCACCTTGGCTGTTCTTGGAGAAGCGCGTTCTGGAGTCGAATTTGGGGATACTTTTCGAGCATTTCTAGCCATATGTCACGAAAAACACGAACAATTTCAGCCACCAAGGGATCAATGGTTTGTCAGCATAAACCAACAACATCACGTAGCCCATATGAAATAACCGAGAGGTGTGATATCGCATGACCTCGGAGGCTAATTGACAGGTCCATTTCTCGAAATCAACTTTTCGCCAAATTTTGATTTCAATAAGTCCATGGCTGCGGTTGCCGTATGGCACATAGCTCCATCCTGTTGAAACCACATCTCGTTCGGATCAATGTCATCCGTACTCTCAAACGATATTCGTTGACTGTAAAGCAAGCTCTGGCTTTATTTTTATAGATATATGGTCCGATGGAACCAGCTGTGTGTAAACCGCACCAAACGGTGCATTTGTCTGAAAGTAATAGAGTCTGTAGGATCTGTTGTGGATTGTTCTCACTAAATATGCGGCAATTTAGTTAACTAACAAGCCCGTTAAGCCAAAAATGAGCCTCATCGCTGACATCGGGCCTCATCGATATAACATCGGGTCAGTTTTCAATTGCTCTGGAACCCAACTGGCGAAAAACCGAGCCTATGATGGTCTCGTGGCTTTAGTTTCTACAGCAGCTGCATTTTATACGGGTATGAGCTAAGATCTCCGCGCAAAAATATCCACGTAATGGACGGGCAAAGCCCCAATTCCTGCGATCTTCTTTCACACTTTCGTTTGCAGCGGCGATATTCTCCTCAGTACACACATTCCTTCGACGTAGTGGTGTTATTGCATCATTTAGAGAGTATGTGGTGTGAAATATTTCGACGGTTCGTCGGATGGCTTGCTCAGGTGGACTATTATGTACACCATAAAAATCACGAAATCGTCTAAGTTGAGATAATTAGGTAGCGTTGTTAAAGCGTGAATCTCTTTGAGAATATGCTGATCATAAATTGCAAAAAGTGAGCACAGTTCTTGTGACAGCTAACCCCTTCGGAACTTCTATCTAAGCAAAAAAAAAACACCCTTTAACTTAGAGTGAGTTTTTGGTTATCTGCTAACCTTAGTTTTGGTAAACTATGGTTTTTGATTGTTTAGCCAAACAGCTTCAAGTTGTAAGGCCGAGCCTATTGGATGAAAATTGTACTCATCTAAGTTAAACTAGCTATATTTGGCGCTAATGATAAATTTGATAGTTTGAAATTTATAAGTGTTAAATCTGAGATTATCTAAATTAAGTTTAAACTGGTGACCCAACAAACCTTAATAAGCAAAATCGTGTTTTTATCTTAACTTAATTTAACCAAGGTTCAGAAAATACACACATCAAACTCACAATGTTCTGCTCTAAAGCAGCCAATACATATTTTTATTTTCATATCAATTATGTGTGTTTCTAAATTTTGTACGGTGTCGAACACAATCATTACTGTGTTTCGTTTTAATATTTCGTTATGTACTCGAACATGTTTCTGTCACGTATTCTCGGTTTCGAACACACATAAACCACACAGGTTCGAGTGTAGCTTTACTTTAAGTTCGTGTTCGTGCCATGTACTGCTAAAAAAACGGAACTTGTTCTTCCTAAAAATCTGATATACTCTTATAATAACGACAGCAATTGCTTTAACCAAATTTGTTAAAAAAAAATCTAAAATAATTCATTAGCAGTTATAAAGAAATAAAAATAAAAGGATAATAATAAAAATTAAACAAAAATAAAAGATGGTAATAAAATAGAAAACAAAGAAATTTTATATGTTGTTTATGACTAAATTTAATTTTTTTTTATATTATTTTTTTTAATTTTTATTTATTTTTTTATTATTATAGTTATTATTATTATTTGTAATTATTTTAGATTTTTGTAATAAATTTGGTTGAAACAATTGTTGTCTTATTATAGGGGTGAAACCGCAGTACACGTGCAAGAACACGAACTTCAAAGAAAGCTACACTCGAACCTGTGTGTTCAAAACAAAAAATACGTGAGAGAAACGTGTTCGTATACATAACGAAATATTAAAACGAAACACAGTCATGATTGTGTTGAGCACCATACAAAATTTATAAACACACATAATTACTATGAAAACAAAAATATGTGTTTGTCGGTCTGAGCTATGTTTGTTTACATATATGTACGAGTTTTTTATTCAGTGTGTATTTGTTTCTGAACTCTGATGTAAACCAACAAAAAATTCCTTTTTTATATCAAAATCAAAAATTTTTTAAGGATTATTTACAAATAATTTTTTTGTGTTTTTTTCTTAATTATTAATTTTAACTCTTATGAAATTCAATATGATATTTTAGATTTATCTTAAAATATTTGTATATAAAATATTTCTATCTACTAAAGTTTTACTAAAAAAATGACTCTTACAATCTCTTTTTAATCAAATGCTTCCAAGCTTTAAACAAATAAATTATATTAATATTAAAAAGTAAATTAAACATATTTTCCTTCCACTTTTTTAAAAATTTAATACAAAAAATAATAATAATTATATTTAATATTTAATATTTAAAATTAAAATTAAAAATCAATGCTTCCTAAACTAAAAATATTTTTTATAAAGCTTTTAAACAATAAAAAAAAAATAAGAGAAATAACTAAAAACTCAATACAACGTTTAGGCAAGTAATGAAGTTTAAAAGCGAAATGAAGAAACCTAAATAAGGTTGAATTGAAATTTAACTTGAAATTATAAGGAATTTTCTAGCCGATACTCATTTTTTAACTAACAGTTGTTTTAAAAAAATAACTAAAATAATTTAACATTTATATCATAATTACTATTTAAACAAAAAATTTTTGCCTTTAAATATCGACGATTATGAAAATTAAATAAATTAATCATTTAATGATAAACAATAAATGCCTTTTAAATAATATAAATAAACATTAAATAGCAATTGTAAAATATTATAAATCATAGTTTATAAATATTGTAATAATTATAAAAATTAAGCCAATATATTATAAACGACAAAAAAATACCATCAAATTGTGATATTATGTGTAAATTTAGCTTTTTACGATAAAAATTATAAAATATTTGTGTTGATATAAAAACAAGCGTCTCTGATTTCATATCATTTGTTAAGTTTAAGTTTTATAATCATAATTTAGCAAAATTTATTTAAACACAATTACTTAACAACATCAATAAAAAAAAAACAACAAATCACTTAGTGTATTGCACAGGGGTACAAGGATAGACAGCTAAATAGGACTAACGTATATATATTCAAAGTAAAAAAAACGATACATCTTTTTTAGTTACGGAGCCCGGAATTATTAGAATTTAAACTAAAAAGATATTCTTCTCATAGACCTAAGAGTGTATCTAGCAACAAAATTTCTTTTTACATATCGTCTTGCCAGTGCAATACCGTAACAACTCGAAATAAATAGTTTTGAAATATTGCGGGTCGGTCTAGACCGACTATTATTTCTTATTTGTTTTTTGTTTTCTGGTAGACAAATGTCAGATGTACCTTGCCTCAATTTTTTTTTCAATTTTTATTAAAAATTGCATTAAAAGTTTTTTTTCAAATAAAATTTTGCGGATTTTATTAAGTTTTTTCCTTCTCCTGTAAAGTAATAAAAAAAAAACGAGTTACGCCTTTTTTATATAAAGCCATCAATATATTGGAATAACTTGAAAATGGCTCATCACATTCAGTAAAAAAAAAATTAAAAACTCGTTAACAATATTATCTTTAAGCCATGCTTACTTTGGTTTAAAATTTGTCCAGCATTTTCAGAGATATCGGAAGTTTTAAAAATATATCAATTTTCAAAGAAAAAAAATTTTGTTCTTTTTAAAAATTTCATAATAATTAAAACGCGGTACCAGGGTCATTGGGCTATCCATATGATGGCGGACTATTGCTGGAGTATTAAAAATAAACCCTCTAAACAAGATAAGCTAAGACAATCTTATAAAAAAAAATTTATCGATGAGTTGAAATTACGTTACAATATTTGTGTATTAAAAATTTTTAATTTTCTTTAAAATCCTCTTTAATTGATAAATTGAAATGTGAAGTTGATAGTAAAATCTGACTTGATATGTGAAATCAGTGATCTAAAAAAATTACTCTAACATAATTATTGTATAAATAGCAGAGTTCAGAAAAAAACACACACTGAATAAAAAACTCGTAAATATATGTAAACAAACATAACTTAGACCAACACACACATATTTTTATTTTCATATCAATTATGTTTGTTTTTAAATTTTCTTCGGTGCCCAACACAACCATGACTGTGTTCGTTTTAATATTTCGTTATTTACACGAACATTTTTGTATCACGTACTTTTTGTTTCAATCACACATAAAGCACACATTTTTGAGTGTTGCTTTATTTGAAGTTCATGTTCTGGTACGTGTACTGAAAAAATAAACAGAACATGTACAATAAACAGGTTCGAGTTCAGTTATATTTTAAGTCATGTTGTGGCTCGTGTAGTAAGAAAAAACAGAACATGTACTATAAACAGGTTCGAGTTCAGTTATATTTTAAACACGACTTTTTTTTCAGTACACGTACCAGAACATGAACTTCAAATAAAGCAACACTCAAAAATGTGTGCTTTATGTGTGATTGAAACAAAAAGTACGTGATACAAAAATGTTCGTGTAAATAACGAAATATTAAAACGAACTATATTTGGCAATGATCCATTATTTTTCAATTGCTCGACATATGGAAGAATTTAATATATTACGGCGTTTCGGGTGATCAAAGCTGTACACTTAATTTTTATTTGCCTTCAAGGATTTTAAGGACGCAAGACTGAAAGTAATTTCTAAATATGAATACGATTTAATTTCATTAATTTCCTTCGGTTTTAATTAAAGTTTTCCAAATGAAAACGTGATTGATAAAAAGTTTCCCAAAACCCAAATGGAACACTGTGCAATAAACCAATGATTGTTTTAAATAAAAAATAAATTCTAATTTTTTTAAAAATAAGTTTACTATAAATAAAACTGGAATATGTATACAAAACAAGACAATCTTTAGCAAAGTTTATGTTTTAAAGTTATTTTTTAAGCATTATAATCTATTTTCTCATATAAACTTTTTACACATTTCAAAATAATTGTGAAAACATTAAGAAAAAATTTGCATGCCTATCATTAATACATTTTTTTGAATACTTCCTTTAAAAAAACAAAAAAAAAAAAAAACAAAACATAATAAAACAAAAACATAAAACTCTAAAAAATCTAAAACTTTATCAAGAACTTTATAAAATCTACTAAATTAATTCTTAAATTAATCTTATGAATATCTCGAAATTATGAAAATAAAATGAAATAAAAACAGTCAAAATGAAAGTAATATAAATTAAAAAAAATGAGTTTTTATTTAACAAGCAGTTTAATCTATTACAACGAACTTTGTAACAAAGCGTTGGCAAAGCACTATTGTGTTGGTAGAAAATAAGATTTCTAGCTTCCAAATGGTGCTTTGATTATACCAACAAGGTACGTTGGCAAAACATTGGAGAATCAAATAAAACAATCATTAGAAAATCAGATCATAATTATTGTGTTTTAAAACACTAGGGAAGCATTAGCAAAACGAAAAAGATACAACCACAAATTTATCTGATTTTATATAACAAGGAGTCCTAAAGAAAAGGTGAGTTTTCAATTTAAACTTTGCGTGTTTATCGACTTTTTCTGGTTGGCAGTACTGTCTTTGATGTACAGTTTCTGTAAAAAGTAACCGTTCATATAAAGACACAAATTTTAAATGTTTAAAAATTTTCATATTATTTATTTTTTTAAATTAATTTATTTACAATCTGCTTTTACAACAATAAGTAAATTTTATTATCTTTTTTTACCTTAACCTAGCCTGTATCTTTATATAGTTAAACTATATTGAAATATATAAATTTATAGGCCATAAGAAGTAACGAACATTTTCTGTAAGGTAAATCTAAGATCTGATACACTTTTGAGTCTATTAACTTCTTCGATTTCATCTAATAAGGATACTGCTAATGGGTTACTATGACTACCAAGTCTGTCTAGGTAACTTGTGGTACGTTTATTTATTTCGTCAGTTGTAAGCTTTATGAACCAAGGAACCAAGCAATTGCTATTAATCTTGGTGTTTTGTATTGGTATCTTTGATGATACCAAATAGGTATCAATATTGTTTTGTAGAGCAAAAGTTTATTTTCCAAGGTTAAGTCAGATTTATGACTAAGTAGCCAATATATTTTTCCCTTATACCCTACACCACTATGTGATCAGGGTATATTGATTTTGTGCTGATGATTGTAACTACCAAAAATATTTAACCTAAACACATACCGAGCGATGTTCATCTGTCCTTCTGTCTGTGTGTCCATGTAAAATTTGAAATCAAACTACAGGTCGTAAATAAGAATATGCTTTGAGGAAATATATAGGCTTTTTTGGACATAAGATGAATGCTATTGAAATTGGTGAAAATCGATACATGTTCAGATCATACAAATGACCCCTATGAGATCAACTTAAATTGCCATAATAACCAAATTATCATATAGATCTCGGTCAAATTGATTCGTGCATGTTTATTACAACCATTTATTAGTATTCCAAAAATAAATTATATAGGACAATTCTTACTCAGAGTCCCCATATGAAGCTGATTCTCGATCTTCACTTAAATCTACCAAAGAACAAAAATTCCCGGCGAACTTCGCCTCGCCCCAATTTTTAGCTTTCAGACAAACTTTAGAGTAATAATACAACACAAATATTTAAATTTTCAATATGATTTATTTGAGTGGAATCAGTAGAGAGCGATTTGATGAACAATGTTCTTCGATTTGTTTTCCGGCGCAAAAACAAACAACGAAGACGGTTTCCCAACACGCGAACATGCAACGTAAAGCTGACCGTGCGAAAAACAGCGAAATTCGAGATTAATCCGACAGACTTCTAGTGATTGGCCTTGCGATTTATTGATTGTCATCGCAAATGCCAATCGAACGGGGAACTGAATCCGCTTGAATTGGAATGGAAGGTCAGTTGGAATAATGGGAAGTCGTGGGATAAGGACTTCCTCTCCTTTGAATTTGCCCTTGATGATTGTCGCCTGAATCACATTGTTCATTAGCTTTGTGAAGGAAAACCGCGTACCGTTGCACAATTTTGGAGGATTGAGATTCCGCAACATGATTATGATCGATTCCACCTTCAGCTGTTCAAAAATTACGTCGGGTAGTTGGTTGCTTCATTTTCGTCGGTCACGCAGTCAACAGATTTGTACGTATGCAGTTGTCCTGCGATTTGACTTTGAATAATTAAGTTTAAGCTATCGACGTCCTTAATCTTCGCTGTTAGTATTGCCCGTCACCAATCCAATGGAGATTTTTGTAATTTTGTGCAATGCCGGGGAACACTTTGCTGATTAGTTCCTCCTTGGACGATGTGAATCACAAAAATTTTCAGGGAACGATATCAATCCAGTCGAAACATCAACAGGAATTTGGCCGTTGCCAAACTCCAGCAGTTGTCTCGAGAATTTAGCAGCCGATGGGTCATTCTGCAAAGCGACTCTCATGTTTGTGGTCAATTGTAACTTCTGGACATGCCGCCACAAAAACGACGATTTCAGGCACGCGTTAACTTCATCAGCAGCGGAAGATTTGGGGATGACGGGAAGTGTTTGACGAAAATCTCCGGAGAGCAATATCAAAGCTCCACTAAATCATCTCGTAAATCCTTCATTGTTCGGTCAACTGCCTCCAAAGCTCGTTTATGCGCATCAATTTGCCTGTCGCCGAATTCTTGGTTATTGGGCACGTTGGCTTGTCAATTGTGAGAAGATTCATCGGCAGCTTGGAAACGGAACGTGTAGTTCGACCGCCTTCCAACAATGTGGCAGCAATTCCAGAAGATGCAATAGCCAACGCAATTTGTGATCTTGACCGAATTGTTGCCAGAATGGACGAAATGACGAATGTCTTGCCTGTCCCACCGGGAGCATCGAGAAAGTAAATGCCTCCCCTTCCATCGTAAACAACCTTCATCAGCGAATCGTACACGTTCTTCTGCTCTGAATTCAATAGTGTCACATTTGTTCGGACTCTTTCGGCCAGCTCGTCTCGATCATAGGCTTGCTCCCGTTGCAATTCCGAATTGAATGCATCCGGAATCGTACGATTGGGCTGGCAAATAACGCCATCTGTCGGATTTTGGCTGAGAACTTTCTATTTTTTCATTTGGAAAGGCACACAAAATTTCGTACAAAAAAATCAATTTTCGACTTTTCCAATTCTCCGACTTTTGCGGAGAGATTTTCCGCATTCCGCATTTTGCGGAATTTTCCATGATTTAGACTAAGAACTTTCTATTTTTTTTTTTTTGGAAAGCCATTAAGGAATAATTTCACACATAATTTCATACAAAAACTCTATTTTCGATTTTTCATATTTTCCGAATTTTCCGGAGGGATTTTCCAAAAAAAAATAGTAAAAACTTCTCCTCGAAAATACGAACAACTGATAAAAAATTTTACAGAAATCGGCACAGCCGTTCTCATTTTATGAATTACTATACATATCATGTCAAGTGCACCAACTTTTGAAACCGATGTCTTCCGGGATGAAATTTGCACCAAGGTTAGTACTATTGGATAGTAGTTTAGGCACAATTTTTCAACAAGATCGGTCTAGATCTCTCTGAGTTAGAGGGGTTCAAAATTTGACATTTTGGCCAAACAGGTGTTTTTTCTCATCCATGTAACTTATTACTTATTGCTCTTCGAAAATTTTCTCCCAAAGAGTTTAGATAGCTATTTCTTCAATATTTCGGAAAAAAATACTTTAAAAAAAAAAAAATTTGTAGACTTTTTTTTTTGCTAAATTAAAGCATTTTTTGCCTTTTTTTTCAAAAAGGGCATTTTTTTTCATAAGAAAGCTTAGGATTTTTCCTTTAAGAGCTTTTTGGTCGCTTAGTGGGATGGGAGTGGGATATCTATCAAAATAAATGTTTTGTAACTCAAGACAACGGTTTTTCAATTTTTCACAAATGCACTATTTTGAATTTTTTCCTATTTGTGTCTAAAACCTTACAAATAAAACTTATACTGAGAAACTAGACAAATTAACCTTTGCGAAGGTATATAACATACCAAACTAAAATTTTATACCCTCGATACTGTAATACCCAGAATATGTTAACCTCAGGAAGAAAATCGCTTTTTTTCTATAGAAATGGTGAAAAATTATTATTTTTTATTTATTTTTAATAATAATTAAATTAATGTATAATAACAATAATAATAATAATAATATTAAAAATAAAAAGATAAATAATTTATTAAAATTTAATCTTAATTGCATTAGATCCATTTATATCATAACTATTTTTATACTTAATTTATTGTAGCTGATGAAATATTTAAGTCTTGTAAATTTTTAAATACCCAGTCTTTCATCCAGCTTTTTTGTCGCCTTTATTTACTGCGTTTTTTTGTCAATCATTTCTTGGCGTTACTAGGTTCAGCCGTTGATTTCGCTGCTGGTTTATTTGTTGTCTTTGGAAAGAAATCGCATTGAATAGAGGCAGAAAACTTTTTCAACTTGAGTCTTCCATCGACAAGCGGTATAAAAGCATGGTATTGAGCGGTGCCATCGATTGTTGTCGCACCATCGAATCTGCTCTTCTGTGTTTTCAATGTTTCCTCATGATCCTCTTTGCTACTAAAACCAATTTTATTCTTTGCCCAATGGAATAAAACAGTCGCATCTAAGATGCGATATTGATGAGAGCACTGGAGGCTATACTTCGCTGCATTTCTTTTAAGGTTTGCTCCAATACCATCACATGCTCCTTTACCATGAGCAGTAGGATGAAAATGCCACTCAGCTGACATTCCAAAATCTTTTTCATGGGCCATAAGATTTCCAAGCTACTTTTGTTTTTAAAATGTTGACGAGCTCCGTCCCACAGTGGCTGAAAATCATTTTTCATTGGCCAAAATTCTGTAACTTTTGAACCTATCAAAATATTTTAGTACTGTTTTTTTTAATAGATAGATAGATAGTTGATCTTGACTCAGTGTGAATTTCATTTAAATTGATTGTGTACTTTTTAAGGAATTCTAGGTCAAAGTTTAACTTTTGATTTTTTTTAACTTTTAGCGTGATATATGTTTTTTTTATTTATTTTTATTTATTAGAAAGTGTCATATTTGGAGTTAAATAATTATTATAAACATTTTTTGTAATAATGAAATTTTTTTAATGCTTACACTCAAAAAAATTTTTACACTCGAAAAAATTTTTACACGCAACAAAATAGTAAAATTCACTAGAAATTTAACTAGTATTACTAAAAAATTAAAAATGTTTGCTATCAAATTTGCAATTTGCTTACACTCAAGGAATATTATTATTACTACAGAAAAATTTATTAGTGTTTGCTGCCTAATTTGTTACACTAGCTAAATAAATCTGCTAAACATTAGCGCAATGATTCAAATTTTTTTTTTAATTTTGATATGAAAATATGGGTTCTTATTTTTTGAATCTTTCTTATCTATTAAAACATTGCATTCATATGTGGGAAACCTTTTAAGAATAAAAACTGCAATAGATTTAAATAGCATTTGTAACAATGGTAGGTTCTGTTTATTATTATTTTTTACTAATACTATGTTTTTCGTACTTAAATAACAATGAAAGGCAATTATAATTATTATTCATTAGACTCAAATATTGATTGCAAATATTCCATATTTTGTTCTGTGCTATTTCTGTTCTTTAGTAGTTTTTTGGCTTCTTCATCTAAATCCCGATGTTCCACTTTCCATTGATTTCGAATACTGGAGATGAACGGATCTGACGTTGCCAATAATATATTAAATAGATCTTCATTTGTGGAATTTCGTGACATTTTTCTAGTATTGTGCTGTCTATAAAATCTGTAATCCTTGTTCCTTTTTTCCTGAGCCTCCTCTGATAGATCTCCAAGTGGCACCAAATGATATTTAATGACATCTTCTCCATGATAAAGGATTTTGTGGACTGTTGCAGACATATTTCTCCATGGGTAGTTGGTTGTATATATTTTTGCAGTTTCCTTAGCATAATCTCCAAATTTTCTAGAGTCAATTTCTCCATTGCACGCAAGTACTTCTAGGATTATTTTAAATCTGAAAATAAGGTTTAAATCCACTCCTGTTATTTCAGATGCTGTTTCTGGATCTGAAAAGAATCTTCTTGCGGTATTGCCATCATTTGTATTGCCTGACCCTTGTTTTGGCTGATCTATAATCAATCCAAATTTGCGATATTCATCTTGAACATGTTTCTTTTTTGAACTTCTTAACTCTATGTTGGTTTCGTTGTTTCTTATTGATCCTGAAGGCCCGAAATCCAAATCATAACTGATTTTTAGTATGTGTTCCATAAGTCGTATTCTTGCATGTAGTGGTGATAATCCAAATTCGAAGGCATCGGTATTATCGAATGATTTTGTCGGGACTTGGTTTAATTGGCTTGATGTTGCTTGGCATATAATGCAGCTGGATGCAGCCTTCGTGTTAGTCAAAGCCTGACCTACTTTTCCATCTATCATTGTCAGCACTAATTGGTAGCTTACTTCAATTTGCTGCCCATCTAACTGTAATTGTAATGGCTGTAGTGTTGCTATTTGGGCCTTGATATCACTAACTTCTTTGTTAATGGCATCATGACTTTCTTTTTTGAATTCAAATTTGATTGGCCTGCAGTATTTCGTAGAAGATGGTGTCTCATTTTTCCAAATATCCATTGTTTGCGTTGTACTACTCGAAGGCTCCGAATCTTCCAAAATCTTTTTCAATCGCAATGGTACAAATGATACCATGAACATATCTGAGTCCGAAATATTTTCACATACAACTTGTTTGTATTGTTTTTGTCCCGAAGAACCATCACATCCCCATTTACAAAATAGAATTAACTTTGTGTTTCCATATTTCTTTAACTCAGTTCCTGTTATTGATTGTAGCAAGCGTTTGGCTGTGTGATCAAGTAAAGATTGTAGTTGTACTTCTGCCGAAATTGGTGTGATTGTAATAGTGTCCTTTGATGGCAAACAGTCTATTTTAGCAGCTGTTATGTGATGATATGCTGGATACATATTTGAGCCTTTTTCAATCGCACGCAATCTGAGCTGAATATATTGGTGTTTTGTTAATTTCAAATCCAGAAATAATGCTAATGCCTCCTCATTTGTGAACTGTTTTGCATCGCTCGGAGTTGGTATACTTTTAAGAATTCGCTTTGTTCTCACTGGACTAGCATTACAAGTTTTTTCAATGATATCCACTTTTGTTAATTGGTTTTGTGCTCGTAATTGATGTAGAAAAGATTCTTTTATATTTGTAGAACCAATTTCCTCGTTAAAATTTTTAAGTTTCCGCCTCTTAGATCTATCGCTGCAGTTGTCCAATGATTTGCGTGGTCTTCCAGCCTTATCTAGCTTTGCTGTTTCTCCACCAACATTAAGTTGGCCTTCTAACCAGTTTGCACTTTTATTATAAAACTTTTGTTTACAGTAGTTAACTTCTTTCAATCGTTTTTTTAGTACTTTGACGAAATTAGATAATTGCTCTTGTATTTCGGTACTAGACGAATTTAAGTTTAATTTTATTTTAACGTAACTAAGAACATCTTCCTGGTTTTTGTTTCGAAAATACTCTTCGGCCAGTTCTTTATAACTAAAGTTCTCCATATTTTTCTCAATATTTTTATTTGCGTCTGTTATCACTTTTTTATCACTTTTTATCACTTGCGAATATACGTCCGTACACTTGAAGTATTAACTTATTATTGAGTAATCCCTTATAGAATCCGTCATTTTATACATTTTTAGGTACATGTTATTCACACATTGATCTTTAATTTCATAGCAGGTAGTACTTAAATTGAACAAAACTGCACTTGTTATCCAGACTTCAATATCAGGTAAAACTAATTATTTTCTCGCCAATATGGGGTGGTTTTTTATCTTTAGTGGTTTAGTGCCGCGATTATTGACAAACTTATAAAATTGTTTATGACTTTGGTTGACCTTTAAATTTGACAACAGGTAAATTAAGAAAGAGATCATTTGTTTACTGTAGAACCTATTGTGATCATTTTATGACTTATTTTTTTGCTGATCAAAACAAAGCCAATAAACCCTTTCGCAGGTATTTTATTTAATTATTTTACTTTTTCGTAGTCTAAAGTAAAAAAACAAAATTTTTTTTAGAGTAATTTTTTTAGAGTAATTTCATTAAAATGAAAAAAGTGTTCTACCGGGGGCTCGTGGGGGGTGCAAAAGTATATATAGAGTTAAACAGGATACATTCGCCTTTCTCCGGGTGGTATACGTTTCTTGTTCCCTTACTTCCTTTAGAAGTTCTATTCCACTAAAGTTTAAATTTGAGAAAAATATAGTGGTTTCATAAATATTTCATAACGCCCCTAATATCAAACGTTAGAACTGTGACTACTTACAAACACTAAAGACTATAATCCTACTAACATTATAAAAAAGACCGCAGGCCAATATCGATGATAGCTTGCGAGTAGTAACCATTTATTTTTGATAAAAAACAAAAAAAAAACACCTTTTGCTGAATTAAAAAAAACAGTTGAGTTTGACAGCATGCCACGCCCACAATTATCAATAGTTTAACCTAATTTTTTGGCTACCTTAATCTGGATATATAAGCTACAAAAAGGAGTAAAAATTTTAAAAATCGATGACAAAAAAAAATTTGACTTTTGGCCAATGAAATCAAAATTTGAGCCACAGTGCGTCCGAAACGTAGTATACCTTCTTTACTGTAAATTTAGATTTTAGAAATTTTAGTATTCTCTTCTGGTACTCATAAACTGCAACGGTATCATGTCTTCAATCGTCGGATATGATTGCCATACTTTTGTGTTCCAGTTTTTCATCTTTCATGTAGTAAATAACTACTGTGAATATAGTTGCTTGGTCGTTATTGAAGTTGAATGCTTGTATGGCGTCCTGAAGAACATATTCATAGTTTTCTGCGAAATCATATGAAATAACGAATTCATCAGACTTCAAATGAATCTTCAAATCCTTGATAAATGACCATTGCTCTTTGACTAAAAAGCCATGGTTTCTCAAATTTAGCAATCCTGTACACATTTCTTTCACAAAATCATCCACATTTATAATGATTGTTTTCAATGTGCATCTGTCAGTCTGAATCCAAGAATCAAATTTGACCTCCTCTATATATTCTCGATCTAAAGAGTTGATTAAATTTTCTTTGATTAATGTGGTTTTCGGGCAATTGGTACATTCACCTAAGTGGCAAGAAGTTGTTGCATTAGGACACATAGTCAATTTAAGGCAATCGCGGTAATCGTGTAAATCTTCTGCCGAATCATCTGTTAAATACTTTAAGTTGATTTCCTTCAACATCAGTTTAACATTTTCATGGTAAATGCAAACGCATACTGTGTGAGTTCCGCTGCTTTCTGCCAAAACGCAATGTTTTGGCCTCATTTGGGGTTAATTTCGTGAAGCCAATTCTAACATCCTCGTGTTCAGATTGAAATGTTGCAAATAACTCTTTCAGGTTACAGATAACCATTCTCTTCTATTATGTTATGAAGGTATGTTACATACCTTCGGAAAGTTTAGTTTGTCTAGTTTCTCAGTATAAGTTTTATTTGTAAGGTTTTACACACAAATAGGAAAAAATTCAAAATAGTGCATTTGTGAAAAATTGAAAAACCATTGTCTTGAGTTACAAAACATTTATTTTGATAGATATCCCACTCCGATCCCACTAAGCGACCAAAAAGCTCTTAAAGGAAAAATCCTAAGCTTTCTTATGAAAAAAAAAAATGCCTTTTTTGAAAAAAAGGCAAAAAATGCTTTAATTTAGCAAAAAAAAAAGTCTAAAATTTTTTTTTTTTTTAAGTATTTTTTTCCGAAATATTGAAGAAATAGCTATCTAAACTATTTGGAGAAAATTTTCTAAGAACAATAGGTAATAAGTTACATGGATGAGAAAAAACATCTGTTTGGCCAAAATGTCAAATTTTGATCCTCTCTAACTCAGAGAGATCTGGACCGATCTTATTGAAAAATTGTCTCTAAACTACTATCCAATAGGAATAACCTTGGTGCAAATTTCATTCCGATCGGAAGACATCGGTTGCAAAAGTTGGTGCACTTGACATGAAACCCCCCATATATAGATTATTATCGTGAATGAAGATAACAAACTCATTAACAAACGCATTAAACAAACAAATTTAATAAAACACACACATATCATATGTATAATTTTATGTAATTTTATGTATGTATTATGTAAGTAGCAACTTTAAATGCAATTTCCTCAAAATAAGAAAAAAAATTTGAAATCTGTGAATCTGCAAAATGGCTAAATAGAAATGCCTTTCAGATAATATGCGTTTGGTCAAAATTGGGATAAAATGGTAGAATAAAACATCGGTAACAAAAATCGCCAAGCCTATTACAATTATAGATGAACAAAATTGAACCATATCGTATAAAGTATACACGAGATTTCAACATATATTATTTAGAGAAATTGTCAAGGATATGTCAGGATAAAATGTTCAAACAATATTATTTAAAACTTTACGTCCTGACAAATGAAAAGAAAATATTTTTTTTTTATTTCTAGAGATTGTTTTCTTTCATTCGATGTCCATATTGATAT
The DNA here is from genome assembly GCA_963682025.1 of Cordilura impudica. NCBI lineage: Eukaryota > Metazoa > Arthropoda > Insecta > Diptera > Scathophagidae > Cordilura > Cordilura impudica. The sequence continues at coordinate 73,517,085 of OY821519.1, read as the reverse complement.
AAACTGATGGGTGGAAATATTTAAATAAATTTTAAGAAATTTGTATATCCTTAGGAGAAAAGATCAGAAAATGAAATACTTTTAACGAAGTTTTACTATAAATGATTTCTACTTTCATGTGCATATGGTTTATTCAAGTCAAGTAAATGTAAAACTGTCTCACGGTGTTTTGGGTGAGGAGACTTGGATATATTCTCACTACCACGAAATATCCTACTAATCAAACAAATATCGTGTATAAGGTGAAGCAAGATCGAACAGATCATGCCAAAGTAGCTACAAAATCACAGTCAGGTTAACAATTTTCTTTGATTTTAGTGGAGTGACATGCTGTCAATGTATTTTCCGCCAGGCCAAATTATTATTTTCATGTTATGCATTAAGCTATTCAGAAAGAGAAGCCAGAATTATGAAACGATTTTTTTTTTGCTTTTATGCCACGTCCGGCACTGCATTGGTTCTCCAACACCATTTCGTACAAAATGTAACTTATGTCATACCACAACCACCGTATCGGACTGATTTAGCGGCGTGAGACTTTAAAAATCGGTTGAGCTTTATAGTCCATTCGGCAAATAGGATTTAATAACTGTTCCGACGAGTGCAAAAAAATGTTGGCATCAGTGTATTAAATTGTAGGCGATGTATCTGAGTTGGAAGAATAAATAAAGATTTTTTAATTTCAAAGCAAAATTCACCTTTTTATTTGAACACAGTAATGTATTGCATTGCAGTATCTTTAACTACCATAACCAAAGTAGCTCTAGAGCATTTTTCTAATGCTCACAAAGTCATCTAAATAACCGCTTTGTTAGTGACTTTAATATATTTTTTTATTTAAAGGTCACCATATCAGTTGTTTGCCATTGGTTTGTCTTACACTCTTAGCAATAACATTTTTAGCCAGTGCTTTGTTTTTAATAATCTTTACAAGAAAATTTTATGAAAGAGAGAAAAATAAATACTTTGGGCCGAATTTTAATGCGAAGATGAAGCAATACTCGTAGTGTAAATTTCATTCGAATTGTACTATTATACCAACAACAAGAATATAAATCAGCAATCAAACACACCTACAATTGATTAAAGGCGGGAGGTAAAGCTTGATTATGTACGTGAGTATGACCATAATACGAACATCTTCAGCCATGTCTGGAATTGGTTGGCTAAAACGTTGTACTTGAATATTTCTTTCCTATAAAGGAAGTTTTAACTACGGTAATTACATTTAAAACTGCCAGCAGTCAACATATAAATTGATATGGCAAGTGCATCCATTAAAAAAAAGCAGAAGCCTGCAAACATAAGGCAACGAAACAAAATAAAAAAAAAACTGAAATCAAAAGTTCATCATTATCAGAGGAAGATTTGTAAGAACAGGTATGGAAAAAACACCAGGTTTTCACGGAATCCGTAGCTTACACTACACTCCATGGTATGCAGTCAAGTTAAGTATTACCAGTAGCATTCTATACAGCTGTTTCGAAAACAACATCAGATTATGCTCCAATTGCCATTTACCTTATTTTGGTGGGTTTATAAACAAAAACATGAAGCCCATCATCACTGCTGAGGTCGTTTGTCTTGAACTAAAAAACAGCCACAAAAAATAAACTAAACAAAAAATAAAAACTAAGGAGGGTGTAGAAAAAACAAAAAGAAACAACAGCCTTCAATAAATTCCTTTTTATAACTTCAGAATGTTGTACAAAGATTTCTAACTACATATGTATATAAAAAAAAAACAAAAAGTAATGTTGCATGTAATTTAAAGTGCAACATGCAGAAGTATAGAGTCTGTGTTTTTTACTTGGTTCATCAAACCAAGACGCGCGGGTGTTTTTTTTTTATTATTGCAAATTTTGATTCTTCTTGTAAACAGCTAACATAAAAAAAAAACATATGCTAAGAATTATTCTTGGGCTTTACGTTCAATATAGTAGGGCGAAGCAATGGACTAAGCGGCCAGAATTGACTGACTACAAAATGAAAATGTGCAAGGATTGACTGATATAGCTAACTGACTGACAGACTGGCGGACGGACTTATTGCAAATTCAAAGTCATTTACTGTTTGTTAATGATGATTGCAGCTAAATTATGAGGCAGCATAAAATGCTACCAGTTATACCAGCATAGACAGCCAGATCAAAAAATAAAAAAATTGCGGAGGGGGATGTAATGCCAAGCTGCATCAGCTTTGAAATTTTATGTCGTAATAAGCTTGTTGTAATCAAAATTAATGATATTACCTTTAAAGGTACCGGAAAGTGTAAAATGTGGATTATTGTGAATCTGTAAGAAGATATTCTTGTAAGAAGTCCTCTAGTAGAGCAATATAAATGAGAGGTTCTTTCTTGCGCAAAGAAAACAATTGTTTTTTTTTTTAAACCATAGAAAATTTTCCACTCATTAAATTAAGGATGATTTTTTACTTGACAAGCGCTAATAAAGGCTTCATAAAGCCTTGACAAAATTTTGTATAAGTAAGTGCTTTACTAATTCCTGTATTCACGATTCAGATAATCCAAATGATTGTTTTCGCTACATGTTGTATAATTTGCGGTTCTCGTCTATAATATTAATAGGCAAATCGATTTCTTGTGACCGATATTTAAATTTTACCTACCAACCGTTTTTGATCAAAATACCTTATTAGAAAGGTATTTATATTTAGCTGTCCACCATATTTACAGATTTGTATCGCTTGGAACATTTTTTTTGAGTAACGCTAACTTAAAGTTGCTACTAAGATATACATAAAACACATACTGTGTGGGTGTTTATTATAAATGCCAAAAGCGCTGTGTTGAATTGTGAATAAGCTAAAATTCATTAACATACCTTAAGGCTCTTATAAAATTATTTATTATATGGAAAATAAAATTTCCTATAATTTGAACTCGAATTTCAAGGGCTGCGCTTTGCTAGTGCAATATTAAAAAGATAGTATGAAGTTACTTGAATATTTCCTTTAACTTTTAAAATATATTATGATTTCAATTGAGCTCACCCTGTATTTTCATGCCCAGAACATTAAGTGAGATTTATGTTGTTATGTTTACACTCCTAATGGACAGATTGTACCACCCCATGGCAGCAACTGGAAGTTTTCTTTTGTTATTTGTGAAGGAAACAGATACAGATTTGACTACGATGTGGAAGACAATTCTTTTATGTATTAATTTGTCAGAGATTTTGGCTGAACGTGAAAGTCGGCAGAAATTTTCCGGTCTTCCTATAACAAGTAATCAAACACGAAGACATTTAGTCACTGGCCTCGAAGGTCCAAATGTGATTGAAAAGGTCCCAAAAGGCATTTTAGTTCCGATGAAAATATCTCTGGTTGGACTGAAGATGTCACGTATGAGCCGCCACAGTCTGTCAGGCGAAGTTTCACGCAATTAGCCATTACGTGTTCACCTCTGCAGCACATTTTAGTAAAAGACTTAAAGATGTGCTTTTACAAAGAGCAGACAATCAATCAACTACTGCCTGTAGACCGATTTGCGGTCGAAACTTATATGAGAGACAAAGCCAATTTTTATCTGAACGGAAAGTTAAAAGATACAAAATTTCGACTTCTGATGCTCTTAGACTATGTACGTATCATTCACAAAGAACCATTACATCCACGCCCTTTACGCCGGAGTTGTCATCAGTCTTAATTTTTAGAAGACGCCATGATTAATGCGGTTACTGCAAATGAAAGTACTGCATTACATAACGGTGACACATTTGTTGCATGTTTACAAATTCACTGAAATCGTTAACTTTTGATGGCACTTTCCACAAAAGTAATTTTTTTCAAACTACGTTACAATATTTGAAGTCGCATCAGAGAATAGTTATTGTCACGAAGTCAAATTTGTAATGGTACGGTTGGGGTGGAAGATCCGCTTCCGTTTCCCTGAGCCTTTGCTGGTCGCACGTGCTGGCGTAGGGGCCTAGCTCGCCGGATGGGTGGGGTCTTGCTCAGGCCCAGGGAAACCGCACTACAGATTTTTTTCACGTGCGATTAAAAAAACAACTGTCAAACTGATGCTAAATGGATGGATGGCCATACTTACCTTGGGATTGGGGACTAGGTGTTCTGCCCCTTTTGCCCTCCCAACCATGTTACCTCGACTCCATCTTACTTGGAGGTAACCCACATCAATGATAAATTTGGTTTGGTTTTGGTTTTCTACATTGGGTTAATAAATTTTACCTTTTATTTACAATTCATGTTAAGCAGGACTGTACTTTTTTTCTATAGAATTTACATATAAATTCTGGAAAATGTGTAAAAACTTTTGTATTGAGAATATGGTACAATTTTAGAAAGATACTTATATTGATTTAGTTTTAGAAAAAAAATTTTTTATATTTTTAGAAATTGATAATTTTTTTAGTTTTAGAAAAAAAATTTTATAATTTAGAAAATTTTTGTAGTTTTAGAAAAAAAAATTTTATATACATATTAGAAAAATTTTGTGGTTTTAGAGAAAATTTTATGTATTATTAGAAAATGGTTAATTTTAGACTCCTTGTTTGGGGTTTTTAATTTAGGCGAAAAATAATAAAACATACTAAGTAGTTACCGCCTTATGATTTATCGCTTGCAGCTATGTAGTCGGGATTATGATGTCTGAGGCCGCTACTGGTTTTTGATGTTTATCTGCGATGGATGAATAGTTTCCTTCTTCTTCAGGTTTAGGACTTATCTCGGTTTATATATTTTCTTCTTTTGACAGCTTTATAATTTAGCAGATGTTCTTTTCTGGGTTTTAAATTTTCTGGTATTTAAAAAATTTTATTTTGTAACATATTTTCTTTCTTTACAGTTTTTGATTTTTCTAGGCTGGTATATTTTCTCTTTTACAATTTTTTTTTTCTTTTTTAAATTCTAGTTTTCATAATTTTACAAACTTTAGCTTTCAGAATTTTACAATCTTAATATTTTCTTGTACAGTTTATTTGCAGGTTTTACCGCTTTTTTTTTTTTTTTTTTTTAATTTTAAAGTTTTACACCCTTCAGAATTCTTACATTCTTTTATTGTCTTAATTTCCCTTCCTTTGCAGGGTTTTGTTTGTTCCAAAATTTCTACTTTTATTTAGTTCATAATTAAAATGTTCAAAATTAATTTTTTTCTCTTTTCACATCAAACGCCAAAACTTCAATGAATTTTTGATTCTGGCGTCATCTTTATAACACCAATTATATTCTTTCTTTTTTTCTTCTGACCAGCACAACCCAAAAAAAAACCTGTTTTTTTTTTTATTACCTACGCTCATCCACTCATTGCATAGCCTATGTATGTCATTATGTAACTTTTATCTCTTTATCCCTAATGCACATAGATATACATACATTCGTTCATATTCTCACTCTTTTCATAAAAAACATACCAACTCATATTAAAAGAGAGAGAGTAAGTGAGATTATTTAGTGAATGAAGGGGCAAGCTAATACCAATAGCTGAAAACCGAGTGGGAGAACGAGAAGGATTGCAAGCCGTAGTTGACCCATACATACATGAACAATCAAGAATTCATATAAACAACGAAGAGACAAACAAATCGCTCCATTAATCAGTTTGCAAAAATAGAACAAAAAAAACTTTCCATTAGCATGTTACCATATAAGGTGAACTTGAAAATGATTTCAAGATCAAGGTTATATTTTTTTTTTCTGCTTTCTTATTTTGCTTGTAACAGAAATTCTTTTGTTACAGTAAAGCGCAAAACAGATCACCGTCACAAAACAGATGGTTTTGTTTTCCTTGAAAAGAAAAATCAACTGAAAACGGATATGTAGGGTATTTACGCATTGGCTTTTTGCAAATCTTTCGCGTGATACATGCCAAGGTCTTTTCCGGCTAAATCCACCAATTTATAATTACAGTAACCAATTTTCTTTAAAATTTTGGCCTTCAAAAATTTAGGGGCAAGTTTAGAATTATAAGCAGCAGCTTTATTGCTCTGCGAAAAATTTCGTCGGTAAACAACTTCACCTTCTGAAAAATTAACAGCCCTAGTTCTCAGATCGTAGTGTCTTTTGTTCATTTCATACGCTTTTTCTAAATTTTCGCGAACTTTCTGCCTAATGAAATGCAATTTATCCGAACGATCTAAGACATCCACGCCTTCTTCTAACAAATCTAAATTTTTTGAAATCTCATAGGATTGTCCGTGAGTCATCATTTGTTGTCCGAACAGAACATAATACGGCGAAAAGCCTAATGAACTGTGATATGAGCTTCTCAACGCGACTCCTATTTGGCTCAAATTCGTATCCCACGTACGCTGGTCTTTTCCTAGATATGATCGTATTCCAGCTATAATGGATCGGTTGACACGTTCAGAATTGTTAGATTGGGGTGAATAAACGGCGGTGAAAATATGTTGTACGCCGTATTTAGTTAAAAAACTTTCAAAAAGTGACGATCTAAATTGGGAACCGTTGTCTGTAATAACGACTTCAGGCACGCCGAATAAATGAAAGACATTTTTTTCAAGAAAATCTATTACCGAATTGGTTGACATTTTACGTAAGGCTTTAAATAGGGATATTTTGTGAAGTGGTCTAATACCAAAAAAATAGCTACATTGCCAGCTTTTGACCGCGGATAAGGTCCAATAAAATCTAAATATAATCGTTGAAAAGGCCTAAACGATTTGGCTTGAACACCCATAGGTGGTTTTAAAATAAAATTTGGCGCTTTGCTTTGTTTGCAAATGTCGCAACTTAGTACAAAGGATCTAACCTGAGTAGCCATATTGGGCCAATAAAAATTTCGCCTCAATCGTTCGAGGGTTTTTCCCACACCTCCATGTGCAAACATGGGTGGATTATGAGCGCGTTCGATCACACAAGAGGTAAGTTCCTGTGGAACCCACAACTTCCATGATCGAGCCTCTAAAAATTCATCGCGTGAAAACTCTACGCGTTTGTAGATGAAACCATCTACGACCTTTAAATCGGGCAAACGATTTTGATTGTTTTCGATATCAGCGATCAATTTAATATATTGTCCTGATGAAAAATATGGAGAAGATAAATCTATCTCTGGTTCTAACGTATCTAAGCTGTCAATGTTGCTAAAAGTTAGGGGGTTCTCATTTTCGGACGGTAACCTCGATAATGCATCGGGAACAATATGTTCACTTCCCTTACGGTGTAAAATCGAAAAGTTAAAACCTTGGAGCTTTATGGACCAACGAGCTAGCCGGCCATTTAGGTCTGCTTGACGCATTAACCATTTTAGTGAAGCGTGGTCCGTAATGACACAAAATTCGTGACCTTCTACATACTCTCTAAATTTTTCGATACTCAACACGGCTGCAAGACATTCGAGTTCGGTGATAGAGTAGTTCTGTTGGGCTCTATTTAATTTGTGCGAAAAAAATGCAATGGGCCTTTCGACACCATTTTCATCTTCTTGAGCCAAAACTCCACCGACTCCTGTCTTGCAAGCATCACAAGATATGATGAAAGGTCGTTCGAAATTCGGTGTTATTAATAACGGAGCAGAGGTTAATTTTTCTTTGATTAAATCAAAGGATTTTTGCGCTTCAGGGTTCCAGACAAACGTTTTACATTTTTTTGTAAGGTCAGTTAACGGACTAGTTAGGGATGCAAAATTTTCCAAAAATCGTCGGTACCAACCTACGAGACCTAAAAATTGGCGAACCTCTTTAGCTGATTTTGGTTCAGTTAACCCTTTAATGGCGGAAACTTTGCTGGGGTCAGGTTTTATACACCCAGAACCAATGATATAACCTAAATATCGGACTTCCTTCATGCACCATTTGCATTTTGCAATATTTAATGTCAGACCGGCTTTACGGATTAATTGAGCCACTTCGAGCAATAAGGATAAATGTTCTTCGAAATCATCGCTTAGTAAGAGCAAATCGTCTAAATAAACGAAGACTCGATTCTTAAGATGCGGTGGAATAATTACATCCATTAATCGGCAAAGGGTCTGGGGTGCATTGGTTAAACCAAAAGGCATCACTTTAAATCGATATAAGGGTCGATTAGGAATGGTGAAGGCTGTCATATCACGAGATTTTTCTTCTAACCCAACTTGCCAAAAAGCGTGTTTTAAATCCAAAGATGAAATGAATTCTGCTTTAGGTAGTCTAGATAAAATTCCGTTGATTTTGGGTTGAGGGTAGGCATCGCGAATAGTTACACTATTTAATTTTCGAGAGTCTAGACATAGTCTGAATTTACCTTCTCTCTGAACGCAAGCTACAGGACTACTCCATGAACAAGTAGGAGGGGCTTTCTCTATTACTCCCAGCTCTAACATGCGATCAACTTCGTCATGTATTTTCTTTTCTACGGCTGGAGAAACGGAAAAGTACCTCTGCTTGATGGGTTTGATTCCTGGCTCTATTTCAATCGAATGCTCTAAAATGGGTGTCTTACCTAAACCTTCTTTATCAAAATCTGGAAAAATGTTTATAATTTGATCTAATCTATTTCGCTGTTCGTTGGTTAGAATATTCTCTTCGCAAACTTGATTAAGCTCTTCAATTTTTAACGGGCTGTTCCCAAAAATCATAGACATAAGTCCGAATGCATGCCAAAAATCTATGCCTAAGTATACATCATGAGTTAAGTCGGGTATTATATACAAACGAACTAGTTTGGTTATATTTCGATAGGTGATGTTGGTTTCTACGAAACCTAAAATTTTGTATTGCTGACCGCCAGCTGCTTCTACGAAATTAGAAAATTTTTTAAAAGGCAAATTTTTACCAAGAAAAGTTTTTGCTGCCGAACCACTTATGCAAGATAATGAGGCGCCTGAATCCAAAAGGCCTAATAATTTCATTCCAAAGATATCAATTTGGATATAGGGTCTTATGTCAGATCTTGACTTCTCAATAGATTCAATGCAACTTTTAACCTTAAACTTGTTTAATTTTAACATTTTATAAAAAATTCTAATTCGTAGAGTATTTCTTTTTACTTTATGAATTTGCGTGCTAAATTTCGCTGGGGTGTCAATTGATTCGCAGAAAATTCGTTTTCTAGCTAACTCATATAACCTAACTCTCTCATGGTATGGCTTGAGGGGAAATAAAATTGGTTTAGACTTTTCCTTGTCATTTTTCAAAATGGTAAACTTGGTGAAATCGGTTTGGGTGCTACCGTCAGAGCTATTTTTAAGAATTTCAGGGGGGTTGTCAATATTTTCAAATGGTTTTTCGCCTAAAGGTGAATCTAATTTTTCCTCGAGCGGAAGCTGGTGTTGTTGCTGGCGCTCGCCTGGAAGTTTCCCTGACACGTTTCGCATTGGGGTCTGTAGACACCTACGGATCCACATCCATAACAAAATATGGTTCGGTCCTCGAGACAGTCCATGTACCTGTGGCCTTCCTTTCGGCAGTTCCAGCAGATATTAATTTTGCGTTTAGCAGGGTCTTCTTTTGGTTTGCGGACCTCGCAAACTTCTTCAGGTGGGTCTTCATTGAAAAATTCATCCTCAATGTCAATTTCATTAACTTGTCTTCTGAAATTTTTCTGGGCTCTGTCCAGTTCAAAACTAAGGGCTTCTCGTCGCAAAACCAAATGGCGTAAATGTGAAACGTTGTCAATTTGTAGATAGAACAATTCCCTTCTTAAATGAGGTCTTAAATTTCTACGCAAAATTTCTGTCAATTCTGATTCGCTCAGGGGATATCGTAGACGATCGCAAAGCTGCAGAATGGCATGATGGAAGTCGTCAAAGCTTTCATTAGCATTTTGTTTTCGGTCTCTGATCATTTCTCTGATATCTAAGTCAGATAAATGATCGCTAAAATGATTTTTAAGAGCCCTGCACAAATCTTCCCATTCGATTCTATCGACGGTGCTGCGATATCTCCAATACCATTCTTTAGCTTTGGACGTAAACAAAATGTGACAATGGTCACTTAGTAACCTGAAATCTCCCGCTAAACTATCTTTTGTTAACGAATTTATCATATAAATGAATTTCTCTACCGGCAACCCTGAGGAATTTCCATTAAACGTTATGTTCCAACTATTAATCAGACTTGCAATCTTCCCACTATTGTTAAGGGCAACGGACGATAACGAAGCTCTCTCACGACTTGCTGTTACGGACGGGTGAGTAGAAGGAGGCCTAATATTACGCGGAGGGACAAAAGTAGGTTCATGGGGAACTTGGTGAATAGACGGTGCTGAAAAATTTCGAGGGACGGACGCATTCGGAAAGATCTCTCTGGGCCATTCAGGTTCTCTTGTTGCGCTAATGTTTACGCTTGAGAATTGCTGGGACAATCTTTCCACTACGGCGTGAAGCTTATTTATTTCACCTTGAAAGCTGTTTTCAATTTTCGATCTAATTCGATCTTCCAAGCTATCCCTTTGTTCTACACTAGCTTGACCGGGCGAAATATTTCGATTGGCATTGAACTCTTCGTTTCTCTGCTTTCTGCCGGATAAAATTCTTTCCGCGGATTTCGGAATCGTTCCAGTATTAACTGGTAAACTTTCATCATTAATTCGGACGGAATATTTTAATAAACTGTTTTTAGTGACAGTTTTGTTACATTGCGGACAACAAGTGGAAACGTTTAGAAAATTAAAAAGGCACTCGTGGTGGAAAATGTGTCTACACCTGGTAGAAACTAAGTTACTGGTATGATCGTAACTTTCTTGGCATATCAAACAAACGTTCTCAGCCAAAGCCGAAGCTAAACTTCCTGGACTATGTCGTACCGCCATAATTTCGGACTAAATATAAAATTTTAAACGAATATATATTCGGACAATATAGCGAATGAAAGGTATGAACGAATGAGAGTTGGACTAAAGATAACAATTTTAACGAAAATATATTCGGACGATATGAAAGAATGAACGAGTGTTGGTATAACGACAATGACAGAGAATATAATGAGATGTTACACAATTTAATGATATAAATGAAATTCAATGTGTTCTCATAGAACAAATATAGGCTGTAAAAAAAAATGAGCAGGTTAACGTTGAGTTGGGCTGAGCTGGTAAAGTTCAAAAGAAGTTAATGGGAAATATTTAATGACACGCGTCAAATTGATTAAAAAAAATTCTAATCGAAAGAATGTAAGGCTGTGGAGTGTGTGAAGTTTTTGTAAGTTAAGTACAGTTGAACAAAATATTTGAGTTCCAATCGAACAATACAATAAAGTTAAATGGCAAGTATAAAAATGCAAATTGTCAAAAAGTTTGAGTTCTAATCGAACCCACGCAAAATGTACAAGAATTAAATTTTCAATTAAGTTTCAAAGCAGACTTAAATTTAAAAAAAAATTATCAAAAGTTTCAACATAAGTTCCATTAAAGTTAATAAAAATTTCAAAATTAAAGTTCAGAAAAAGTCTTTTCAAATTTCAAAATTAATTTTCAACAAATTTTCAAAATTTCTATATAAAGTTTTAATATAATTTTCCATGTAAATTTAATATAATTTCATCAAAATTTCAACGCAGTTCAAATACAGTTCTTAATGTCAAAAAAAAATTCTAAAAATTTCAATATAACTTTTCAAATAGAGTTAAAATTCAATAAATTGTTAGTAAATTTTTTTAATATATAATTTTCAGTATAAATTTAATATAATTCAATATAGTATTTCAATATAATTTTTCAACATTTTAATTTTCAATATAGCTTTTCACTATAGTTTTCAAAATTTAATTTTCAAAATAAAAATTTCCAAAATATTTCAAAAAAATTTCAAACAAAATTTTCAATATACTTTTCAATATATTTTCAAAAAAATTTCAATAAATTGTTAACCCAATGCAGTTATCCAAACCAAACCAATCATTTAAAAAAAATCCGTAAGCAAGTATGACCATCCATCAAAAAAAATTTAAAAAAATTTTTAAACTTGTGATTCTATGTTTTCCCGATTATTTGCTGCTATTTCGGTACTATAAAATTTGTTTCGGACAGGGGACCGGTTCGTTTAGAACGAAGTTCCTGTATTCCGGGAACAACCTTTAATGACCAAAGCAAGATAAAATCACAAAATTTAATTTAAAAAATGTTGAAATGTGAACTCAAATGTCAAACAAGTTTCCATTTCGGTTAATGTAAATAGGGATGTACCCATATTTAATTAAAATTCCAGAAATATCAGCAAGTATGACTTCAAGAACACGGATACAAAAAGATTAGGATTAAGGAACAATGTGCTTCCCCGGTGCACAGATGTTAAAAAATTGAAATAAATTATTAAGTTCCTATTTAGGCAAAATTATGAATTAAAAAGAAGAAAAAAAAATCCGGTCTATTGTTTCGAGCCCCACGTTGGGCGCCATTTCTGTAATGGTGCGGCGTTGGTGGAAGATCCGCTTCCGTTTCCCTGAGCCTTTGCTGGTCGCACGTGCTGGCGTAGGGGCCTAGCTCGCCGGATGGGTGGGGTCTTGCTCAGGCCCAGGGAAACCGCACTACAGATTTTTTTCACGTGCGATTAAAAAAACAACTGTCAAACTGATGCTAAATGGATGGATGGCCATACTTACCTTGGGATTGGGGACTAGGTGTTCTGCCCCTTTTGCCCTCCCAACCATGTTACCTCGACTCCATCTTACTTGGAGGTAACCCACATCAATGATAAATTTGGTTTGGTTTTGGTTTTCTACATTGGGTTAATAAATTTTACCTTTTATTTACAATTCATGTTAAGCAGGACTGTACTTTTTTTCTATAGAATTTACATATAAATTCTGGAAAATGTGTAAAAACTTTTGTATTGAGAATATGGTACAATTTTAGAAAGATACTTATATTGATTTAGTTTTAGAAAAAAAATTTTTTATATTTTTAGAAATTGATAATTTTTTTAGTTTTAGAAAAAAAATTTTATAATTTAGAAAATTTTTGTAGTTTTAGAAAAAAAAATTTTATATACATATTAGAAAAATTTTGTGGTTTTAGAGAAAATTTTATGTATTATTAGAAAATGGTTAATTTTAGACTCCTTGTTTGGGGTTTTTAATTTAGGCGAAAAATAATAAAACATACTAAGTAGTTACCGCCTTATGATTTATCGCTTGCAGCTATGTAGTCGGGATTATGATGTCTGAGGCCGCTACTGGTTTTTGATGTTTATCTGCGATGGATGAATAGTTTCCTTCTTCTTCAGGTTTAGGACTTATCTCGGTTTATATATTTTCTTCTTTTGACAGCTTTATAATTTAGCAGATGTTCTTTTCTGGGTTTTAAATTTTCTGGTATTTAAAAAATTTTATTTTGTAACATATTTTCTTTCTTTACAGTTTTTGATTTTTCTAGGCTGGTATATTTTCTCTTTTACAATTTTTTTTTTCTTTTTTAAATTCTAGTTTTCATAATTTTACAAACTTTAGCTTTCAGAATTTTACAATCTTAATATTTTCTTGTACAGTTTATTTGCAGGTTTTACCGCTTTTTTTTTTTTTTTTTTTTAATTTTAAAGTTTTACACCCTTCAGAATTCTTACATTCTTTTATTGTCTTAATTTCCCTTCCTTTGCAGGGTTTTGTTTGTTCCAAAATTTCTACTTTTATTTAGTTCATAATTAAAATGTTCAAAATTAATTTTTTTCTCTTTTCACATCAAACGCCAAAACTTCAATGAATTTTTGATTCTGGCGTCATCTTTATAACACCAATTATATTCTTTCTTTTTTTCTTCTGACCAGCACAACCCAAAAAAAAACCTGTTTTTTTTTTTATTACCTACGCTCATCCACTCATTGCATAGCCTATGTATGTCATTATGTAACTTTTATCTCTTTATCCCTAATGCACATAGATATACATACATTCGTTCATATTCTCACTCTTTTCATAAAAAACATACCAACTCATATTAAAAGAGAGAGAGTAAGTGAGATTATTTAGTGAATGAAGGGGCAAGCTAATACCAATAGCTGAAAACCGAGTGGGAGAACGAGAAGGATTGCAAGCCGTAGTTGACCCATACATACATGAACAATCAAGAATTCATATAAACAACGAAGAGACAAACAAATCGCTCCATTAATCAGTTTGCAAAAATAGAACAAAAAAAACTTTCCATTAGCATGTTACCATATAAGGTGAACTTGAAAATGATTTCAAGATCAAGGTTATATTTTTTTTTTCTGCTTTCTTATTTTGCTTGTAACAGAAATTCTTTTGTTACAGTAAAGCGCAAAACAGATCACCGTCACAAATTCCGTTCGGAAGTTGAATTGAATGCGAACTTCGCTTTCTCAAAAAATATATAAATAAAAGATATATAAAAAAAAATATGGAATGAATACTCTCTAAGTGGAATTAATGTTATCTTTTTTAAATAAATTTACTCTGAGCTCTCTGAAAGTTATTTGGACGTTAAGGCCACTAAAAAGACCATTTTGCTTGAGAGAATATATCTATGATATTAATAATAAAGGCGATTTCTTGTGACCGATGTAAGTATGTCAGTTTTATCCTATTTGGACCACACAGCCCTCATTTGAAAGGTGTTTATTTTTAGCAGTCCACCAGATTTACAGATTTTTTATATTCTCAAATTTTTTTAGATAAAATGCATTTTAACTTGTTACTAACACATATACAAAATTATACCATGCTATGTGAGTGTTTGTTAAATTTGCTAATGTGTTTGCAAAAAGCCATGTATTGAATTGAAAAATAACACTGTGGAACAAATTCAGGTTAGCAAAAGTTAGGTCGATTCTGAGAGTGAGGGGTGAAAATAGAGGCTATATTAGAAGACTCGTATCGCGGCGCTTGTTTATGTTAGTTCGAATTTTTTTTTTAATCGACCTTCGAACTTTGCAGTCAAATGCCGACTTTCAGCATATTGTTTATATGGTTTTTTGGCTATAACTCGTCGACTAATCGATATTTTTGCAATCTGTAAAAGCCAAATTATTGCTAGAGACCTGGGCAATAATCAGAATTTTCTAAAAAATTGACTTAGAAAATTTTTGTGGTGCTTATGAAGCAAAATGTTGGAAAAATAATTTTTTTTTCAAGCTTTTTAAAATATTTTCCACAAAACTAAGTCTTTTTTGCTTTCTGTTTGATCTGTAATATGCTTCTCAGTTTCTTCAATAAATTTTATTTGAAAAGAAAACAATCATAATACAAAACTTGCGTTTTCCAGCTTAATATTAATTTACTTCTCATTTTTTATGTACCAATTTTGTTCAGTGTTGGTTTTGAAGAAACATTGAAAAAGAAATTATAAAAATGTGGAAAAAAATATATTTTTGAAATGTTAGTTATGAAAAGTTTTAAGTAAAAAAATTAAATTAAATAAATTAATGATTTGGCCAGTTGCCGTTTAGCAGGCGGCTGTGGATCAACATCACTGCTCTCTCTAATACCTTGGTCATCGCATCATCATCAGAAAGGTCGATAATTTCGTCCAACAGATATTCTGGAATTTCATCTTTGTCTTCCCCTTCTTCCGCTTTTTCCTCGTCTTCCTCTTCTTCAAAGTTGTTTTTATACCACCAACAAATTTCAGCGAGTATTGCATCTGGAGATTTCTTTCCTCTGTACCTGCAACGAAAATAGTTTTCAATCGTTAACATGTTTAAATTGTGCACTCTGACAAAGATATTAGACAAATCTAGGAATTCAAAATATGCACACTCTATAGTTACCTTATTTCAAATGGAAGCGCAGTTTGGTGATAACGTTCGCCTTGCTCATCAGATTCAGTTGGCAACTGTTGAGCGAGTTGATCAAGATGCTGATGCAAGAGATGAATTTTGTACGACATATTAACCCCAATTTCATCGAAAGCTGCCAACATGTTTGCAACAGATTGTCTGAAGTTGTCTTTGCGTTCTTTACCCAAAAGTCCTTTAATGACTGCTTTCAATGCGAGCCATGCATATAATTCTCGGTCTGTCAGAACTTGGTCAAAATCTTGTCGACTCATTAGTTTCCGTATGTCGGGACCATTAGCAACCCTTTCCTGAATTCTGGCGTTACTTAGTCTTGGGAAAATGTTTTTTAAGCGGTTGAATACTGCTGGTGTTTTCCGATAGATTTCAAAAAATTTTTAGCAATGCCTGGTTTAATGTGGAGCAACGGCAACAAACTTTTCATTTCAGGAACAAGACTTTCATGTAGCCTATTGTCTTTAGGCCATTTCCGTCCAGTGCGATATTCGAGTTATGCTGTTCGTACTGGTTTCTTCCTTTAATACCTTCTCCGTATCGTGAATCCCAATCGCAAAAAAACACGGATATTTTGGACGGCCAGATGCTGTTAATCCGGTATTCAATGAAACTATTTTGAGGTCGCAGCAAATGCGCCACTGGTGTTCGTTATATTTGATTACTTCCAGAATGTGTTTCAAATTATCGAAATTTTCACTAGTGTCAGTGCTATATGCAATCGGAACAGAAGGCATTCTATTTGTCTTGTGCAAAAGCACATCTTTCAAGCTGATTAGTGAACTATGGATGAATAAACGCCAATCATCTTTTTTATAGGTTAACTGTATCGTCTCCATTAACTTTTCAATATCGTTGCAATAATCGAAATTTTTGCATCATTCACATTGAAGAACTTTTCTAACTCTTTTTGGCGTTTTCGATATGTTGTTACTTTGGTACCTTTCGCCAGCAAATTATTTCCTTTCAAAAATGAAGCCAGTAGTTCTGATTTTTTCTGAGTCAAACACAAATTTGCAACAATTCCATCCAATTGGTTTTGTGTGACTAGGATTGGGTCCTTTGATGTTTCATTGGATATACCTTCACCGGGGTCGTAAGAGAGAAGAAATCCATGGATGTAGCAACGGCGGTTGTAGTACTGATATCTGTTTGAAGATCACTACTTCGGTATGTTGGTACTGGAACGAATTCTGAGTGCGGTAATGGTAATTGGACACTTGGCTCTGCTACATAAGTTTTATTCTTTGCTTTCCTTCTATTCAAAGTTTTATGGTAGTTTATACATCCATAGCAATTTTCTTCTTGATGCGGGCTGTTGTCTAACCACATCATTGGTATACCAAAATGCATAGCCTTCTTCTTTTCACTTTTCCATTGCATAAGAGTTGAATAGCAATTAAAGCAAACTTTTTTAGGGGCAAAGTTTACGTCAGTGATAAACTCTTGCGAGAAATAAAAAAAAAATCGCTACCTGTGCGGTGGTTGAAAACAAAAAAGTTGTTTTACTAATTCCTAATTCTTGGAACTTCCCTTTTTAATTACTTCTACCTAAATCGCTATTTATTTAATGGTTTTGAGATTTTTAACGCAAATTATCGACTAAGACCATTTTCTTTTGAAATGCAAATTATTGAAGAAACTGAGAAGCATATTATATATCAAACAGAAAGCAAAAAAGACTTAGTTTTGTGGAAAATATTTTCAAAAAGCATGAAAAAAAAATGGTTTTTCCAACATTTTGCTTCATAAGCACCACAAAAGTTTACAAAATAAATTTTTTTAAAAATTTTGGTTGTTGCATACGTCTCTAGCAATAATTTGGCTTTTACAGACGGCAAAAATATCAATTAGTCGACGAGTTATAACCAAAAAACCATATAAACAATATGCTGAAAATCGGCATTTGACTACAAAGTTCGAAGGTCGATTAAAAAAAAATCGAACTAACATTAACAAACGCCGCGATACGGGTCTTCTAATTTAGACTCTATTTTCACCCCTCACTCTCAGAATCGAACTAACATTTGCTAACCTGAATTTGTTCCACAATGTAATCTGAAGAGACAAAAACGAAATCGATCGGAACGGCAACAATGAAATCAAATGCCAGACATTTGCATCGGACTTCGGACAACATTTCTAGTGGTGATTTTAAGGAAGCACTATGAATGTTTTTATGGAAGCAAAGAATGTTAAGATTCTAAACAAATTTGTATGCCAGAAAACATTATGTTTCGATTTGGAGAATATCCATCATTTGCGTAATATTGAAAGAAAGCAAATAACTTTCAGATTCAAATAGACTAAAAGTTATCACGGCCATTTTAGAGATTATCCGGATTTATCTATTTGTGATCAAAAACATTTAGGATCATAATCCTGGAAAAACTATTCCGAGTAATCGGGGTGTCACTTTCTGTGTTAAAAATTTTTATTAAAAGTTTTTTGAACAAAATTTTCTCATTTTCTGCCTTATCGTCACTTTCTTTACAATACTACTGCTTCGTACCTATAAAAAAAATACCGCTTTTACATACTTTGGGTCCAGGTTTTTAAACATAACATTGACCGGGTTAGTAAAGCTATGTATCATTAAATTTCAAAGATATCTCTTGAGTTTCTCGTATATCTCAATCACTGATTGCAGTGATAACATAATTCCTAAAGAAGTTCAAGCACCGCGAACATCATAACATCGACAGTTTTGAAGTCCATTTGACTCGCAAACCGAAGGAAAAATACATTTATACATTTTTGGATTCTCACTTTGTTTTCTAATTAGAGTCCGTTACCATGAATCGATAGAAACTAGTACCCTCTAGTTGTTCGATGTTGACCCCGCCCAATAAATTAGATTGCTAGCTTTTCGAAAAATACATTGCTAAAACATCCGTACCAGCTGTTTCCTGGGTCTACCATGTAATTTTTTCAATGGGTTTATTATTTTGTTAGAATTTAACTTATTTCCCTAAACAGACTTCCCATCCGCTTTTGTTAGCCTGGCATAGAGAAAGTGTAGCAATCACCGGCAAACATCCTCTTAGGAAAATTACTCTAAGAAGGGTTATTTTACAATGGAGTGAAGGTAAAAATGCATAAAGAAAATACAACATTAAATCGGACTTAAATAATTACCCCATCCACAGATGCTACTTGTTTGAACGCCTGCACCTCAGATGTTCTTCAGCACCAGCTAATGCAACAATTTGAGTCTGCGTACTACATTTAAATAATCTCTGCTGCACTAAAAACAAAAAAACAACAAACAAAAAAAGAACGCCCGAAGCTATAAAAACAAAGATATTTACAAATACTCTTAGCTGGCTCCTACTTTGGATGCTGCTGTTATTACTGATGTCGTTCAAGATGAGCATCTCATCACATCAACATCACACGAAGATGGCAATGGCTGGTAGTTGGTAGTTTCTTCATTTTTGTTTTAATGCATTGCATAAAAACATGCTATTTTAGTGGGCCAAAAAAAAATTAAATAAAAAACACACCAACAACAAAAACTAATAAAATATGCGAGTACATTCAGTAGACCATTACCACCATCGCCTTGTTTGTGATATTCTCCACCAGAAGAAGAGCAACCAACACAATCTGGACTGTCATTAAAGATTTTACTCGACAGACTTAAAAAAAAAAACACACAGACACCGTCTCATCTGGCTGATTACATATGTTTGTTTGTAAGTAGCAAAGCCACTTGTTGTTTTTTCTTTGGATACAGGATTCGTTTAAGGGTTTTTTTTTCGGTTTTTGTTATTTTATGAATGAATATTAAAATTACAGTCAATTGATGTTGATCATACGATTACCTGAACCATGTGAGTGCGTTTATGTGTTTATGTGTAGAAGTAGTTGTGTCCATTCATATGACCTTAGGTTATAATTATGCATTTTAATGCAAAGATTTGTAGTTCGTTTTTTAATATTTATTTAAAAAAATGCAATTTTCTGTTGTAAATTTTACACTTTCTGGAGGTAATAAAATAAGCCTTCAGTCACTCAAAAGAAAATGAAAGCTATTACTATATCTATAAAAAAAAATGAATGACTTCTCCTTATTTAAATAGAGCTTTCACATGGTCCGCTATAGGTAAAAGTTATACCAGGACAGAGATCGATGGAACCCCAGGTAAAAACAAATCTTCCAAATAAACAGGTTTGCATGGGTAAAAGGGTAAGTAACTCTGTACAAATCTGATGTTTACAAGGTGAACTGCCTTTTTCAACACTAGGTTTTTATATAAAAAAAAATCAATGTGAGTCCGATCACAGGGGAGATGCGTAAACATCTACACCTTTTCCAATTCTTTTCCAGAAAGTATCAAATGTATTTCAGAAAGTATCAAATATATTTCAGAAAACATCAAATATATTTCAGAAATTATCAAATGTATTTCAGAAAATATCAATTGAATTTCAGAAAATATCTATTGAAATTCAGAATTAAAAAGTAGTTTACCATACAATACCTAAAAGATATTATAGTTTCTACTAGTGATTTGGAGTCGCAGAAAATATTTAGCAATATTTGGACTTATTTGTTATGCACTGGAAAAATATATCAAGGGCGGACTTTTAATCGAAGGAAGATGAGGACTTCATTTGTTAATCAGCTACAATATAAACACCAGGATAGAATTTTGACCGATTTTGAAGTCATCATTTTGAAGAATACGCTTATATCGTCACCTAAAATGCAAAAGGCCGCAACTAACAAAATTTTCAAAACTGGGTTTTTGTATTGTAGTTACGGCCTTTTACATAAAAAATACTATTTTACCATAAAATTGTTTTCATAAATAAAAATCCATCTTTATTTTTCAGCTTGATTCTAAAATTTGGGTATTAAGTTTAAAGTAGTTTTTGTTTTTTTATGTTTTTTGCTTCTCCTGTAAAAATATAAAAATATTAGTTACGGTCTTTTGCATTTTAGGTGACGATATATAGTTTTCAAGATATTTTGCAAACCCAGTGTAATACATAGCAAAATATATTTTTATATAGCGTTCTGACTGTTTTTCAGAGACTCAATTGATGTTTTCTGAAATATATTTGATATTTTCTGAAATATATTTGATAATTTCAGAAACACATTTTATGTTTTCTGAAATAAATTTGATGTTTTCTGAAACACATTAGATAATTGCTGAAATACATTTGCTGTTTTCTGAAATACATTTGATAATTTCTGAAATACATTTGATGTTTTCTGAAATACAGTTGATATTTTCTTAGATACATTTGATATTTGCTTAAATATATTTGCTGCTTTCTGAAACACATTTAAAATTTTCTGAAATACATTTGATGGTTTCTGAAATACATTTGATAATTTCTGAAATACATATGATGTTTTCTGAAATACAGTTGATATTTTTTTAGATACATTTGATAGTGGCTTAAATACATTTGATAATTTCTCAAACTCAAGTGATATTTTCTGAAATTTAATTGATATTTTCTGAAATACAAATTATACTTTCTGAAAATCAATTGATGCTTTTTGAAATACAATTGATTATTACTGAAAATCAATTGATGTTTTCTGTAATTCAATTAATACTTTCTGAAAGTCAATTGATGTTTTCTGAAATACATTTGATACTTTCTGAAACACAATTCATACTTTCTGAAAATCAATTGATGTTTTATGAAACACAATTGATACTTTCTGAAATTCAATTGATGTTTTCTAAAATTCAATTGATACTTTCAGAAAATCAATTGATGATTTCTGAAACACATTGGATACTTTCTGTAATACAGTTCATATTGCTATGGATGTATCAACTACCATAAAACTTTGAATAAAAGGAAAGCAAAGAATAAAACTTATGTAGCCGTGCCAAGTGTCCAATTACTATTACCGCACTCAGAATTCGTTCCAGTACCAACATACCGAAGTATTGATCTTCAAACAGATATCTGTACTACAACCGCCGCTGCTACATCCATGGATTTCTTCTCAGAATACGACCCCGGTGAAGGTACATCCTATGAAACATCAAAAGACCCAATCCTAGTCACACAAAGCCAATTGGATGAAATTGTTGCAAATTTGTGTTTGACTCAGAAAAAATCAGAACTACTGGCTTCATTTTTGAAAGGAAATAATTTGCTGGTGAAAGGTATCAAAGTAACAGCATATCGAAAACGCCAAAAAGAGTTAGAAAAGTTCTTCAATGTGAGTGATCCACAAAATTTCGCTTATTGCAACGATATTGAAAAGTTAATGGAGACGATAGGGTTAACCTATAAAAAAAGATGATTGGCGTTTATTCATCGATAGTTCACTAATCAGCTTAAAAGTTGTGCTTTTGTACAAGACAAATAGAATGCCTTCTGTTCCGATTGCGTATAGCACTGACACTAGTGAAAATTTCGATAATTTGAAACACATTCTGAAAGTAGTCAAATATAACGAACACCAGTGGCGCATTTGCTGCGACCTCAAAATAGTTTCATTGATTACAGGCTTAACAGCATCTGGCCGTCCAAAATATCCGTGTTTTTTGTGCGATTGGGACTCACGATACGGAGAAGTTATTAAAGGAAGAAACCAGTACAAACAGCATAACTGGAATAGTCGCATTGGACGGAAATGGCCTAAAGACAATAGGCTACACGAAAGTCTTGTTCCTGAAATGAAAATTTTGTTGCCGTTGCTGCACATTAAACTTGGCATTGCTAAAAAATTTTTGAAATGCATCGCAAAAAGACCAGCAGTATTCAACCGCTTAAAAGACATTTTCCCAAGACAAAGTAACGCCAAAATTCAGGAAGGGGTTGTTAATGGTCCCGACATACGGAAAGTAATGAGTCGTCAGCATCTTGATTAACTCGCTCAACAGTTTCCAACTGAATCTGATGAGCAAGGCGAACGTTATCACAAAACAGCGCTTCCAGTTGAAATAAGGTAACTATAGAGTGTGCATATTTTCAATTCCTAGATTTTTCTAATATCTTTGTCAGAGTGCACAATTTAAACATGTTAACGATTGAAAACTATTTTCGTTTCAGGTACAGAGGAATGAAATCTCCAGATGCAATACTCGCTGAAATTTGTTGGTGGTATAAAACCACCTTTGAAGAAGACGAAGACGAGGAAAAAGAGGAAGGAGGGGAAAACAAAGATGAAATTCCAGAATATCTGTTGGACGAAATTATCGACCTATCTGATGATGATGACGATGATCAAGATATTAGAGAGAGCAGTGATGTTGATCCACAGCCGCCTGTTAAACGGCAACTGGCCAAATCATTAATTTAATTTATTTAATTTTTTTACTTAAAACTTTTCATAACTAACATTTCAAAAATATATTTTTTTCCATATTTTTATAATTTCTTTTTCAATGTTTCTTCAAAACCAACACTGAACAAAATTGGTACATAAAGAATGAGAAGTAAATTAATATTAAGCTGGAAAACGTAAGCTTTGTATTATGATTGTTTTCTTTTCAAATGATATTTATTGGAGAAACTAAGAAGCATATTATAGATCAAAAAGAAAGCAAAAAAAGACTTTGTTTTGTGGAAGATATTTTTTAAAAGCATGAAAACAAAAATAATTTTTCCAACATTTTGCTTCATAAGCACCACAAAAATTTTCTAAATCAATTTTTTAAAATATCTCAATTGTTGCACAGGTCTCTAGCAATAATTTGGCTTTTACTGATTGAAAAAATATCAATTAGTCAACGAGTTATAGCCAAAGAACCATATAAACAATATGCTGAAAATCGGCATTTAACTGCAAAGTTCGAAGGTCGATTAGAAAAAAATTTGAACTAACATAAACAAACGCCGCTATACGGGTCTTCTAATTTAGCCTCTATTTTCACCCCTCACTCTCAGAATCGACCTAACTTTTGCTAACCTGAAGTTGTTCCACAGTGTAATCTTATATATTAAAAGAATTTATGAATAAACTTTGCATTCAAGATTTTTTTCAATATTTTTCTTTTCTCAAACCTCTATAACTAGAGTTCTAATTAACGTAGGCTGTTGACACAGGTCAAAGAACACTCAGTGGATCAAGCTGCTTCTTTTGAGCTATTAACTGCTTAAATTAGATGGGTTTGAGGAAAGTTATGCGTGGAGAATCAACTTTACTTTTACTATATGTTAACTTATCTTGTCATATTTTGGCATTACTGTAGGTTAACTTCTCTTGGCAAATTTTGGTATTATATTATAAAAATTAATATAATATAATATAATATAATGCTGCGGAGCAGCAGGGGTCGTCTAGTATGTATATTAAACTTATTTGCATATATCTAACTTATAGGTGAAATTAATTTCCAAATTAAAAAAAAATCTCATAGCATGTCGCTAACATATGGACCCTTCCCAAAATTATATTTATTTCCAGACTTGGGAATGCCAAATACATTTTAAAAATTTTATCTTGGTATTCACGATCATTTGATTAAATTAGATTATATGCTTTTTGGTCAGGGTATAATGACTTTGTGTTGCTGTTTGTAACTGTCAAACATATTTGGCGTAGACCCTTCTTTTATTATACCGCTCGACTCTGTGTCAGTTTCAGAGTCAATTTAGCGATGTCCGTCTGTCCGTCTATCCGTCTGTGTGTCCATGTAAACCTTGTAATCAAACTACATACAAATGGCCCTTTGAGATCGAGTTAAATTGCCATAATATCAAAATTATCGTTTAGATTTCGGTAAAATTGTGTTTGTGTTTGTTTATTACATCCATTTATCAGTAGTCTAAAAATAAACCCTATATCTTCACTTAAATCTATCAAACAATAAAAATATTGCAAAAATTTTTCTAAAATTTGGTTTGTATATATTTTTGCAAAAAATAAGTGACCTTACTAAATATGGTCGAATATGAACTTTTTCATATCCGAAGGCAAAAAATAAAAATTGTCACTCAATCTGGGTTTATTATTCTTTTCTATATCTAAATAATTGGACCAAAGTGTCAGGGTCTTTGAACACGTTGTATAGAGTATCGTATAGTCGGTATAAACCGACTATAATTATCTTACTTGTTTTTCTTGATACTCACAATAATTTCATTATATTAAATTATATGCTTTTTGATCAACATCTTCGGTTATCGCGTAATTTTTTTTCTTGTCCATTCTTTATTTGTGCTTTCGATATAAAGTAAACAGTAAATTTTTACCAATTTAAATATCAGACATTCAGACTAATGCTTATATTAATGACAAACTTAAAACAAATACAGTTACACTGTAGTTGTCGTAGAGTCTACATCCAGTATAACTATTTTAGGTGGTTTTCAACATCACCACAAAGTCAGAGTAGGGCATTTGCCTGTGCTAAAAAGTCGCCAAAGTTTTTCATAAAAGATTTAACTGAACTAATGTACTATTTCCATTAACCTCATGAAATACATACATATATTAATTTGACATTATGGAGATGGCATTATGTTTAGCAAAAAGTACAAACGTTATTCTATGTTTACGATACATCTAAATGAACGTGGGATTGAAAAGAACTTGGCAATTCACAATTAAAACTTCAATTCGAATTATCTTATAATTGAAGTACTTCACATTGTGTGACAATTACCTTTAAACAAACAGTGACAACTTAACCTTCTCTAAGTTTTCCAGATAGGTTGTTTTTTTTTTATTATATATTTTAAAAATACACTTGTTGATTTGAAAATCACTGAAGTTGGAAAATCAAACAAACCAAAGAAAAAAAAATATAATTTATTTATTGTTAGCATTCATCCATCCATACTGAAACGAGTGCTGAGAACAATATTAACTAAAAAATTGAAATCGTGATAAACATTTGGCACTTATTAGCAGCCTTCAACAATATGGTTGCAAGTTTTATTTTTCATTTTTGTTTTTTTTTTTTTTTTGTTTTTTGTTTTTAACCAATCAACAATCCTATTGTTTCTATTGTTAGCACCACCGACAACTTTATCCTCTCTGCGACGGCACAAATGTCAAAATGAAGTGAGACCAAGAATCGTGATACTGCTGGTATAGATTTGTACGGCACGATTCTACCGTAGAGAGTTGGGTTCAATCGAATGCTGTGCTGATGTGTTGCTGCGGCTGATGGTTTTTTGAAGATTCTCTTAAATGCAACAAATCGTTGCTATTAAAACTTCACTTTGTTTTTCTTTACATTTTTTTTTATCTCGTTGAACCTTAAGGATACAAAAGTAATATTTTATATTTTGTATTACCAAAGGGTAAAAATGAAATAGTTTCATTGGATTCTTTCAAACTATGTGTATCTGTGTGTCTGCGTGTGTTGTATTTATTCAGTTGAAAGCACATTGGGCCATTTTTCTTTTCAAGATATCTCGATTATGTTTGAAACTACATACAGAAAACACATTCATTGGTGCAACCGAATTTGTTGCCAATCGAATTTTGAGAGTCCCATGTACTATCAAGTTATTCTGTTGTTATTTCTGAAATATATAATACCTTTTACCGTAATGATAAATACAGTTGTATGAATGGTGATATTTAGTTGATACAATTTATTTATTAATTCAAATTATTGATTCTTGCGACCATTATTCGACCATTATTCGACCAAATTCGAGTGCAAATTCTAGGAAATTTTATTTTTTCATTAAATAAAGACCCTAAAGGGGTCAACACAAAAAAACAAACTCATTTTTATTATAAACATATTAACAAATTTAATAAACACACACATAGCGTTGTATAATTTTATCTATGTGTTAGTAGCAACTTTTAATGCAATTTATTCAAAATAAAGGAAAAAATTTAGAAATCTGTAAATCTGCAAAACGGAATATATCAGAATATGTAATTTTTCACCAATTTAAAATCATACGATATTCGCATATGAAAAGGATGTTCTAAATCTCTGCTAATATTTCTAAAAAAATTGTTATTATTAATAAATATTATATTACTATTATTATTAAATAGTAATATTATTAAATAAATATTGTTATCAATGCTGTGTCCATTTATAATCTGGTTTTAGGTTGAAAATTGACAGGCAATTAATAGTCATTGCTACCAGTAGAAGTATCTAGATTTATATCGTATGTGAATATAATATGGCGATGAGGTAAAAAAACATTTCAAATAAACCATTAGTTGAATCAAATGACGTTCTTCTTCTGCCGCTGCACATAAAATTGTGCCTTTTTATGAACTTTGTCAAGGCTTTGGACAAAGAAGGTGCATCAGTTTTTCGTAATATTTCATATGCTAAAATGAAATCAGGCATATTTGTTGATCCTCAGATCAGGCAGCTATTGCACAGTATTTATTGGAGAAGGAATATACAGCATGGAAATCTTTCAAAATTATCGTGGATAGTTTTCTTGGAAACAATATGAGTGCAAACTACAGACAAAATGTTGTTGAATTATTGAAAAATTATCACGAATTAGGTGCATGAATGTCACTCAAAATGCATTTTCTTCCCATTAAGATTTTTTTCCACAAAACCTAGCAGTGGTGAGCGACGAACACGGGGAGCGTGTTCACCAAGATTTATTAAAAATTCAAAAAAAATTATCAACGATTTTGGAACAAAAGCATGCTGGGAGACTATTGCTGGACTCTGATACCTGAAACCGAACCAACAAAATACAAACGACGATCAAATAACGCCATTCACTTTTGAAAATTCATTGCTTTTTAAATAAACTAATGATTTTTATGTAAAAAGCGAATAAAAACATTTTTTTTTGTATCTCGAAAACCTGACGTGATAGAGAAAAATCAATTACAGATTGGAATTCAGCCCACCAAATTACTCTAGGAAAGATATTTGGTTGCTCCAGTCCAAAATCTTGTTATATAGTGTTATTTTTCAATCATGTTGGCGATTTTTTGTATTTATTTCGGGGTAACGTTACAAAATGTGGCAATACTGGTCTAAACTAATATCATATGAGGACTATAATGATACTGACACACTCATTAAACAAATGCTACAAACTCAACTGCACAATAGTTACAATTTCAGAATAACAACAATAACAAGAATAACTAAAAACAAGTAAGAAAATTATAGTCGGTCTAGACCGACTATACGATACCCTATACCATGCGTTCAGAGACCCTATCTCGTAGGCCCAACTAACTGGACATAGAAAATAGGCAAAACCAAATTTGAGTGGGATTTTTATTAATTTTTTTTGGCTGCAGATATGAAAAAGTTCATATCGGATGCTATATCTATATGGGGACTAGGTCCAGAAATGGACCGATCCTGATCATGTTTGGTAAAGTCTCTTGTATTTTGCGAAAATATATACAAACAAAATCTGAGAAGAATCAGTGCAATACTTTTGTTTTTTAATAGATTTAAGTGAAGATCGGGAAGCAGCTCTATATGGGAACAAAGGGATCATTTTTGGACTACTCATTAATGAACGTAATGAGCGCATACAAAACCCAATTTGAGAAAGATCTATATGACAATTTGGATCTTATGGCAATTTACGTCGCTTTCTTAGGGGTAATTTGTATGTGGGTTGGTCTGAACATGGACCGATTCTCACCAATTTCAATAGCGTTCATTCCATTGATAAAAGCTTATATACCAAATTTCATCAAAATATATTCATATTTGCGACCTGCAGTTTGATTACAAGATTTACATGGACGGACGGACGGACGGACGGACGGACGGACATTGTTAAATCAACTCAGAAAGTGATTCTGATTCGATCGGTATAATTATAATTTTGTTTGTTACAAACAGCAGCACAAAGTCATTATACCCAAACCACATAGTGGTATAGGGTATAATACCCATTTGTTTAAAGGTTTTGTTTGCATTTTCATTGAAATCTCGGCACATATTAAACCTATTTTGCTGGTTTTAAATGACAACCTGCTCAGGAAGCCAGCTACTCATTGAGGGCGCTTCTTATAATGATCAGGGGTTCCAGATTTCTGTCTAATTATTACAAACGGAATTATGACAAACTTATATATACCCTCTGCACATCGCGGGAGGGTATAAAAATCATACAAAACAAACATTTTGTTCTATGTCCGAAAGTAACTTAGTTCGAACTTAATAACAGAACCGTCTGATAAATTATTTCATGTATTGGCGAAATAGTCAATTTTAGAGTGGATCAAATTATAGGGGATACTTTTAAAGAAAAGGTATTTTAAAGAATATATCTGTGGTCACAAGCGATAACCGCCTAAGTCGACTTAAGAATGATTTGAGTTATGTATGCTATCATATTCTACTGAAATATCTTCATATTTACGTGAAATCCCCATTTCTCTAACACTGTTATTTAAAAAGATATTAGTACAAATATTTTGACCTAAGTCGTAATGAAGCCCCATTACATTTATATAAAAAGCTATTTTTCTCGGAAGCCTTATTTTCGAGTTAGGCGGTTATTGCTTGTGACCACAGATATATATTTTTAGGAAAAGGTACTTTTTTTTTAAGAGCAGATAGTTTTTTAAAAACTACTTTTTTAAGAAAATTTACTTTATAAGAAAAGTAACATTTTTAAGAAAAGCCACCTTTTTAAAGAAAATAAAAGGTTTCGTTTTAAGAAAATCTATTTTTTTAAGAAATTTGAATTTTTTAAGAAAAAGTATTTTTAAGATAATATACTTTTTCAAGAATAGGTAATCCTTTAAGAAAATGTACTTTAAAAAAATGCGGCACTTTTAAAAACAATTTTTTTAGGAAAAGGTACTTTTTTAAGAAAAGATATTTTTTTAAGAGAAGATACTTTTTAATGAAAAGTTACATTTTAAAGAAAAGGTATTTTTTTAAGAAAATTTTATTTTTTAAGAAAATTATCTTTTTTGAAAAAATGTGATTTTTTAAGCCAAAGATCTTTTTTTTGTAGAAAATTTGACTTATAATAAAAGGTATATTTTAAGAAAATGCACTTATTTAAGAAAATTAAATGTAAAAGAATAGTTAATTTTCTAAGAATAGTTACCGTTTTTATATAGGGTACAAATTTAAGAAAAGGTACTTTTCAGGGACCGTAACAGTTATTCCTTTTTTCATAAAGGTCAGATCATAACAGTTATTTTCTGATTTTTATTTTTTCGAGCAAAAATAACAGTTATGTTTTGATTTTTATTTTTTCGAGCAAAAAAAATAATTTCTTTAGTTTTTTGAGCCAACATCAATGCAATTTTTTCCTGAATTAAAAAAAAGTAAAATTATAGTATTTATATTTTATTTTAATATTTTATATTTTAATCATCAGAATTTAGTATAACTAACATTAGTGCTTCCAAATTATCCATTGACAAATTGTACCGCAATTCTCCTAGAATCAGTTTGAGGGCTGAAAACTATCTCTCTACACTAACTTGTGTTGCATGTATAGAACGCACAACAAAAGTTTGGTTACGTAGCCAGGGAAGTACATATTTCTTACTGTTCCAGTATTCCATCAAATCCTCATCGACATCCATTCGTTTTTCTTTATAGTTGTCAATTTGATAAAAAGCTTTCCGAGCATTGTCATTAATTATTATCCCGTCATCATCATCTTCAGAGGAAGAATTTAAAATTTCCATTTCCCCCAAACCACTATTTAATAAAGAGCATGAGCTTTGAACACTACTTTCATCAATTAAGAGTAGTTCATATTCACCATGCTCGAAAAAATAAAAATCAAAAAATAACTGTTATTTTTGTTTGAAAAAATAAAAATAAAAAAATAACTGTTATTTTTGCTCGAAAAAAATCAAAAAATAACTGTTATTTTTGCTCGAAAAAAATCAAAAAATAACTGTTATTTTTGCTCGAAAAAAAAAATCAAAAAATAACTGTTATTTTTGCTCGAAAAAATAAAAATCAAAAAAAAAAACTGTTATTTTTGCTCAAAAAAATAAGAATAAAAAAATAACTGTTATTTTTGCTCGAAAAATAAAAATAAAAATTTTAAAAAGAAATGCATTTTATCATAAACTAGTTTATAACGATCAATATGGTATACTTGAATCGGGTTTCCGACATTTACTTCTATATGCTTTTTTTGTTTAAAAATTTCAAAATAACTGTTATTTTCGATCCCTGGTACTTTTCAAGAAAAAGTATTTTTTAAGAAAATACCTGATACTAATTTATATAACACATATTTATTATAACCAATAATTTATACATTAATGCAGACTGTGAATACTATGGTTGAAAAAGGTCATACATTGGTTATTTTTAGACTTATTTCATATCCTTTCCATCTCAATTCAAACACATGGAAATTTGTTATAAAATTATTTTAACTGAACTTTTAGGGAACATTTATGTTTGGTCAAGTGCCTCTTGAACTTCTTTTTAGATTTTTAAATAGCTTTTCATAGCTGTTTTTCGATTCAAAGTGCAGTTTACTTCTTCGAATCCTCTTAATAACTGAAACATTATGTAACAGTTTCAATAAATTTCGATGTTGTTAAGAACTGCCCCTAGCTTCTTGAAATTTGCCCATCCCTGTAAACTAGCAGATTCCAGCGCTCGAAATTCGAGTGCAATTTCTAGGCAACTTTATTTTTTAACTTAACCAATTCACAAACCAACACTTTTATGGTTTATTATTATTGTGAATGAAGATAACAAACTCATTAAGAAACACATTAACAAATTTAATAAAACACGCATAGCATATGTATAATTATACCCTGTACCACTATACCGATCGATTCAGAATCACTTTTTGAGTTGATTTAACAATGTCCGTCCGTCCGTCCGTCATGGACACACATGTAAACCTTGTAATCAAACTGCAGGTCGTAAATATGAATATATTTTGATGAAATTTTGTATATAAGCTTTTACCAAAAACGATCCCTATGGGACAACTCTTAGTCATTTTATTTTACATATGAAAAATTAATATAAACAAGTAAGAAAATTATAGTCTATCTGTTATGCCCAACTAATTGGATATAGAAAATAAGCAATAACCAACCAAACTTGGGTGGCATTTTTAATAATTTTTTTTCCTTTCAATACAGGTTTCGCTGAAATAAGTGTTTGAAAAGTTCGCCCTGAAAGTGACTTCTGTTTTTGTCGCAACGAATGCCTTGATTTTTTGTAATTATCTTGAAAACGAACAATTGCCCAAAATCAACGTTAGCACCAATTTTAGTGCAAATCAAGAGCTATAAGTTTTGCTTTTTGACAAAATAAAATAATGTTTTGGCATACGTCTTTTTTCACTTTGAATGCGTACGAATGTCGCATTCGACATTGGAGAAATGCCCATATGCAAAAGTTCATATCGGATGTTATATTTATATGGGGACTAGTTCGAAGAATGGACCGATCCTGACCATATTTGGTAAGGTCACTTATTTTTGTGCAATATTTTTGTTTTTTAGTAGATTTAAGTGAAGAACGGGAAGTAGCTTTATATGGGGGCTATGAGTAAGAATTGTTCTATAGGATTTATTTTTGGACTACTCATTAATGGGTGTAATAAGCCCACACAAACCCAATTTGACCGAGATCTATATGATAATTTTTATCATATGGCAATTTAAGTCGATTTCATAGGTGTCATTTGTATGGGGACTGTATCTGAACATGGACCCATTTACGCCATTTTCAACAGCGTTAATGCTATGGCCGATAGAAGTTCACATACCAAAATTCAATAAAATATCTTCACATTTGCGACCTGTAGTTTGATTACAATTGGACACACAGACGGACAGACGGACGGTCGGACATTGCTACAAACATTAGCACAGAGTCATTATACCCTGACTACATCATAGTGGTATTGGGTATAAAAATTCGGTAGTGCTAATCATATACTTATTTTGTCTGTGGTATTAACAACAGAATTCAAGCAATTTCGATTAGAAAAACCAAAACATTTTAATCGTTTAGGTTTCCTTGGTAATAATACTGCCGAGCCCCGAAATTATTCCTGCTAATTCTTATGTAAAACGACCTCCTGAATCCGAATATCACACCCGTTTTTCCTCATTACATACCACTAAACATCGGCGTTTTAATTGATGAAAATCGGTGCATTTTTAGACCTTGCCCAAATATAAATAACTCCTCTTCAATGGACTTAAATTGACCATGTTATAATACTGACCGTAGTATAATTTTATGTGTTTATTACATCCATTTAGTAGTCTTCAAATTTGGGTTACGATTACTTCTTATGCTCACCCTTTCTTGAAATTCCTAGCATAGGTTATCGTATAGTTGATAAAGATCGACCATAACTTTTTCACTGGTTAGGTTTCTATTGGGCAGCTGTTGAAAGTATACAACCATGAGCATTTTTGCACAAACTTTAAAAATTGCTTATAAAATAATATTTTTTGTGAAAAAAACCTTAACTCAAGACAAGGAAACGTTTGATAAGTACTATGTGGATTCTGATCTTCTATGGGTAGCTGAGTTTTAGTACGATCACACAGCACTTATGATGCCCAATGTTCCGGACGGTCAAGTTAGGTTATTACAACTATGTCGTTTAAAAATAACGAAAATTTCATGACGATTGGAGAATCAAAATGCACGAAATAACTATTGCTAAAATTGTCGCCAAAATTCCGATTTTAAGTGATCAGTTTGGTTTCAAAAGCGGTCCGCAAAAAAACTACCGCACTTGCCCAAGAAGGAAGTATTTTTTCAACAAGACTATGCATGGCTGGACTTGTGTGTAGTGCCCATGGCGAATTTCCATGAATAAGACTACGAACTGCTACCTTATCCGCCATATTCTCCGGATTTAGCCACGAGTTACTATTTTGTATTTCCTAAGCTTAAGGTACGGCTCGGTAAAAAAAGAAATTTAGCTCAAACGATGAAATTATTGAGAAAATAAGTATCTATTAAGAGGACATTGGAGAATCGTATTACTGTTTTTGAAGGTATACATGGGACATATTCTGTATTGAGCTATGCTGAGAAATAATTTTTTTTATTTATGGTTAAGATATCTGTATTCCTTTAACGAATTTATTGTTCAGCCCTGGTATATGTAAATTTTAGGCAGATCGAGGCTCTTCTTTAGGATCCTTGCAGGTACCAAAAAATAAAAATTATAAATTATAAAAAATGGACGTTTTAAACTGATTATATTAGACTTACAAAAATTAAATGTTTATATTTTGTAATTTCGAATTTGTGAATTTTGTTATCGATAACTTTAAACTTAAATATATTAAAAAATTTCGCTATTAAAATTCCGCTCCTCTTCCAAAGAATTACAAATCATCTTTTAGCTATATCTGAGATGGAGGAAATGTTTAAATTACTCGTAAATGAACTCTCTCCCCACTGTGGTATGATGTCGTGTGCTTTTGCTATTGTCTATATCATTTTCTTTTTGTCTTACTCTCTAATAGTTGTTCTGGTATGTGGCTTGGTGTTTTTTGCCGGTAGTTGTTTATTTGTATAAACTTTGTTTCGTTGTTTTGGCTACTGTTTTCGGCCGCCAACACTTGAGGCTAAAGTTTTTCTTTATTTAATGTTTTTTTTTTCTTTGCTTTGCTTTCATTTAAAACTATGTCTAGATTTGTGATCATCAATTTTTTTCCCCCATAAGATTGTATGATGTTTTTTCTGTTGCTTTTTATTATTGTTGTTGTTTATCCATTCAGTTCAATAAATGAAAATATCACGCGAATTCTCCCCAAAAGCATTTTTGTATCATTAGCCACTTGTTTGTTGTTATTGTTGTTGTGTTTCTTAAGTAAGCAAGTGCAATGAGGGCTTCTGATTGTTGCTGTAAATACAGTTAAAGAAATTACTTTTAGGAGCGTTGTAGGAAGGAAACGGTTGGGTATTACTGTTGCAAACGTATAATATTGTTACACTTATATTTTTCACTGAATTACGGTTTTTTAGAAACTGAATATTTGTGGTTTAAGCCACTTCTACGGTAGAGTTTCCTTCTTACTTGCTTATATCAGCGATTCATACTAAAATATGATATAGTACAATAATTGAGTAATGTCATTCCGCGAGCACCAAGGAAAGGTATATTCAGCTGAAGTGATTACATTTGCTCAAATGTAGGGGCGAATTAAGTTCGTCCATGGGTCAGATTACATCCAATCATGTACAGAAGACAGCTTTAGTTTACCAAGAATAGGCTGAATTACGTTCAGTGGTCTTTGAAAAATCATTATTTGCCGCTACAGCAGCAACGGCAACAGGAAAAGCTATGGCAACAACAATAACAGTACCTTTGATAGCAGCGCACAACAACATATTAACATAAAATACCCCTGCTGACAGCTAAACTATAACAGGTTCAAAACCCAGAACTACCAGAGTGCAGTTCCCGTACACAATTGGAATTCTAAACTATTGAATTTCATTAAGTTTGGATACAAATCGATTTATTAACAAAATTGGTGTAACATCTCCCATTCATCCATTTTAAAAAATAACAACAGACATATTGAACTTCCTTATTTTTTAGAATCCAAAGGTCGATTAATAAAAACGTTACAGGTATTCCGTGATTACTTTTATTTAAATCAAATCATGATTTGATCAAACTGTGATTATTATCTCTATTAGAACACCATGGCCACCAAAAAATAACAAAAATAATTAATTCTTAAAAAAAATTCTTTCAAATTCATATATTAGGAGGTAATTGATAAGACATCTTCCATTTATGGTTACTATATTCAGTTAACGAAAGTATAAAAAATTGGGCGATATTTTTAAAAGGAAACTTTTCGTAAACGAAAAAACATATAATTCCAATAACGTTTTTGTTAAAAATGGAATATTTTTCAAACTTTTTCTCTAAACTCAATCTCTCTGTCTGTCTGTCATGGGGCAACCCCTTTATCCAATTGATCTCAAACTTGGCCCATAGTCTTGTTGTGACTACATATTAATTTTGGGATAGTCAAGCACACTCTCGTGTGGTCACGCACAGTCACGGAGTGATCTATATGTTCATTTCTCCACATCCGATCGATCTGAAACTTGGTCCATACACTTTCTGTGAAAATAAGATTAACTTGACTTAGTCACGCACAGTCACGCATGGACAGGCGGAGTCACGGAGAGATCTAAATGTCGTTTCGTCTCATCCGATCGATTTGAAGCTTGGTCGATAGACTTGCTGTGAAAAAATATTAACTTTGACATAGTCACGCACAGGCCATAACAGAGGTTGGGCCATGAGGGCCATTTGGCTCAGGCCCCGAGTTGTGAAAGGGCCTCTATTTATTTCCTAATTTGGTCACAGTAGGTGCGGAAAAATTAAGCTGAAATATTATGAACTCTGAAAAATTCAGAAAATTTTAATGTAGTAGGTCAATTGCGTAAAAAAGAATATTTAATTTTAGATTATTAAAAATTTAACTATATTCCCTATTCAGTACAGTTTTAATTTTCCTATTGAGTATAGCTTTTGGTTCCGTACTATAAATTTTAGTGATTATAAAATTAGTGTTTTTTTTATTGTTTAGTGAGAAAAAATAGTTCTATTTAATTCATAAGTAATTAATTTTAGGAATATAATGAAAGGAACATATCCGAGTGACGCAAGCAAGAGACGACAGAAAAAATAACAAGAAAAAGCCAAGCAAAGTCTGTCACGATCAACGAAATTATTTAATAAAAAAAAAACATCACTGAACAGGTTAGCAATCAAACAGTCAATCCTGAAAATGAAACTACTCATGCTATTTCACAAATGGCAAATGTTATTGCTGATGTTGATGCTCAAATTTCGGTGGTTGAAAATATAACTTCAGAACAAATAGAAGATTCTTTGTCACCATAACAGATAAATGTTGATGATGCAAACATGGAAGAAAATTACGTGTCATCTAATCTACCGAATATTCAAAGAATTGAAGCAGCAACTTCAATACCTGTTTTCAACGATGACGTCGCCTTACTTAACAAAAAAATATAATGCAAATGGAAGATTTTTTGAAAATTGAACATTTTAAAATAACTGAAAATATCCCAAATGATGCTGAAAACAATAAATTTCCATATCATCTGAAGAAGAAGGTTTTAGCGAATCGAAAAATTTGCAACAGAGATTGGCTATGTTGGATCAATTCAAAAAAGTCATTATTTTGTTTTCCCTGCTTCCTACAGGATACGAAATTTGATGCATCAGAGTTCGGTAGCCAATCAGGATGGGATGTTTTAAGAGGATGGAGGAAATTGAAAGATCGCGTACCCGCTCATGAAAATTCAATTATTTATAAAAAAAATTATGTCCATTGGAAATCAGCAAGTAGATCTGCATTATTAAATTCCTCATTAGGATCATCTCTACTGAAAGAACTAAACTGTGAGGCAAGAAATTGGCAGAAAGTTCTTCATAGAATTTTGGATGTTATGTTTTTCCCAAGTGAGAGTGGTTGGGCATTATTTTGTTCTAATGAGAATATTGGAAATTCGCGGAATGGAAACTTTTTAGGTATCATAGAATTGCTCACTAAGTATGATCCACTTTTATACGAACATGTAAAAAGTGTTCGTGAGTCACAAGACAAGCACAAACGTCTTCAAGTTCATTATTTATCATCAAGAATTCAAAATGAATTCATTCAGATTTGTGGAAAATTTGTGCAAAGAAAAATTATTGAAGAAATTCTTGATTCTAAATATTTTTCCATTATTATGGATGTGACACCAGACTGCTCACACCAAGAACAAACGTGTCTTGTAATTCGTTATGTTAAAATATTAAATAATGCATCGTATTCAATTGAGGAAAGATTTATTACAGTTGATTCATTTACACAAAAAAGAGGAATCGAAATCGCTACACGAATTCTTCAAAATTTTGGCCTTGATTTCAATTTATGCTTTGGGCAAGCATATGATAATGGTGCTAATATGGCAGGACAGTATAACGGTGCGCAAGCAGTGCTGCTTGAGCGTAATACGAATTGCATTTTTTCCAGTTGTGGAAATCATACACTTAATCTTGCTGGAGTTGACTCTGCTGAATCATGTAAAGCAGCAGTTACATATTTCGGGAGAATTCAAGAGATGTATAAATTTTTTAGCAGCAGTCCTAGAAGCAGTCAAAGACAAGATGGTCTGCTCGCATTGATGCTGTTAAACCAATTTACAATAATCAGTCAAATATTCTGGCTGCTTTAGAGGAGTGTAAGTCACTAAATCTTCCACCGCACGCACGTACCGAACTTCAGTCAATTTTTCAATATTTGGATACATTCGAATGCATTGTGTTGACAACAATATGGCTTGAAATATTAACGTTATTGCAACAAACTAATTTAATTATTGAAGCACGCAATGCAACACTTGACGTCGAAATGGAAAATATTAACAATCTTATTGCAAGGATGAAGATAACGGTTGAAGAGTGTGGCAGATTACCCTTAAGTTCAAAAGAGATTGCCGTACTTTCCAAAATTTCAACTGATTTTCAATTAACTCGTCATATTAGGTCACAGTTTGATGCTGAAGAACATTATAGAGTTAATGTTTTTATATACATTATTGATTCGGTTATTTCAGGTTTGACATGTCGCTTTGAGTCTTTACGCAAAATTTGCCAGACTTTTGGATTCCTTTGGACTTTTCAAACTTCATCAGATGAGGAAATAAAATCGGGAGCAAAAAATATGCACTTAAAATATCCAAAGGAAATTTCAAATGAAATATGTGATGAAATGATATTTTTAAAAAATAGTTCTGAACTAAACTTTGATATACAATCATCTCCAGTTAATTTGCTGCTAAACATTTTAGAAAAAAACCTAATTGGATTGTTCCCAAATATATCAACAGCTTTAAGAATATTTTTAAGTCTACCTGCCTCCGTTGCTTCAGCGGAACGCAGTTTCAGTGTGTTGAAAAGGGTTAAAAATTTTAACAGATCTGCAATGAGCCAAGGACGGTTGAATGGGCTATCAATTTTATATATAAATTCAGATATTGCATGAAATATTGATTTTTCAACTATTATAAAAGATTTTGCTACAACTAAAGCTCGAAAAGCTTATTTGTAATTTAATTATTAATTTCATACTTTTTAAATAAATTAAAAATAATAAAATAGCTATGTAAATTTGTTTTTTTTACTCAAACAAGAGGCCACATATTTTTTATTGGCCTGGGCTCCCTCTCAGCTCTGCAAGGCCCTGGTCACGCACAGTCAGGGAGAGATTAAAACCCCACTTCCCCACATCCGATGGATCTGAAACTTTGTACATAGACTTGTTGTGGGCAAAGGTTAATTTTAGGATAGTCACACACAGTCACGCAGTCACGTAGTCACGGAGATATTCAAAATTCATATGTATGCATAAGGAAAGACAGAGTTCTAATAAAAACTTTGGTTTTATGGGTTAGATTATTTAAAGTTTCATATGTTTTAATATTTTTTTTTCAGTAAATATTTTGAGTTTAGTTGATCCATACTTTTCTTTTGATAATATAAATTATGTTGGGCTAAGGCTAGTCTTCGATCCATTAATTGATACATTCCATCCTCCGGCACTTTTTTAATTCTCTAAACCAAAATGTGACCATTACCAAGGCTAGCTTAACTACTTACAGAATGGGCAAAATGAGAACTATCAATATTAAACACGGATAACTTTTTATATCCTATACGATTATGTTTGTAACTTACAAAAAATAAAAGAACTAGATCCATCTCTTATTATACTGATCGTCTCAGAATCACTTTCTGAGTCTAGTTTGCGATGTCCATCTGTCCATCCGTATATCCGTCTGGTCGTATAGACGGACAGACGTGTATATTAATGAATATATTTTAATTAAATTTTGTATATAAGTTTATATTGGCCATAGAATAAACGCTGTTGATATTGGTGAAAATCGGTTCATGCTCAGACCTAGCCCCCATACAAATGCCCCCTATGAGATCAACTTAAATTGCAATAATATCCAAATTATCATATTGATCTAGTCAAATACGGTTTGCGTTTATTTACTACATTCATCAATCAGTCCAAAAATTAACCCCATAGCAAAATTATTAATCGTAGCCCCACATAAAGCTGACTCCCGATCTACACTTAAGTTTATAAAAAAATATATATTGCACCGTCTTTCTCAAGTTTGGTTTGTATATGTTTTTGCAAAAATGTATGTGACCTTACCCGTCTGCGGAAAATTTCCCGAAAACAATTTCCCAAATACAACTGCCCGAAAACAATTGCCTGAAAAAACAATTCCCCGAAAAAACAATTCCCCGAAAACAATTTCCCGAAATTACAATTTCCCGCAAACTATTTCCCGAAATTACAATTTCCCGAAAACAAATTCCCGAAAACAATTTCCCGACATTGCAATTTCCCGAAATTACGATTTCCCGAAAAAAATTTCCCGAAATTACAATTTCCCTATTTTTAGTTTACAACTTCCCATATATTCTTGATTTCCCCCATAAAAAAAACTTGCTGCATACGATTTCTTGAAAAGCAATTTCCCGAGTATACGACTTCTCCCTCGACATCCGGACCTATTTATTGGAGTGTCATACGCTTAGTTTTTCATTGTGACTTTGAACACTTCGGTATTCAGACTTCCCGACGGATAACGCTCACTCCATCACATCCTGCCCATGCAGTAGCTGCTACGGAATCGTTACCATCTTGCATAGCGAAGTTTTTTAGTTATTTGGGTTGTAATACTCAGTTACTATGCCACTCGAATTCCTGGATAGCGAAAAAGGTAAACCGAGGTTGCTTTTGAATGGTTTCTTGTATCATGACGACGGTCAGTCCGTTGATAGCGTTTATTGGCGTTGTATCCTTTATCGAGGAAAACTTTGTACCGGTAGGGTCATAACAACGATACTATAAAAAAAGGCTCTTCACAATCACAGTGCCGAAGCGGCTTTCATTGCTAAAGAAAAAATCGTTAATGAGCTGAAAGATCTTGCCCGGACCACTACATCAAGTGGTCATGAGCTGATTGTTCGCGCTTCGGCCGGAATTTCTGATGGTATTGTTTCGGAAATGCCATTAACAAGCTCTTTAAAGAAATAGTAATTTCGGGAAATTGTAGTTTCGGGAAACTGTATTCGGGAAATTGTATTTCGGGAAATTGTAATTTAGGGAAATTGTAATTTCGGGAAATTGTGTTCAGGGAAATTGTAATTTCGGGAAATTGTCATTTCGGGAAAGTGTGTTCGTGAAATTGTAAATTCGGGAAATTGTTTTCGGGAAATCATTTTGGTAAATTTTCCGGAAATCGACCTTACCATATATGGTCAGGATCGGTGCATCTTTTTACCTGATCCCCATATAACTATAGCATCCGATATATACTTTTTCAAATCCGAGGGCAAAGAAGTTAAAAACAATTCTACTCAAATTTGGTTTATGCTTATTTTATATATCTAATTAGTTGAACCTAAATGATACATGTTATAGGGTTTAGTGTAGTCGGTATATGCCGACTATAATTTTCTTACTTCTTTTTTGAATATAACTGTAATTTATATTTGGCTGGTTACAATTGAGTTCACTTTAAAATTATCGACTTTTTCTGTTCTTGTCAACGATCAATTGTTGTGACACTGCGAAATTATAGCCAGGTACCACAGTTATCACAGATGTTTTGAGGAACGGCGTTCAGCGGATAATCATACTGAAATAGGTATTCGTTGGGCTGGGCTGGGCAGAAGAGTTTTGCAAACGAAACATCGTCATAAAAATAACAATGCGGAAAACTTCAAAGTTGGTTCTTAAAATGCATTCAAACAAAATTGCAATTTGCACG
This sequence comes from Cordilura impudica, assembly GCA_963682025.1. NCBI lineage: Eukaryota > Metazoa > Arthropoda > Insecta > Diptera > Scathophagidae > Cordilura > Cordilura impudica. The sequence goes on along the minus strand of OY821519.1, from coordinate 73,475,685 downwards.
CACTGCTACCGCAAGACCACCAATATTAATATTTATAGGTCTAATTTGGCCCACCCTATACAAGCATGTACTCGTATAAAACTATTTTTTAGACCAATTTCGCTGAATATAAGCAAGGATGCACTCAAAAGAAGAGTTCAGAAAAAAACACACACTGAATAAAAAACTCGTACATATATGTAAACAAACATAGTTTAGACCAACAAACACATATTTTTATTTTCATATCAATTATGTGTGTTTCTAAATTTTGTACAGTGCCCAACACAATCATGACTGTGTTTCGTTTTAATATTTCGAACATTTTTCTATCACGTATTTTGTGTTTCGAACACACATAAACCACACAGATTCGAGAGTGTAGCTTTATTTTAAGTTCGTTTTCTTGCACGTGTACTGCTGAAAAAATAGAATATGTTCCTAAAACATTATCCACTCGCGATCGAAAAACTCTGAAACACCCCCTACAATAACGACAGCAATTGTTTCAAACAAATTTATTAAAAAAATATAAAATAATTCACTAGCAGTTATAAAAATACAAAAATAAAAAAAATAAAAAAAATAATAAGATAGTAATAAAATAGAAAAGAGAGAAATTTTATATGTTGTTTATAACTTAATTTCGTTTTTTTTTCGATCGCAAGTGGATAGTGTTTTAATTTTTTAGATGTACTCGTTGAAGAACATGTTCTGTTTTTTAACAGTACACGTGCAAGGAAACGAAAAATAAAGCTACGCTATGTGTGTTCGAAACAAAATATACGTGATAGAAAAATGTTCGTGTAGATAACGAAATATTAAAACGAAGCACAGTCTCTTGATTGTATTGGGCACCGTACAAAATTTAGAAACACACATAATTGATATGAAAATATAAAAATATGTGTTGGCTGCTTTAAAAGAGAACATTCTGTATTTCATGTGTGTATTTTCTGAACCTTGCTTAAAAGTTATCGTTGACATTGGCACAAACAAAAACAAGTAGACAAATTATGAAACTCTGTACCCTGTCCCATAGGTCAAAATAATTAGATATAAAAAATAAGCATAAACCAAATTTGGGTGTCACTGTTATTAATTTTTTTTGTATTCGAATGTGAGAAAGTTCATATCGGATGCTATATTTATATGGGGACTAGGTCGAAAAATGGACCTATCCGGAACATGTTTCGTAACAAGCTCAATTTGAGAAAAATCGGTGCAATATTTTTGTTTTTTGCTAGTTTTAAGTGAAGATCGGGAATTAGCTTTATCTGTGGGCTTTGACAAAGAATTGTCCAATATGGTTTGTTTTTGGACTACTCATAAATTGATGTATTAACATGCACAAGCCTAATTTGGCCGAGATCTATATGATACTATATTTTGGTTATTATGGCAATTTAAGTCGATCTCATATCGGACTAGGTCACCAATGTCAATAGCGTTTATCGTATGGATGATAGAAGCCTATGTATTAAATTTTCCAAAAATGTTTTCATATTTGCGACCTGTAGTTTGATTACAATGTTAAGATGGACACATAGACGGACGGACAGACGGACCGAAGGATATCGCTCAATTGGCTCAGAAAGTGATTCTAAGTCGATCGATATTTTAAGTAGTTAAAAATGTTACCACGTAGTAGCATAGGGTACAAAAACTACACTATTTTGAACAGTGTATTTTCATTATACGAGTAGTTATATTTTGTAAGCTAACTACTATTATTACTAGTGATGCTTTACGTTTATTTATACCCCTTGTAAACAGCAACTGAAGCAACAAAAAATAATAACAGTTTAATAAACGTGCTTAGCTGCTAAGAATATTCACCTGCAAACCAAACTCAATTCAAATGAAGCGCACAGCAAAAAAAAAAAATTAAATGTGCAAGGGGTGAACCTCAAGAAAAACAAAATACTCGTGTATAAGTACTCGTACTAAGCATAGGAAAATGCAAGTACAATCTAAAAAGTTAAGTTAAGGCCAGACACGTGTTAAGCATGCGCATTCTGAACAACACAAGGCTGGCTGGTTGGTCGGCCGGTCGGTGAACACAGCAAAACAAGGCTGGGTAACCAAGTGTTTACAGTAGAGTAGGGTAGAGTAGACTTGAGTTGAGTCTAGTGTGGTTGAGGTTCTGTCTGAGAGACTTGATGGAAAAACGATTACAATTGTTAATAATGTTTGGTTGAATTCCATTTGAGGACACAAGTGTTTTTGCTTTATCTGTTATCTGTGACAATGTCATACACCCCCGTTGTTTGATGTATGACCATTTAGATTAGTAGGCGTTATCTCACGCTTAAGATTTTTTTTTTTTCCTCCAAACCAAACAGAGGACTTTATCATTCCATAATCATCTTAGTTAGATGGCTGGTTAGTCAGCTTTAGCTATTATTAGCTAATAAAATGCAATTTAAAAATATAGTCATTTACAAATGATTTAGAAGGTAATACACGAATAGATTTCGTTCTCACAGTTAGATCTTATTAAAAGCTTTTTGTCATAATTTAAACGGCGCAAATTTAAAAATGTTGCACAAAAAGTTAGTTTGTTAAGCAGAATATATTTTCTTTTTACCGCTTGGCCTGTAATATATCATACTATGGCGACACTATCGATCACATGAGGATGAAAAGCAGATAATTCATAACTTCTCTGCAATTGCTTGGAATACCAGCACATTACAGCTTTTTTAATTTTCTTTGTGATCAACTATTACTGTGTTCGTCCGAACGAAATTGTTATTAGCCCCTTAGGCAAACAAGTAAACTCCAACTGTATTTTCCAACTTCTGGAAGGGAATAACCTGCATCAAATCTAGGGAAAAATGTTATATATCGCACTTGTACCTCTGAAGTGAGTCAACTCAAAATTTAAAAATTTAAAGTAGAGGCAAAAAACGTTTTTTTTTTAATATTTACTATAAAATTTAAAAACAGTTGTTTTATTGTAAAGAATTGCGAATAATAAGTATACAAAAGTAGTTGTTTTTGCGGTTTTTTGGGTGCAACTCAAAATATGTCTTTTTAGTGGATTCTAAAGAAGCGACTCTGTAACACAAAGAGGGTTTCAACTGTACTTTTTTTTGGCGAAAGACTAGAATAACTGATGTAAGACTTTTACAGTGGATAGATATGATCACTGCGTATCGTTTTCTTCCAAAAAGTGAAAATTGCAAAATTTTGAGTTGACTCACTTTAGAGGTACAGGTGCGATATATAAAATGCTAGTATAAATCTAGTTTGATTGTTATACCCTATACCACTATGTGGTTTGGGTATAATGACTTTGTGCTGCTGTTTGTAACAACCAAAAATATTTGGCCTAGACCCATCTTTAATTATACCGATCGAATCAGAATCACTTTCTGAGTTGATTTAACAATGTCCGTCCGTCCGTCCGTCCGTCCGTCCGTCCGTCCGTCCGTCTGTGTGTCCATGTAAAGCTTGTAATCAAACTGCAGGTCGCAAATATGAATATATTTTGATGAAATTTGGTATGTAAGCTTTTATCCGCCATGGGATGAACGCTATTGAAATTGGTGAGAATCGGTCCATGTTCAGACCTAGCCCCCATACAAATTACCCATATGAAATCGACATAAATTGCCATAAGATCCAAATTATCATATAGATCTTACTCAAATTGGGTTTGTATGCGTTCATTACATCCACTAATGAGTAGTCCAAAAATGATCCCTTTGACCCCATATAGAGCTGCTTCCCGATCTTCAGTTAAATCTATTAAAAAACAAAAATATTGCACTGATTCTTCTCAAATTTTGTTTGTACATATTTTTGCAAAATACAAGAGACTTTACCAAACATGATCAGGATCGGTCCATTTTTGGATCTCGCCCCTTTATAGATATAGCATCCGATATGAACTTTTTTATATCTGCAGCCAAAAAAATTAATAAAAATCCCACTCAAATTTGGTTTTTGCTTATTTTCTATGTCCAGTTAGTTGGGCCTAAGAGATAGGGTCTCTAAACGCATGGTATAGGGTATCGTATAGTCGGTCTAGACCGACTATAATTTTCTTACTTGTTTTAATTTTAATAATGATTGTTTTAATTATACCCTATACCACTATGTGGTTTGGGTATAATGACTTTGTGCTGCTGTTTGTAACAACCAAAAATATTTGACCTAGACCCATCTTTAATTATACCGATCGAATCAGAATCACTTTTTGAGTTGATTTAACAATGTCCGTCCGTCCGTCCGTCTGTGTGTCCATGTAAAGTTTGTAATCAAACTGCAGGTCGCAAATATGAATATATTTTGATGAAATTTGGTATGTAAGCTTTCATCAGCCATGGAATGAACGCTATTGAAATTGGTGAGAATCGGTCCATGTTCAGACCTAGCCCCCATATAAATTACCCCTATGAAATCGACATAAATTGCCATAAGATCCAAATTGTCATATAGATCTTACTCAAATTGGGTTTGTATGCGTTCATTACATCCACTAATGAGTAGTCCAAAAATGATCCCTTTGGCCCCATATAGAGCTGCTTCCCGATCTTCACTTAAATCTATTAAAAAACAAAAAGATTGCACTAATTCTTCTCAAATTTTGTTTGTATATATTTTTGCAAAATACAAAAGACTTTACCAAACATGATAAGGATCGGTCCATTTTTAGACCTAGTACCCATATAGATATAGAATCCGATATGAACTTTTTCATATCTGCAGCCAAAAAAATTAATAAAAATCCCACTCAAATTTGGTTTTTGCTTATTTTCTATGTCCAGTTAGTTGGGCCTAAGAGATAGGGTTTCTAAACGCATGGTATAGGGTATCGTATAGTCGGTCTAGACCGACTATAATTTTCTTACTTGTTTTTGATTGTTTTATCATAATAGCCTAGGGTTTCTGAAAAAATAATATGACCCCATTAACCCATTTGGACTTGGGGTCGCACATTTCCCCAAGCTAGTGGAAGACAATTTATATAAAAATTCAAATATTTTAATTTAATTTTATTTCCGAACCCATAGTAAAGGTTTGATCGAGTTTACTAGAACAATTAATTTTTGTTAATATACCAAAACTCAAAGTTTGGCCTCGGCAAGGAATGGATTAACCTGCACACTTGCTTATTATACTTTAAGCGTCACATCTAAAAATTCAACAGCACTTACAAAATATTTAAATTGTCTTTCATTAGCTTGGGGTCATATCCGACCCCAAGTCAAAATGGGTTAATGGGGTCATATTTTTTTTTTCAGAAACCCTAGGCTATTTGGATAAAATATAATATTTAGAAGTAGAAAAGTGATTAATTTTGGTTACAAAATATTTAGAAAGAGTACATTACTGAATGTTACACAAAATATAAATTTTTCTCGAAATCCCAAAAAAAAAATTCTTTATAAATAAATTATGGGAGAGGAATTAACTTAAAAATTCACAAAGTTAATCTCTACCATATACTTAACAAAACTTTCAATTACCGTATCCATTTTTTGAAATTTTATTTAAAAAATTTTTTTTAAACTTAAAAAAGGAGTTTTCAAAATTTTATGAAAAGAATATTCCATTTTTGGCCTCATTTCGCAATAGGTTAACAACGTGGTATTAAAACAATACTTCATATCTGAGTAACTATATATATAGAGACCAAAAAAAAAAAAAAAAAATGATGTGAGTCCGATCACAGGGGAGATGTGTAAGCAACTAGTAATTAAAGATTTTATTATGTCACATTTCATAGTAATAAACTGCAGGCGCTCTGCTTATACAAAAATATTTATTATTATTTATTATTTCAACCGATTAATTTTTAATTTTTCGTTTTTCATTTTTTATTTTTCATTCTTCATTATCTGTTTTTAATTTTTTAATTTTTTATTTTTCATTCTTCATTTTTTATATTTAATTTTTTATTTTTCATTTTTTTTTCCATTTTCATTTTTTATTTTTCATTTTTAATTTTTTACTTTTAATTTTTTATTTTCATTCTTTATTTTTCATTTTTTATTTTTTATTTTTAATTTTTTATTTTTCATTTCTTTTTTCGTTTTTCGTTTTTAATTTTTAATTTTCGTTTTTCATTTTTTATTTTCCATTTTTTATTTTTCAGTTTTCTTTTTTTTCATTTTTTATTTTATACCCTCCACTCCAGTGTGTAGAGGGTATATATAAGTTTGTCAATTCGTTTGTAATAATTAGAAAAAAATTTTGGACCCCATAAAATATATATATTTGTGATCCTTATAACAACCGGAGTTGATATACCGATGTCCGTCTGTGGAAATCACGATGACGGCATCACTCGGGCAGCTAGGGTGGTCATTTTAAGTGAGAATGATTCAACAAATTCATGGAAAGATTTCTATTTCAAATATCATTAAAATCGTTGGAACAGGTCCAGGGAAATCTCTCAAAAAGTAAAAAAAAAAATTAAAAACATGATGTTTCTATATTGTTCTTGTTGTTATTCTAAATGTTGCATTGTTATCATAGCTGGACTTGTCATTTTTGTGGTCGTTGTGGTAATAATATAATAAAAACAAACCCTTTGTACATTTTTTATTAATTCTGGTAGAAAAATTTAAAAGTTTCCATTGTTTTGGCATCACTAAAAAAAATTGTTAGATCATTTCTGCCATTGCCACGAGCCTGCCTGCAAAATTTCAGATCGATTGGCTCACGGCAAAGTGGTTAAAATCGATCCAAAATTTGTCCGACAAGCAGACACTACGAGTTAATATAAAGGGAGTAAAAATTCACCAGCATCTAAAGCAAATAATGCTAAAATAACTAGTTAATAAAAAAAGCAATGTAAATTTAGCAAAAAGAAATTTATGTATTAATTTATTTAAAGAGAAAAACACAAAAATAACGTTTGATGTTGTATTTTTTGTGTGTAATATTTACATATACATATATACACATATTAAATAATACAAATAATATACATATATTACATATACATATGTATGTATGTATATCCATAGTAACTGCATGTTAGAAATAAATCGGTATATTATTTTATTTACATAAAATTCTGCAATATTTTGTTGTGGGGAAAATACATTTCTTTTGCTTAACAGAGTGTCACTTCATTTTGCTCAGCGTGACTATGCCGCAGTAGATGGCGCCACAATTTTTGTTCTAATTAGCTTTGCAATTGTTATTTCTATTTTAACATGAATGTCAATATTTTCAACTAGATATCATACAGAACAATGTTAAGAGTATACACGGGCTGGTCTTTTATATCATACGTTTTTTCATTATTCTTTTACAAATATGAACATAAGTTTGGCATATTAACTTTTTGTTGTCTTTACAAAATAGTGTTACCGAGTTATCAATAAGTTTTTTGCTTTCAAAAAAGTTCTACATAGTTATATAGAATTATTATTCTGCTTTACCTACAAAATATCTGATTGCGATTACATCTAATTTTTAAAAATTGTTTATAATTACTAAAGCATTATTCACATAAATACAAAATTGCACTTTTTAAATTTTCCATTCAAATTTAAGAAAATATCAATTCAAAAAACTGGAATTAAAATTACCAATTATAAATTAGAAAATATTAATTGAATTTCAGAAAATCAAATCAAAACGAAATAATAATTTTAAATTTAGAAGACATCAATTGCATCTTTAATATATAAATTTTATTCGTTAAACACAAATTGAAATTCCAAAAAAAAAAACACCAAATATGTTCTCATTTTAAAAATTTTCATATTTAAAAAAATATTGACATTCAGGAGAAATTAATAGCTTTTCAGTACCGCGATCCAGTAACTTCTTTTAAACGATGTTCGCTATTGTTATAGTCAGCTGTTGTTGTTATCTAAACGACATACATTTTTGTGTTGTTTATTCAATCGATAAAAACTTGAATTTTTAGGTTGAAATGTCGTTATACATAAATAAAAATCATAAAATAGTGAAAATATTTTGCTTCTATTAAAAAATTTTTTATATAAATAAAAAAATTTAATAGCATATTCAATTCATTATTTCATTTTCAAATAATGGTGCTATTACACGAAGTGTTTTTTACATATGTACTGTCACTTTTTTTATCCATATGAAATTCCTCATGTCTGTCAAAATTGTCTTTTACATACGATTCATAATTTTTGCTATCACACGTGCATATGTATTTCCGTATGACATAACCTCTAAATGAAAACAACAGCTGATTTAATTTGTGAATTTACAAAAATTTATTATTGAAAAAAAAGTTATATATTTTTTAATTGTTAATTAATACTAAACAATTTATTTTTTTTTTTTCAATATTAATCTTTAAAATTTACTCTGTTTTTCTTTCGCCACAAGCAGTGTTGTATTTTCATTTGTTTGTCATGCAAAAATAGAACCTGTTCTAATTGAAAAATGTACATGTGACTTCCCTCATGTATTGTACATAAACAATGTTTCATATGTATCACACGATGTGTACAACTTTTGGTGTGGGAAAATTTGACAGTACATATGTAAAAACCACATCATGTAATGGCACTTTAAATAAACAGAAATATTAGTAAACAAAATAAAGATATTAAACATAAACATAAAATCATCCTGTCAAACACGAAGTAATTTGTTTTTTTCTATTCTTCTTTGTGTTTTTCGCTTATTCTGACAGAGATGCCACTCGTTTCCAATTTAAATAAATAGAAAAATAGATTTGTCGACTGTCGTTAAGATATATGTACTTAGTGAATCACTTAATCAGTGCAAACAAAAACAGCTGTCGATATATTTTGCGATTGTCGGATCGTTGAAATATACAGATTCGCACTACAGAAAACATTAATTTAAATTCAATGAATTTTAGAAAACCTCAAATGATATTTAGGAATTGCGAACATAAAAATTGTTACATAAATAAACGCAATTTGATGAGAATGTTATATATATATATTATTTTTCAACATTTTTGGGATGAAGTTTTTCAGAAAATAAAGATAACAAATTATTTTATTTAAAATGTTTGGGACTTTTGGTTTTTTGCGTTTGGCATCCCTAATTTGATTATTTATTATTATAAATTTATTCTCTAAGTTTTCAAAGTATGGCAATATATTAATAAAAAAGTTGGGAGAGCTTTTTTTTGGTTATTATTTTGTTACTCCCTCCGACCTATATGGCCACAATGAAGAAATATTTGGCCAGTTAAAGAAACTATGCAGCCATCTCCAATTAGCACGATTTAATGCATGTAGCCACCCTACACAACCATTACTTTGCAATGGAGGTTAGGGCGAGCTATTTAATTAGCAAAATCTAAATTAAACGAGAAGTTATGTCATATAATAATAGAAAAGACGAAAACCAACCCAAAGAATTTTCTGAAATAATTTCCTATTAAGTTTAACAAATTGTTTAGTTTTTCCAATATTTTGTTTACATTTATTATCAATGCTCAAACCGAGGTGGAGGGTATCAAAGATTCGGCCCCGCCGAATTTAAAACTCTTACTTGTATTTTTTTCGTTTTCATTTTTTATTTTAAATTTTTTTCCATTTTTAATTTTTCAATTTTTATTTTTCATTTCTGTTTTTTATTTTCTATGTTTCATTTTCCATTTTTTATTTTTCATTTTCCAATTAAACAAGCAGCTCTTAAAATTGAAGTTTCAATATTTACAATTTGCGCGTCATCACGAACACAATTCACAAAATTAATGGAATAACAAGCTATTCCAACTGCAACTGCAAAATTCAACAGCAGGTCCCATCTATATATCACTTATAGCAAACAACTGGAGGGGCTCTAATTATATTTGTGGGGTTGCTGAATTATGTATATGTGACCTTCTCCGAGAAAAGGGACCTAGTGTGTCAAAAAACGGGTTGTGTCAAAAACGGTGGATTCTGGTACCTAAAAGGGTGTAGAAACTTTAAATATGTTTTTTTTTCTCAAAACTTAATTTTCACACGCTAGGTCCCTTTTCTCGGAGAAGGTCACATATGTTATACGTTTATATTTTGAAATTTTTAACGTTTTACAGCAAAGGGTTGTTGAATTAGCTGAAACAATTTTATGTCATAATTTTTTCACCAATACAATCATAAGACACACCGATTTTGTGTTACGGCTCACATGTTACGCTGTTTTTGTGATTGTATTGTGAAAGAGAAATTTACCCCCCTGCGCTGGTAGATGTCACACACACCAAAAATTATGTTTTTAATCAATTTGTTAAAGTTGAAAAAATGTTCATCACATATCATGCCTAGAGTTTTTGGCACAAAAGTGGTCGGGGGCATTTGTCATTTCTTGGTGATTTTAATTCGATTTTAAAGTCAATTCGGTTTTGGAAAAGATAATTTAGTACTGATATCGATCCATGCAACAACTTGTCGAAAAAATTAACCTATAGAACGAAATTATCGTAGAATCTAAAAAAAGTCATTTTCCCCATATAAACACACTTGAAATTTTCAGCCGCGTTGAGGCACCTCTAAATTTTTTTTGATTGACCCAAAACTTTGTATATCTCAGTTTTTTTTGCTATTCGTCCATTCCTAGAGGGTGGGACCGAGAGTTTGAACACTTTTTTTATAAAGGGCCTCTCAGCCATATTAATATGATAGGAAGTTACAAAAGAGTACCATTTTAACCTTTTAGGCCGTTTGGCCCTTAAATGGCAGAATTTAGAAAAAAAAATTAATCCTAACCTATGTTTGTTTCTTGGATGGAATCTACACACCAAATTTCATATCCCTAGGTGCATTTTTGAACATGATACAAATATTACAACTTTTCCATTTTTGGCCGTTTTTATCCCCTTAATGTATGAATTTATAAAAATCCCTTGTTAGTCGATCTTTACAAATTGCAGGTTTCTGGCTCGAGCGGTTTGAGCTGGGCGATGATGAGTCTGTCAGCAAGTACCGCTAGACTGTAGTAGATAACATCAGAATTTAATGTGCTGAAAAAGAAAAGAAGGAGTGATAGAAGTTGATATTAAAAAATGCCAGCTTACTCCGGTTAAAAAGTGGAAATATACGATCCTTTAGATGTGCATTATTGGTTAAACTATTCTCTGTTAAAGTTGTTTCCACTTTTCCTTCTTTCAAATACCCGGACTTATTGTAGTAAAAGTTGCAGTATGCCAAAAAAGTACAATTGTTGCAATTATATTTACTGCAATAAGATTCTCTTTATTTAGCAGCCAAGGGATTTAGAAGAAAATTTCCAATATACAAAACTAACTGGATTTAAATCACGTGTTTGTCGTTGCCTTTTACTTCCTATTGTAAAAAGAATTATCTTAATTAAAAGATATGATTTTTTTAACAATTCATATATTTTTTTTATTATTGAAATATTTACAGTAAAAATTTTCTTTTTTCGAGTGTAACACTAAGAGAAATAACAGATAACAAGAAAGAACTTAAAACTAAGAAGAAAAAAGAATATGATTCAACTAAAAAACGACTCATGTAATGAAAATAATAAAATGAGTGATCAAAAGATGATGATGTGATCGCATGGGAGTTCGTTCGTTTAATAAATTAGCTATGAAAAGCGTTATTTTGTTTTTTTTTTTTTTTAACAAGTGATATGTAATGCAATGTTGCGGGAGGGTAAAGGGAATGAAATCGTTTAGTAATGTTTTTCGGTAATTTTCACCTTGCCAAATTTGCCATGCAAATGATGTTTAGCAATAGCTAAAATATCAGAATGTGTATGATGGTGAGCAGGGTATACTTTATGGACGATGGCAGCATTGTGATGATGATGATGAACAGCAGGTACGGCATGATGAACCAAAGCAGCATGATGATGATGGACATCGTGATGGCCATGATGAACCAAAGCAGCCGAATGATGATGAACATCACCGTGATGTAACAAGCCAGCCGAATGATGATGGACATCTAAGCCATGATGATGTAAATCAGCATGATGATGATCATCATAGTGCAAATCAGCATGATGATGTTCATCGCCATGATGCAATTCGGTATGATGCAAATCAGCAGCATGGTGGTGCTCATCAATGTGATTATTTTGATGGACAACATGATGATCAACTACAGGCTTGGTATAATGCAGGAAATGATGAGGTTCATGATGGACTACCTTGGTAATATGATGAACTGGTTCAACTTGATGGATGGGTTCATGATGGACAATCTGAGCAGCTTCAGCATGATGATGAACAAGATGATCGTCATGATGTACTTCAACGGCAGCATGATGATCAGCATGATGATAGACTGGATGATGTTCGATGCCATGATGTTCAGCACCATCAATTACAATCTGTGCCGAGTGACCAATGTGAATGCCATTGCTATGATGGATGTCAGCATGATGGATATCACCATGATGGAAGCCATGGTCACCATGATGCGATGAAACTACCACGTCGTCGGCATGATGAGGCAAGAGACCAGCTTGGACTGAAGCCAAGGCGAGAGCTAATATACATACGAAGACCTGTTGCATTGGGGAATAGTTTAGAGTTTTTGAGAAATGTTAATCATTATCAATAAATTTAAAAAAAATGTATTATCGAGTAGAAAATAAACATTAATTCGGCCTAAAATATTTAAGAGATAAATCATGTCACTAAGAGTTCAGTCAATTGTGAATTACTTGATGTAAACGAACACAAGACTTTTAATAAAACTTAAAAGAACTTAAGTTCCATTCTTGTAAGGGAATTCGAAAAATTCGAAAAGGCGGAGTCACAATTTTAGACACAGGTATTAAAAGACCATTGAGGAAATTCCAAAGTTAGGCCATTAGAATTATGTTTTACATATTTATTTTAAAAATAAATTTGTTCTAAATGCAGCAAAACCCATTTTTTGATAGTTGGTGTTGATAATATTAAGACTGTTATTTGCGGGGTAAAATTTCTTTTAAAGAAAAATATGTTTTTGAATAATCACTGGCAAAAAGTATTAGTAGAAAAATTTTTTTTTTACTTCTAAATTTTTAAAAGCTGATATTAATATGATGAAGACTATTTGTCAAAAAAATTTGTTTGCAGTGAAGTTTTACAATCAATTTTTATTTACGAAGAATATAGCGCCTTTGGGGAAACTTCAGCCTGAAAAATAGGCGAATGATTTTTAAAGAATAACAGTCAAAAATATTAATATATATTTTTTTTAATGCAGCAAAAACCATTTTTTTTGTTATCGAATATTGATATTATAAAGATTTCCAGCCGAAGACTCGTTTTTTAATTTTTTCTGTCGATTTTACTTAATTTTGCCGAACTTTTAAAATTTAAATTTTTTTTTTAAAGGTTTAAATATAATAAAATATTTTGTGATCACTTTATTTGAATAAACATCCTTTGTAATTTTATTTGTATATATATTTTGATATCGTACCTTCATTGCTACGATTTCACACTTAGGTTTATAATCCCAATATATAAAGTTACAAAAAAAACTGAACGAACTCTTTGTTAGTTGACGCTGAGTTGTGAACTGATGTCTAACCAGAAACACCTTCAACTTTTTATACAAAAAATTTTTGATTTTAGGTTTAAAGCATTTAATACAGTATTTGGAAAAAGGAACAGCTGATTTGAATTAAAACCAAATAAACACTCGTATAAGCAATAATAAAAAAATTCATTGTAACGAAATTGAAATTACAATGAAAGTGATATAAACTGCGTTTCAATTATGCGGACAGCATAATTAATGAGCTCATAAAACACAAAACACAATCGGAGCCAAACTGAACCAACCCCCAAATAATGTTGAAAGTACTAACTGCTCGTAACAAAACACATCGTGCAAAAAGTGTCAACTCAATATTGTTTTTTTTTTGCTTGTTTATTGTTGGCTATTTGGCGGCTTCAACTAAACAGCTCAACGTCGTCAACAAAGAAAGCCAAAGTTTTTCATTTAACCATAATAAAAATTAAAAGTCAATAAACTTATTTGGTTTTGATTACTTAAGAAGTTTCATAATTAAATTACTGTCATGTATTTGGGCTATTTGTAAGGCATGGTAATAAGCCAGTACTTCCTTTTATTGACATTGACACATATATTTCTGAATTTGGTAAAACCCCCTCAAAAAAAATTTAACAAAACAGTTTATTGCAAACATGAATTATAGGTTACTATGTTGTTAGAATAGGCGATCTAGAAACGTCTCATTTGACAGCAGCATTTTGAAGTTTGACGTTTTTAATGTTGCACGTGCACAGAACGTTATATTACACAGTACAACACATTATTTTGGGACTCAATTCTGACAATTGCACCTCAAAGTAGCCCCAAAAATAAGAACTTCTGCATCATTAGTTTTGTCAAGTTGGCTGCCATAATAATTTAATGGCCATACGAATTTTTTTGCTCAAGGTGGATTTTTATCACTTTTTGTACATTTTAACACGGTTATAACTCGGCAACTGTGTCTGAAACAAAGTTGTAGATATGGAATAGGAGAGAAAAAAGGGGAACAAGCCTACCCGAAAAAAGTGCATCCAGTTCCTAAAAAATCTCAAAAATGGCCATTTTCCCCCAATTTTTACCCCATTTTCACATTTTTTGCTAAATAACTGGAATATATCTTTAGCGTCTGAAACAAAGTTGTAGATATTGAATACAAAATGAAAAGGGCAACAAACCTACCCGAAAAAATGTTTTCAGTGCCTCATAAATAACAAAAATGCCCATTTCCCCCCATTTGTTTTCCCCATTTTCACCTTTTTCGATAAATAACTAGATTACAAATCCACAAGTATGCTGTTTTTATACCCTCCACTCCAGTGTGCAGAGGGTATATATAAGTTTGTCATTCCGTTTGTAATAATTTGAAAAAAAATTTTGGATCCCATAAAATATATATATTAGTGATCCTTATAACAACCGGAGTTGATATAGCGATGTCCGTCTGTCCGTCTGTCCGTCTGTGGAAAGCACGATGACGGCAACAATCGGGCAGCTAGTGTGCTCGTTGGCATAAAAAATGATTCAGTAACATCCTGAAAAGTTTGCTATTTAAAATCGTCTAAATCGGTAGATTAGGGCCCGAGATTTGATTGAAGAACTAAAAAAGTCTTGAAAAAATATTATTTTCTATGTTGTTCTTGTCACGATCACGCCTTGAGTGGTGCAACTACAGTGATCATTTTTAATGAAGATGATTCACCAAATTCATGGGAAGATTTCTATTTCAAAAATCATTGAAACCGGTGGAACAGGTCCAGGGAAATCTCTGAAAAAGTAAAAAAAAATGAAAAAATGATATTTCTATATTTTTCTTGTTTTATTCTAAACGTTGTATTGTTGTCACAGCTGGACTTGTTGTTTTTGTGGTCGTTGGAGTAATAGTATAATAAAAACTAACCCTTTGTACATTTTTTTTTATTAACTCTGGTAGAAAAATTGAAAAGTTTCCATTGTTTTGGCATCACTAAAAAAATTTGTTAGATCATTTCTGTCATTACCGCGAGCCTGCCTGCAAAATTTCAGATCGAAAGCAAATAATGCTAAAATACCTAGTTGTTAATAAAAAAAAAAACAATGTAAATTTAACAAAAAAAAAATTATGTATAAATTTATTTAGAGAGAAAAGCACAAAAATAACGTTTGATGTTGTATTTTTTGTGTGTAATATTTACATATACATAAATAAACATATTAAATAATACAAATAATGTACATATATTCTATATATGTATATCCATAACAACTGCATGGTAGAAATAAATCGGTATATTATTTTATTAACATAAAATTCTGCAATATTTTGTTGTGGGGAAAATACATTTCTTTTGCATTAACAGAGTGTCACTTCATTTTGCTCAGCGTGACTATGCCGCAGTAGATGGCGCCACATTTTTTGTTCTAATTAGCTTCGCAATTGTTATTTCTATTTTAACATGAATGTCAATATTTTCAACTAGATATCATAGAGAACAATGATAAGAGTATACACGGGCTGGTCTTTTATTTCATACGGTTTTTCATTATTCTTTTACAAATATGAACATAAGTTTGGCATACTAACTTTTTGTTGTCTTTATAAAATAGAGTTACCGAGTTCATCAATGAGTTCATTGCTTTCAAAACAGTTCTACATAGTTATATAGAACTATTATTCTGCTTTACCTACAAAATATCTGATTGCGATTACATCTAATTTTTAAAAATTGTTTATAATTACTAAAGCATTATTATTCACATAAATACAAAATTGCACTTTTTAAATTTTCCATTCAAATTTAAGAAAGTATCAACTCTAAAAACTGGAATTAAAATGACCAATTATAAATTAGAAAATATTAATTGAATTTCAGAAAATCATATCAAAACGTCGAAAATAATAATTTTAAATTTAGAAGACATCAATTGCATCTTTAATATATAAATTTTATTCGTTAAACACAAATTGAAATTCCAAAAAAAAAAACACCAAATATGTTTACATTTAAAAATGTTTACATTTAAAAAAAAATATTGCCATTCAGGAGAAATTAATAACTTTTCAGTACCGCGATTCAGTAACTTCTTTTAACGATAGTCGAATCGTTAAAAAAAAGAAAATTGCAAAATTATCAGTAAAATTTTGAAACGATATTCGCAATTGTTAAAGTCAGCTGTTGTTGTTATCTAAACGACAACCATTTTTGTGTTGTTTATTCAATCGATAAAAACTTAAATTTTTAGGTTGAAATGTCGTCATACATAAATAATAATCATAAAATAGTGAAAATATTTTGCTTTAATTAAAAAAACTTTTTTATATAAATAAAAAAATTAAATAGCATACTCAATTCATTATTTCATTTTCAAATAAATAAACAGAAATATTAGAAAAAAAAATAAAGATATTAAACATAAACATAAAATCATCCTGTCAAACACGAAGTAATTTGTCTTTTTCTATTCTTCTTTGTGTTTTTCGCTTATTTTGACAGAGATACCACTCGTTTACAATTTAAGTAAATAGAAAAATGGATTTGTCGACTGTCGTTAAGATGTATGTACTTAGTGAATTACTTAATCCTTAGTGCAAACAACAATAGCTGTCGATATATTTTGCGATTGTCGGATCGTTGAAATTTACAGAATCGCACTACAGAAAATATTAACTTAAATTCAATGAATTTTAGAAAACCTCAAATGATATTATAAATTTATATATAAATTTTCACAATTTTTTTTGCATGAAAATTTGAAGTTTTTCAGAAAATAAAGATAACAAATTATTTATAACAATATAACAATATTTTAATAAAAAAGTTTAGAGAGCTTTTTTTTTGGTTATTATTTTGTTACTACATCCGACCTATATGGCCACAATGAAGAAATATTTGGCCAATTAAAAGAAACTATACAGCCATCTCCAATTAGCATGATTTAATGCATATAGCCACCCTACACAAGCATTACCTTTGCAATGGAGGTTAGGGCGAGCTATTTAATTAGCAAAAACTAAATTAAACGAGAAGTTGTATCATATAACCGGAAATGCATGCATATAGAAAACGCATGCATATTTTTCCAATATTTTGTTTACATTTATTATCAATACTCAAACCGAGGTGGAGGGTATCAAAGATTCGGCACAGCCGAATTTAACACTCTTACTTGTTTCTTTACAAACTTTATTTGGCATGAAAATGAAAATTCCGATTCATTTTACAGCTATTCTTACACAGAAAATATGAGATTTTTATTTGTTATCTATGCATGGAAAGAAAATTTATAACATTTTCAATTATTGCTGATGTCCACCCTCGTTTAAGTTGACGCTTGTGATTCTGATGATCTTGTTTTCTTCGTAGGTTGTTCATATTCACGGTCTGAGTCTGTATCATCATCCGAGTTAGACATAATATTCAAGGACATGTTTTCTTCAGTGTATCCACCAATTTCAGTGTCATCTTCATCTTTGGTGCTTTCATTTTCAAACTGCATAATTTTAGAACTCCACCAACAAACCTCCGCAAGCAATGCATCTAATTTTTTGCCTTTGAATCGTTTTTCCATTGGCATGGTCACCTGGTGGAAACTCTCTCTTTGTTCGTCCGATTCCTGAGGTAATTGTGGCAAAAACGTATCAAGGTGGAAATGCATGAAGTGTAATTTTAACGTCATGGATGCATTGCTTTTTTCAAAAGAATACATCAACTTGTCGAGTCCAAATGTATTGTCTAGGGCGGGTCTAGGTATCAAAATAAGAAACTTTGCCCGAGGATCCATACCCCTAAAACGAATTCTGATGTCCCGATTTTTGACCTATCTGTCTGTCTGTCTGTCTCACTTTGACCCATTTAGAGTGCCCCAATCGAGTCCAAATGTATTGTCGACACCGACTAACTTTGGAGGACCGACCCACCCATGCCAGTGCCACATCCCTGGAACCCCCTGGGGGTTCCCCATACAAACATTTCAAAAAATCACAATTTTTTGTTTAGAATTGGGCTGACTATATTTGAGTTAATATTAAAATTAACACTCGTACGTATACGTATCTTCTAATCTGCTAATAAATAATAATCGTATGTTACGTTATTCAAAAAGATCGATCGGATGAGGGTAAACAACTTTTAGATCACTCCGTGACTATGCGTGACTCTGCGTGACTACCCAAAATTAATCTGTAGTCACAACAAGACAATGGGCCAAGTTTCAGATCAATTGCGTGAAGGGGAATGGGGTTGCCCCATGGCAGACAGACAGACAGACAGACGGGTCAAAAGTCGGGAAATCAGAATTCGTTTTAGAGGTATGGTTCTTTGGGCAAAGTTTCTTATTTTGATCCGTAGAATATGATTTTCCTTGTCACTTGAGCGATTTTTTTGCTCCCCACAAATCGACCCGCCCTACTGTACACGGTTCTTTCCTAAAACTACTTCGAAATTAGATGCATTGTGTGCATTGTATTATTATACAGAGATATTTGTGGTTTATTCGGAGTCTTGAAAAATTGCAATTAACTCGTGAACAGTTTCATTGGACAGTAAAAACGCCATCGTGGGACGAGTATAACTATCCTCTGAAATTTTGAATTCCTTCTAAAAGCAAACAAGATCATGAAATGAAAAAACTGTAATCGCAGAATTTAGGTCTCTTGTTTCAGAATTATACCTTCCGTTTCATGGAAATGAACCGAACGTTGGTATTTCTTGATTTTTCTTATGTAAGCTGAACTACATCGAATTGTCCGTAAATTGCTTGATTCTTACTTATAATATTCTTCTCAAACTGTTTCATATTCTATGCCACTATGTGGCGAGGGTATAATGACTATGTGCTGATATTTTTAACTAACAAAAATATTTAAACTTGACACACATTTTGCTATACCGATTCAATCAGAATCACTGAGTGAATTTATCAATGTCCGTCCGTCCGTCTGACTGACTGTCTATCTGTGTGTCCATCTAAATCCTGAAACAAAACTACAGGTCGCAAATATAAATATATTTTATTGAACTAAGTTACATAAGTTTCTGGTGGCCTTGGCCGATCTTGATTATATGTAAATAAATGGAATGAAATGAAATGAAATGAAATGAAATGAAATAAAATGAAATGAAATGAAATGAAATGAAATGAAATGAAATGAAATGAAATGAAATGAAATGAAATGAAATGAAATGAAATGAAATGAAATGAAATGAAATGAAATGAAATGAAATGTAATGAAATGAAATGAAATTGGTGAGAATCGGTCCTTGTTCAGACCTAGCTGCCATACACATCACACCTTGTCGTATATATTTCAGTTCATTTTATTTACTTACTCAGTCAATGGAATACAAGAGTTCCTTACAGACTATAACTTAAATTAAAAATTATTACATAAATTAAATAAATAGATCTGATTTTATAAATTTAATAACTCAAAGAGGAACAGTTTAAAACTTTTTTTTGAAGTGCAAAATTCAATAGTGCGATTCAAATTTTTTTTAACGGCCATCTCATTTATGTTATTGAGATCGTTACAAGCACGATTTAATGTACTGGTTATTGCATACTTAGTGCGATGGTACGATACATTAAATATATGATGATTATGAAGTAACATTCTAGGATGGACATAAAAAGATATCTGAGAGAGCAAGTCATGACAATCAATACCTCAAGTAATTAAATCAAATATAAACAATAAGCTTTGAAATCTACGCCTATATTCTAAAGCCTCAAGACCAAGAAGCAAGCCTCAAGCTTCATATGAGGGTATATGATCAACAAAATTAATTGACGAGAGAGCGTATTATAGAAATACATTTGTACTCGCTCAATGCGAGAGATCTGTTTCCCAGAATGTGGACTCCACACGACAGCAGCATATTCTAATTTTGATCTAAAATAGGATGTGTAGGTCAATTTTAATGTATTAGGATCAGAAAAATCAGAGCAATTTCTCCTAACAAATGCAAGGACTTTATATGCTTTCGGTACAATATAATTTATATGGGCAATGAAAAACATTGGAGAGTCAAAACGGATCAGTCACTATATCAACAGTTGTTAAATTGTGACCACCCAAACTAAAACAAGACGGTATCGGATTGCGAAATCTGGAAAAAGAGATATGACGACATTTTGAAAGATTTAAAAGCAGACTATTAACCAAACACCAATCATGAAGATTATTTAATCATTTTGTAAGTTATATGTATCAAGCAAGGAGGATAATCGACAGTACATTTTTAAATCATCAGCATAAAACAAAAAGCATGCCTTATTAAAATACTTAGAGACATCATTTGTAAATAAATTAAAAATGAGCGGACCCAAAACACTGCCGTAAGGAACGCCCGAGGTTTGAACATATGGGAACGATTTAAAATCCTCAACTAACACTCTGCAAATTCTATAAGATAGGTATGATCTTATCCACCTAAGAAAGTTAGAATGCAATCCCATTGCTTGAAACTTATAATAAAGCATACTATGAGATACCCTGTCAAAGGCTTTGGAAAAGTCAGTATAAACCACATCAACTTGATTACCGTATTCCAGTGGAGATGTGCAATACTCACTGAAAACAGTAAAGTTGGTCGTAGTAGACCTATCATGCTGATAAGGAGAAATAATAGATTTTGAAAGGAAAAATAATTTTTTATAAATAACATGTTCAAAAACTTTAGAAACACATGATAATTTACATATCGGCCTATAACTTCATCTTTATTACCATTTTTAAAAACAGGAGTAATGGTCGTTGATTTCCACTTGTCATTGAATAAAATTAAATGATAAATTAAAAATATATTTAAGTGCAAACGCGATAGAAAATGCACACTTTTTCAAAAAATAGGTACATAAACCATCTGAATCTAATTTAAAATTATTTTTTAATTGCATAATTCCATTAAAAACAACATCAACAGAGACTTCAGTGATACCAATGTCTAGCAGGTCAAATGATTTTGAGTATCTAGCCATCTGAATAATTGAAGAATCAAATGTTGAGCTGAAAAAATTGGCAAACATATTTACAACATCACTACCAGAATTAGAAACAGAGCCATCATATTTTATGTTAGTTGGAATATCTGAAACTTGCTTTTTATATTTAACATAAGACCAGGACGATTTAGAATCAGATTTAAATTCACATTCTTTTTGTAAGATAAATTGTTTATACAAAAATTTATTTAGAAACTTCAATTCTCTTTGATAATAAATGAACTTCGCGTTATCGCCTGAACTATCAGATTTAATAAAACACTTATGAAACTTGTTTCGCAGATTCTTAAGTTTTTTAGACCCCTCGTATACCACGGGAGCTTATATGGCTTAGATTTTTTAAGAGGACTTTTGCATTACAAATATCCAAAACAGTATTTAAAAATATACTATAACATGTTGATGTTGTAAGAATCAGTTTCAATAATTAAACCAAAATGATGTAAATATACTCCCATACAGTGAAAACCTGCAGTCATGTGAAACAAATATTAAATCCAAAAAACGATATAATTTATTGCAAATATGATTAATTTGGCATAACTTTTAAATCATTAAACTATTTATGAAATTAATTTCTTTAACTTTATTAACAGTACTATAATATTAAAAGGCTGGGCAATTACTTGTGGCCGTTGTTTTGTTTTACCGTTTTATCCAGATTTTGTCCAAACGTATATTATTTGAATGGTATTTCTTTTACCCGTTTTGAAGACTTAGACATTTTTAAATTTTTTCCTTTATTTTGAGTAAATTGCATTTAAAATTGCTACTAACACATACATAAAATTATACATATGGTATGTGTGTTTTATTAAATTTGTTAATGTGTTTGTTAATGAGTTTCTTATCTTCATTCACAATAATAATAAACCATAAAAGTGTTGGTTTGTGAATTGACTAAGTTGAAAAATAATGCTGCCTAGAAATTGCACTCGAATTTCGAGCGCTGGAATCTGCTAGTAAATATGATAAGTCTTGGATAGTGTTATTTTTAGTCATAATTCCCGTATTTTCACATTTTGCGTAAAATGCGAGGGCAATCCCAGAACAACTCGATCGGATAAAGGCAAGAAAAGCTCTACTTTACTGTGGATTTGTTCTCTTGTAAGCAAACGTGACATCCATCTTACAGAAAGCTTACTCATCTTCAAATTTTCGGTCAATAAACAAAGTGTAGGCACTTATTGAAATGCGTATCATTTCACCTTCCACCGACGGCATCCAGTACCATTTTGCAGATTTTCTTAACCGGTTCTGGAGTTGTCATCAGCTCGTACGGCCTCAACGAGGCCACCAAATGCGTTATAGTCGTAAAGGAACTAGCAGACTCCCGCATAGTAGAATCTAGCTCTGCTAGATGCACTTTTTTCGGGTATGTTTGGATCACTTTTTTTCTCCTATTCAATATCCGCAACCTTGTTTCAGATTCAAGAGATATATTTCAGTTATTTAGCAAAAAGTGTGAAAATGGGGAAAATATGGGCATTTTTAAGATTTTTGAGGCACTGGGTGCACTTTTTTCGGGTAGGTTTGACTCGTTTTTTTTTCTCCTATTCAATATCTACAACTTTGTTATAACTTTGCCGAGGTATAACCGTAAAATATACAAAAAGTGATAAAAATCCACCTTGAGCAAAAAAATTCGTATGGACATTAAATTATAAAGGCAGCCAACTTGACAAAACTAATGATGCAGAAGTTCTTATTTTTGGGGCTAGTTTCAGGCGCAATTGTCAGAATTAAGTCCCAAAATCATGTGTTATACTGTGTTTAGAACTAGAGTAAAATAATCGTGGACTGATTTCTTCGTATTGGATATCTGATAACAGAACAGCGCAAAAAATTCTCAGATTGATTGGTCCAAAGAATCATTGACAAAAATTTATTCGTGGTGCCCCTATAAGACCAAAACAGGCGATACATCGTGGATCTGTGCATATGAGCGTGAAACTAACCAACAGTCGACTGTATGGATCTTTTAAGACGATTCAAATTAAACGTCCACGATTAATTTTAGGGCAAATGGTCAATTGTTTTTTCATCAAAAAATGGTATTAACCAGCAATTGCAACTCCTTTCAAGCAAACAGCACAAAAAGTACCTTAAATCCGTTAAAAGCCGGTAAATAGAATGAAACGAAAAGCGCTAAAAAGCGCTGGAATTTGATGTTGCTTTCTAAGTGTATATCAACAAGTAAGAAAATTATAGTCGGTCTAGACCGACTATACGATACCCTATACCATACGTTTAGAGACCCTATCTCTCAGGCCCAACTAACTGGATATAGAAAATAAGCATAAACCAAATTTGAGTGGGATTTTTATTAATTTTTTCGGCTGCAGATATGAAAAAGTTCATAGCGGATGCTATATCTATATGGGGACTAGGCCAAAAAATGGACCGATCCTGACCATGTTTGGTAAGGTCTCTTGTATTTTGCAAAAATATATACAAACAATATTTGAGAAGAATCAGTGCAATATTTTTGTTTTTTGATAGATTTAAGTGAAGATCGGGAAGCAGCTCTATATGGGGCCTATGATTAAGAGTGTCCCACAGGTATCATTTTTGGACTACTGATTATTGGATGTAATAAACATATACAAACCCAATTTGACTAAGATTTATATGATAATTTGGATCTTATGGCAATTTAAGTCGATTTTGTAGGGGTCATTTGTATGGAGGCTAGGTCTGAACATGGAACGAATCTCACCAATTTCAACAGCATTCATTCCATGGCCGATATAAGCTTATATACCAAATTTCATCAAAATATATTCATATTTGCGACCTGCAGTTGGATTAAAAGCTTTCCATGGACACACAGACGGACGGACGGACGGACGGACGGACATCGTTAAATCGAATCAGATACTGATTCAGATACTGATTCTGATTCGATCGGTATAATAAAAGATGGGTTTAGGTCAAATATTTTTGGTAGTTACAAACAGCAGCACAAAGTCATTATAGGGTAAAATAAAAAATGAAAATAAAATATGAAAAATAAAAAATTAAAAATTAAAACTGAAAAATTAAAAATGAAAAATTAAAATTAAAAACTGGAAAATAAAAAATAAAAAATGAAAAACGAAAAATAAAAAACGAAAAAGGAAATATGAAATATGAAAAATGAAAAATAAAAAATGAAAAATGAAAAAAAAATAAAAAAGAAAAAATTAAAAACGAAAAATGAAAAATAAAAAATTAAAAATAACAAACAGAAAAATGAAAATTGAAAATTGAAAAACGAAAAATGAAAGATGAAAAATGAAAAAATTAGAAATTAAAAAAAAAAAAATTAAAATGAAACACGAAAAATGAAAAATAAAAAGCGAAAATTAAAAATTAACTAGTTGAAATAATAAGTAATAATAAATATTTTTATATTAGCAGAGCCTCTGCAGTTGATTGCTATAAGTGATATGCTTTCTGTTTGATTTTAAAAAAGAACCATAAAAAATCATTAATTACTAGATGTTTACACATCTCCCCTGTGATCGGACTCACATACATTTTTTGTGCTTTTAGCTAGTAGCAGGACCGTCAGCAGGAGCTGCAACTTCTTTAGCGCCTCGATCAAATAGGCCATCATGCCAGTTATGTTGTGTGGAGTACGGACGCCAGCGTAAAACCAAATTTTATTGCTTTACTTGCAACAATGCAGTTTTTGCTAAGCATTCAACATTGCTGCATCTTTGGAATACCTGCGCACTCGAACTGAAAAATCAGCAAGAATCTTCACAACAGTGACTTATTTTATTTTCTTTTGTATTTTAATATTAACTAAAATCGCATTTCTCAAAAAAAAAATTTCTTGTGTCTTTTTACCCCATCAAGAAAAATACCATACAATTTGTTATAGATCCCAGCGGACGTTTTCACTATTTCAAGGCCAACAGGAGAAAATAATATGTTGGACTTCAGTTAAAATTCAAGAGATCTATAACGAAACTTTATAATTGAAAAAATGGTTCGTTTCTTTTTCACAGACTGACTTTTTTTAGTTTAAGTATTTCAATTTAAAATCACAAGTTCAATCTCGATTTTTTCATTAACTTACATTAACTTAGAACTCTTAGATTTTGATCTTTTAAAAATTACTTTATAAAATTAATAACATCATCAAAATTTTTGTTTAGTATGAAGTGTAATAGTTAGAAAACAATAAAAGCACTTAAAAACGAAAACTGGCGCGAAAGGTGCTAAGTTGGCATCGCTGTTGTTGACTGATCCCTTTGAAATGTCAACAGTATCAAAAAGACTGTTTTAAGCATAAGCTATTTTATTTTCTTGATTAAAACCTCTTAGTTAAACAAAATCAGACATTTTTAAAATCATTAAATTCAGTATTAAATCAATTATCCAAATCGGTAAACCAGCGACGTTTATATTGAGTAGTCCACCTTTGGACTATGGCAACAGTTTTACCTATCTAACCACAGTAAGGAGATCCTGATTTTTATTTCAATGAGTTACAAACGGACTACTGAACTGCAGTCTGTTAACTGCATTTTGTGTTTGTGCTTCACGTTCGCCAATCTACAGACAACTATTTAAATATTTTATATTACATTTTACAGACATTTCACACTCTTTGTGTCTTGTCGTCGGCTCCTAAGAATATGTACTGTGTGTTATGACTTTTGAAGGACACTTGTTACATTTTTAACACCTACTTAATTATTTTACTAATCTTGTTATCATTTTAAGTGCTGTAAAAAAAAATAATATAAAAAAATATTAATGCAAATAATTTGTACTATCAACCCAATGACCCACACAGAGAATGACAATCATAGATACCGCCGATGTATTTTTTTTGCTTTTAGTTTTTTTATTAATGTAATTGAAATATTGTAAACTGTCTATAAATTATAATTCAAAATTGAAACGTTGACTGTTGACTGAAATATAAATAAAATTAAAATGTACTACTTATGTATAATGATTTAATAAAATGTTACATGCCACACAGCCAACACATGTCTGCACCAGCAGTACGTCCATGTGTATAACTAGCAGCGAAGCATAACAAGTATCTCTCTATTGGTAGGTAAAGTAGTTATACGAACGAATGAATACTCGTTCGCACTTAGTAGTCATTTTCAAATTATGTATAGATTTCAATTTGTTTCGAATTTGAAGTTTCAGTTACAAATTACCTTGAGTATGAGTATTATTTGTTTGTTTGTATTTAAAACATACTCGTACTACTTGTAAACCTTATAAACCACCAACATAATCGTGCGAATGAGTGACTGAGTGAATGAATGAATGATTACGTGTGATAACAATTACTGTGCTAGGCATGCGATTATGTTAACAAGAGCTATGAATGAATGTGTTGCTTAAATGTAATTTACAATTTTGAATTTTTGATGTGTAGACATATATACGCGCAGGGCGGTAAATATCAAAAACAGCGTAAATGTAAGCGTAACATGTGAGACGTAAGGCAAAATGTGATTGTAAGCGTAACATGTGAGTCGTAAGACAAAATGTGATTGTATTGATGAAAAAATTATTATATTATGATAACCTGTTTGAGAACTAAAAGTAAAAATGAAAAATAAAAAATGAAAAATGAAAAATGAAAAATGAAAAATGAAAAATGAAAAATGAAAAACGAAAAATGAAAAATACAAAATGGAAAACGAAAAACGAAAAATAAAAAAAGAAAAACGAAAAATGAAAAAGGAAAAAAAAAATTAAAAATGGAAAATAAAAAATTAAGAATAAAAATTAAAAATACAAAATGAAAAATGAAAAATAAAAAATTAATAATGAAAAATAAAAAATGAAAAATAAAAAATTAAAAAAATAAAAAGGAAAAATAAAAAATGAATAATAAAAAATGAATAATAAAAAAATTAGCAATAAAAAATGAAACATGAAAAATAAGAAATGAAAAACTAAAATTAACAAGTAAGAGTGTTAAATTCGCCTATGCTGAATCTTTGATACCCTCCACCTCGGTTTGAGTATTGATAATAAATGTAAACAAAATATTGGAAGAAGTAAACAATTTGTTAAAATTAATACCAAATTATTTCAGAAAATTCTTTGGGTTGGTTTTCGTCTTTTCTATTATTTCGGATTTATTTCGGTGTTTGCTTTTTGGTCATCGTGGTTGCTGATCGCCATGCATTTAGGTTATATACCTACATGCGTGCGTTTCCGGTTATCTGAAATAACTTCTCGTTTAATTTAGTTTTTGCTAATTAAATAGCTCGCCCTAACCTCCATTGCAAAGGTAATGGTTGTGCAGGGTGGCTATATGCATTAAATCGTGCTAATTGGTGATGGCTGTATAGTTTCTTTTAACTGGCCAAATAGTTCTTCATTGCGGCCATATAGGTCGGATGGAGTAACAAAATAATAACCAAAAAAAGCTCTCTCAACTTTTATATTAAAATATTGCCATATTTTGAAAACATAGAGAATAACTAATCAAATTAGGGATGCCAAACGCAAAAAACCAAAATTCCAAAACATTTGAAATAAAATAATTTGTTATCTTTATTTTCTGGAAAATTTCAAATTTTCATCCAAAAAAAAATGTGAAAATTTATATATAAATAACATTCTCAGCAAATTGCGTTTATTTATGTGTCAGTTTTTATGTTAGCAATTCTTAAATATCGTTTGAGGTTTTCTAAAATTCATTGAATTTAAATTAATGTTTTCTGTAGTCCGATTCTGTAAATTTCAACGATCCGACAATCGCAAAATATATCGACAGCTATTGTTGTTTGCACTAAGGATTAAGTGATTCACTAAGTACATACATCTTAACGACAGTCGACAAATCTATTTTTCTATTTATTTAAATTGTAAACGAGTGGCATCTCTGTCAAAATAAGCGAAAAACGCAAAGAATAGAAAAAAACAAATTACTTCGTGTTTGACAGGATGATTTTATGTTTATGTTTAATATCTTTATTTTTTTTACTAATATTTCTGTTTATTTATTTGAAAATGAAATAATGAATTGAAATTGCGATTTAATTTTTTTATTTATAAAAAAAAGTTTTTTAATAAAAGCAAAATATTTTCACTATTTTATGATTTTTATTTATGTATGACGACATTTCAAACTAAAAATTTAAGTTTTTATCGATTGAATAAACAACACAAAAATGGTTGTCGTTTAGATAACAACAACAGCTGACTTTAACAATAGCGAATAATGTTTAAAAATTTTACTGATAATTTTGCTATTTTCTTTTTTTAACAATTCGACTATCGTTAAAAGAAGTTACTGAATCGCGGTACTGAAAAGCTATTAATCTCTCCTGAATGTCAATATTTTTTTTAAATGTAAACATTTTTTAAATGTAAACATATTTGGTGTTTTTTTAGGAATTTCAATTTGTGTTTAACGAAATTTATATATTAAAGATGCAATATATAAATTATTATTTCCGACGTTTTGGTATGATTTTCTGAAATTCAATTAATATTTTCAAATTTATAATTGGAAATTTTAATTCCAGTTTTTAGATTTGATATTTTCTTAAATTTGAATGGAAAATTTAAAAAGTGCAATTTTGCATATAATGCTTTAGTAATTATAAACAAGTTTTGAAAATTAGATGTAATCGCAATCAGATATTTTGTAGGTAAAACAGAATAATAGTTCTATATAACTATGTAGAACTGTTTTGAAAGCAAAAAACTCATTGATGAACTCGGTAACTCTATTTCATAAAGACAACAAAAAGTTAACATGCCAAACTTATTTTCATATTTGTAAAAGAGTAACGAATAAACGTATGAAATAAAAGACCAGCCGGTGTATATTATTAACATTGTTCTGTATGATATCTAGTTGAAAATATTGACATTCATGTTAAAATAAAAATAACTATTGCAAACCTAATTAGAACAAAAATTGTGGCGCCATCTACTGCGGCACACTGAGCAAAATGAAGTGACACTCTGTTAATACAAAATAAATGTATTTTCCCCACAACAAAATATTGCAGAATTTTATGTAATTAAAATAATATACCGATTTATTTCTAACATGCAGTTATTAGGGATATACATATATAGAATATATGTATATTTTTTGTATTACATATTTAATATGTGTATGTATGTATATGTAAATATTACACATAAAAAATACAACATCAAACGTTATTTTTGTGTTTTTCTCTTTAAATAAATTAATACATAAACTTTTTTTTTGCTAAATTTACATTGTTTTTTTATTAACAACTAGGTATTTTAGCTTTATTTGCTTTAGATGTTGGTGAATTTTTACTCCCTGTATAGTGTCCCTCGTAGTGTCTGCTTGTCGAACAAATTTTGGATCGATTTTAACTAATTTCCCGTGACCCAATCGATATGAAATGCAGGCAGGCTCGTGGCAATGACAGAAATGATCTAACATATTTTTTTAGTGATGCCAAAACAATGGAAACTTCTAAATTTTTCTACCAGAGTGATAAAAAAATGTACAAGGGGTTTGTTTTTACTATATTATTACCACAACGACCACAAAAACAACAAGTCAAGCTATGACAACAATGAAACATTTAGAATAACAAAAAGAATAATATAGAAACACCATGTTTCTATAGAAAACTTTCCATGAATTTGGTGAATCATTCTCACTAAAAATGATCACCCTAGCTGTCCTATTGACGGCGTGATCGTGATAAGAACAACATAGAAAATTATATTTTTTCAAGACTTTTTTTAGTTCTTCATTCAAATCTCGGGCCCTAATCGACCGATTTGGACGATTTTAAATAGCAAACTTCTCAGGGTGTCAGTGAATTATCTATTATGCAAACGAGCACCCGATTGAAGTTGTCATCGTGATTTCCACAGACGGACAGACGGACAGACGGACATCGCTATATCAACTCCTGTTGTTATAAGGATCACAAATATATATATTTTATGGGGTCCAAAATTTTTTTTCTAATTATTACAAACGGAATGACAAACTTATATATACCCTCTGCACACTGGGGTGGAGGGTATAAACACGGCAAAAAACTTCATTGAAAGAGTTCCGAAAATTAGCGACAAGCAATTCCACATAAAAAGCACACAAAAATTTTACGAAATACTAATAGAGAACAGTTTTCCCAAAAACTAATAATTTCATTAATAGAAGAAATAAAATAGCGATTAAAAAACAACATCCAACGTGGAAACACCGAAGAAAAGAAAAATTATTAATTTTACAGTGGACAATATATCCTGGTCTAAAAGAAAATAGATACATAATAAATAAAATTAAAACTAATAACAGCATAGACTTTGAATACAAATCCAACCGAACACTAAATGCAATATTTACAAATATCAAGGCGCAACAAAAGTACAACGACGTGTATGAAATAGGATATAAGGAAAAAACCAAACAGAGATGTGATCTAATTTACATACGAACAACAAAGAGAGCTGAAGCTACACGAATGGGAGAACATCAATTGGATATCGCCAAAATAAAAGAGACAACGGCATTAGCACAGCACATATTAAAAACCGAACACACAGCTGATTTCGAAAAAATCAAGATACTGGACAAGGAAAAATTGAAAGAAAAAGGTACACTAAAGAATGTTTATACATTCAGCAGAATATTAAACGAACCATGAATTTGAAAGAGGACACCAACAATATAAATACGAACTACAGAGTTACACTCAGCAACCTACGACATGTTAATGTGTGTCAAAAAAGTTATAATTTTATGTTCATATATGTTTTATGTTAAATGCAGAGTTCAGAGAAAAACACACACTGAATAAAAAAACTCGTACATATATGTAAACAAACATAGCTCAGACCAACAAACACATATTTTTATTTTCATATCAATTATGTGTGTTTCTTAATTTTGTACGGTGCCCAACACAATCATGACTGTGTTTCGTTTTAATATTTCGTTATCTACACGAACATTTTTCCATCACGTATTTTTTGTTTCGAACACACATAAACCACACAGATTCGAGTGTAGTTTTATTTTAAGTTCGTTTTCTTGCACTTGTACCAAGAATCATATATAAATGAGGATTTACAAACTGAAATTTGTTCATCATAAACTGACTAACCAAGAGTGGCAGTTCTCAGAATGTTCATGTGAACATTGAACATATTTATGAACAAGAGTGGCAGAACTCAAAATGTTCATGAAGAAGAAGAGTTGCGAGAGCAGCCATTTTGAGGATTGCCAAAGAAGTGTTTAAAAACAGAATAAAGGAAAAATGTAGTAGGAGAAAATATGAAAATGAAATTGTTAAAAAAGAGGTATATATTATAATATGTAATAAAAATTGAAATTTATTTTAAGATTACACAAAGTTTTTTATTTAAATTAAGAAATTTTTTGTTTTTAAATGAATTCGTCATTTAAAAAAAAGCAGTGACAAAAAAATCTATTTTTGAATTTATGTGGTGGCCCTGAAAAGGGCCTTTTTATACCCTCTACACCTCAGATGTTAAAGATGTTAAATAAAAGGTCTTATTAAAAGGTAAACAAATTTATAAATTATTTTTTCTTGATACTACAAAAATATGCAATAAAAAAAAAACATAAAAAAATTTGTTTTTTATTTTTGCAAAAATTTTAATACTGTTCAACAATTTACGATAATTTTGTATATCCTATCAACTTGTAAAATATTAAGATTTCCTAGTTTTACATCGCAGAGTTTAAAATTGGTTTTGTCTTTTTCAGATATCGTTGAATTCTAACAGAATTGATATTTAAATACTTTATAAAAAAAAGTGTTGTTCATAGAAATGAGTAAATTGAAATGAGTATTTAAAAAGATTTTAAGCAAAAGCTATTTTTCGTTTTAAATTATGAAAATTAATTTTTTCATGTGCCAAAAAAAAAAAACAATATAAAAATTATTTGCTATTTTTTCCATCATATCCTGCACAACTCCGAAATTGATTAGATTTTGTGTTTTCATTAGAAAATAGTTCAGATAAAATTGTAATTCGCAAAGTTTAGATTTTTCCTTTTTTTTTATACATTGGAAACTTTTACAAAATTCTAAATTTGCAAATTGATTTTTAATAATTTCGCGTCCTAAAATTAATATTTTACTTGCGAAATCAATCTTTGCTGTGTTCTCTAACGAAAGATAGCTAATTTGTCTAAAAAATTCATTTAACATTCATTAAAATAGGCGAAAAAAATTTTGTAAGCATGCCAAAACAATGGAAACTTCTGTACCAGAGTTGATTAATACAACAAAAATTGAAGGCGGTAATAAATTAAATGTGTAAAATCTTATCCGTTATTTAAATATTTAAAGTTTCTGGCATTTGAACTGTTTTTTAAATACAATTGTATTTTTCAATGTTATTATCGTATAATTATTTACTAGTGTATCCCAGCACTCGAAATTCGAGTGCAGATTCTAGGAAATATTATTTTTTTCATTCAGTTTTTGTCTTCCAATGTTTTTTAATCTATATATGTGACACGGAAAGTCAAAAGGGCCCAATGGTCAGAAAATAAGTTTTGGAGAAAAACGAATATTGAATATTTATCTTTTTACCTACATGTAAATATTTCCAAATGTTTTTTCACTTATTAAAAAACAAAAAAGTAAATTATTTGTTGCAATACTTTCAGTAAAATCTCAAAAACTGTAGATATTAAATATATGTATAAATTATTTTAATTGTAATGATGATAGTTTTTTAAATAAAAAAAAAAAATAATATTGAATATTTAAATGAGCCTAAAGGTATGTTAATCAATTTTAGCAATTCACTATTCAACACAGAGTGTCGGATATATAATTTAAATCATTTGCATTAACAGGGTGCAACGGTGCAAGCAGTGGCAGCGGCATGCCTACAGAAAAAAGATGAGGTGGAATTGGCATGCCCGCCAAATGAAGTTAAAATGGTATAGAACCCTGTCCTATATCGTCATAATTCGAAAAAAGGTGAAGCCATGGACGACTTCGACGTGTGCGGTGTTACCGTAGCTTCGAAACTTCGGCAGATGACTATTGAACGGAGCTGAATAGTGGAAAGGACGATATATGAGCTGCTGTTCAAGGGTTTAGATGAAAATTGCATAATATAATTTTTTTTATTTAAATTTATATTTAAGTTCCTGAATTGTTTTTTCTTATTATTATTTTTTTTAATTTTTTATTTAAATTTATATTTAAGTTCCCGAATTGTTTTTTTATTATTATTTTTTAATTGTTTTATTTATATTTCTTTAAGTCTCTGAATTGTTTTTTTTTTAATTTTTTTATTTCCTTATTTTTTGAATTTTTTGGTTAACATTTAAAATTTACTTTAATTTTTTTTTTTATAAAATAAAATTTTTGAAAATATTATACATTTGTGTTTCCTTATTTGCTTTAAATTTCAGATATTTTTTCAACCATTTTGAAAAATTTCATTCCACATAAAACAAATGTATTATGAAATTTTGCAAATTAACTTTACTTGATGAAATTGCAAATGTTAAAAAATTGAAACTCTTCTACTTTTTGCCTTTTACAATTTGTTTTGTTTTCTTATATTAACTATGTGTGTGTTTTTGTTGTTTCTTATTGTGTGCCAATGTTTGTATACCCAGTCAGCATTTCATATCTAGTCATAAAACCAAGATTCTTCATAAAATCGTGTCATAATTTCATTAAATGCTAACTTGGTTTTTATGTTCTTGCTGCATAACAATGTCTGCGTTTTGTCACGTGAAGAATATGTTTTTTTTTCGAATGATCTTGCTTATTTGCAATGTGAACATATTTTATGTTCGTGAACTTTTGAATATTCTGAGATCTGCCACTCATGCTATGATGAACAAATTACATTTTGCACATCCTCATTTATATATGATTATTGCTTGTACTGCAAAAAAAACAGAA
The DNA here is from genome assembly GCA_963682025.1 of Cordilura impudica. Lineage (NCBI taxonomy): Eukaryota > Metazoa > Arthropoda > Insecta > Diptera > Scathophagidae > Cordilura > Cordilura impudica. Next base: position 73,441,391 of record OY821519.1, on the reverse strand, counting down.
CATGTTCTTCAACGCTTACATCTAAAAATTAAAACATTATCCATTCGCTGCTTTTGAAGCAGGATAATGAAGTTATGCATTTTTCTGTGTTTAAAATTATTAGTTTTTAATGTTCCGTTTGTTATTTTGATAACGTATTAATTCAGAAATAATACAGACATTATGTTGTGAAATTTTTTAATATTTCTTCCGAACTTATTTTTAAAATTATTTATAAAACTATACGTTTAAAAAATAAAATATATACTGTAAGCTAAATATTATGCAGGTTTACGTACAATCTCACGTTCTTCATTTGTGCAATTTCATCCATGAATTGCAGTCATATCTTGTGTAAGGTAAGCAGGCATGTAATGTGGGAACAATCGATACTGTAAGCTAAAAATGTACCAATAGGTTTTTTTGTTGTACATGCGATCGCATTGCTGGTATAAAATTTTTTACTATCTATTTAATTTGTTTTTGCAATTATTTCAATTAGTTATTTTTAATTAAGTATTGTTCGATCAAAAAACCCATAAAAATACATTTTTCCTAACATTCTTGTTGAAAATAGAGATGTTGAATTCTCACTTTAGAGCTCTGCATGTGTTAGTGAACAGAAAACTGCAGCAATGTACAACAAAAATACGGTGACGATTTACAAATTACATAATATGTAATTTGGTCAATTAAGTTTATGTGCTAATGAGCCAATGATTACGTATTAAATTGTTTTATTTTTCGGTTATTAGTTCCTTCACCAATTGACAGGGTTGTTTACATTATTATTTTGTTGTGTTGGTTTTTTTTGTTTTTGTTTTTGTTTGGCGGAGAGGTGGTAGTCACTTTATGTTACCTGTCAATTAAAACGTGCCTGGAATAAACTACATTTTATTCAAAGTATAATATTTATTCGTAGAAATATTTATGAAATTCGATTTTGTTATTGAAGTTTTCATTATAAAATAATCATTAGAATGCCAAAGGTGTTGTGGTTGGTTGGGTTTTCTAGCCCACGCATATTTTGAATATTGACCATTTGTAACGTGTGTGTGTGTGTGTGTATATATGTGTGTACCTGAGTATAAGCCAACAACTTGCACATACAACTGTCAGTAAGACAAACAACTTTATTTGCGAATTGATAAAGGAAAAAATAATTCAAATTTTTCTTATTGTTTTTTTTTTTTTTTTGTGAATCGTGTCAACATTAGTTACGATTTATGCACTTTTTATCTATGTGAATATTGTGACAATTTTTTTTCAGTATTTAAATATAAATAGACAGATTTGGCAATGGCCACAAATCACAATTACGGTTGCTATATGGTGGCGCAACGAATATTTAATAGACTCAACCATTGTTTTCTAGCTTACAACTGAGATTAACATTATTCAACCGTTTTTACAATTTGCAAAATAAATCACAATCACTAAAACGTAGTTCGCAGAAAGAAACGTCCCAAAACCTTCATTTCAATTTTATAACTTCAATCACTGTTAATCAGATTCAACATGTTCCTTGTGCTTAATAAGTGAAGCACAATCATATCATAATAATTTATAAAACCATGTAAAATGTGTAAAACAGTATTAACTTGAATAAAGCTTCCGTTCCGAATGGCTCTAAGCTTACGAACAACAGTTGATGCGCGCAAATTTTTTCTAAAGGAGGGTGAACAAAAAGAAACATCTGTTAAAAAAAAAAAACACTTGTGTGCTCCAGTAGTGGCAATAATGCACCACAACAATTCTTAAGAAAATACACTTAAGGATTTCCGATTAACTTTTCGTTGAACTTCAAAAGTTTTTGTTAATTTTCTAAAAAGTTTTTTTCTGTTTCAGCCATGTGAAATTGCTGGCTCGTATGATTAACAAAATTTCATTGGCTAAGAATACACAATGAAAAACTTAATACTCTACAACATGTTAAAAACATGTTCTTTCTTAAATAAAAACCTCTTCTTAAAAAATTATCTTTACTAAATTCTAAAAACTGTAAAATTTGTTTTTCTTATCTGAAAAAGTATCCTTTCTAAACAAGGTACTTTTTTAAAACCATACATTTTCTAAAGAATTACTGAAAAAAAGTGTTGTTTTTTCTAATAAAATAAATGCATATGTACATTTTATTAAAAAAGTACCATTTCTTAAAATAGTATCTGTTCTACAAAATTATCTTTTCTAAGAAAGGACCTTTTCTAAAAAAGGACCTTTTCTAAAAAAACCTTTTCTAAAAAAGGACCTTTTCTAAACAAGGACCTAAAAAAGGACTTTTTCTAAGGTAGGAATTTTTCTCAAAAAAAAACCTTTTCTAAAGGTTGCTCAACAACGTATCGTTCCTAAAATGTTCCTTTTTTAAAAATTTACATTTTCTATCCTTTCTAAAACCATAAATTTTCTAACAAAGTATTTTTTGTTAAAAAGTATATTGTATATGTAACATTTTGTAAAAAAAAACACATTTAAAACAAGGAAATTATAGTTGGTGTAGACAGACTATACGATATCCTATAGCATGGTTTAGAGATCCTATCTCTTCGGTCCATCTAATTGGATATAGAAAATAAGCATAAACCAAATTTGAGTGGCATTGTTGTTAATTTTTTTGGCTGCAGATATGAATAATTTCATATCGGGTGCTATATTTATATGGGGAATAGTTCGACAAATGGATCGATCCTGACAATATCGGCTAACGTCACTCATTTTTTGCAAAAACATATACAAACCAAATTTGAGAAAAATCTGTGCAATATTGTTCTTTTTTGATGGATTTAAGTGAAAATCGGGAGGCAGTTCTATATGGGGCCTATGACTAAGAATTATCCTATAGGTTTTATTTTTGGACTACTGATTAATGGGTGTAATGAACACACACATACCCAATTTGACCGCGATCTATATGATAATTTGTATCATATGGCAATTTAAGTCGATTTCATTTGTATGGGGACTAGGTCTGATCATGGACTGAATTTCAACAGCGTTAATCCTGTGGCCGATAAAAGCTTATACATCAAATTTCATTAAAATATATTCAAATTTGCGACCTGTAGTTTGATTTGAATGTTAGCAGGGACACACAGATGGACAGACGGACGGCCATCGCTTAATCGACTCGGGAAGTGATTCTGAGTCGATCGGTATAATAAAAGATGGGTCTACGTCAAGAATTTTTGTTAGTTACAAGGAGCAGCTGAAAGTCATTATACCCAAACCACATAGTGTTGTAGGCTATAAACAAGTATCTTTTATAAGAAAAACCTTTTCTAAAAAAATAATTTTTCTAAAACATGTACCTTTTCTGAGAAAAGTCTTATTTTCTCAAAAATGTGTTTCTTTATAAATGTACCTTTGCTTAAAAATATTTTTCCTAAAAAACAGCACGTTTTCTAAGGAAGAATCTTTTCTAAAAAAATATCTCTTCTAATAAGTACATTTTTTTTAAAATACTTTTTCTAAAAAAAATTTCTTATCTAAATAAAGTATCTTTGTTTAAAGAAACTACATTTTTTAAACAAGTGTAAAACAAGTATTTTTTTCTAAAACAATACATTTTCTAAATAATTACTTTTTTAAAAAGTGTATTTATTTTTGAAAGTGTTTCTTGGTTTCAAGTCTGGGGTATTCTGGACGGCTTTCTGATGTAACTGCCATAACACTGTGTCGATTTTTTTCTAAAACACGTTTAGAAATGCTAGCCAGCAATTGAGCATGTCTTTCCGTAGCTTGTATGTGTACCGGAATTCTTGGATCAGGCAATGGTGGATCATCGTATTCTAAATATTGTTCCAAATGATCATACGGAATGGTATGCGTAAACGGTGGTTTGAATAAGACATCATCTTTATTTATATCAATCATATTCGTATAATCTGTACAATTGAAGTTTATCAAAGGTTTTTTATAAACTCTAAGATGTGCAGGGTCGTACAGATTTCTTCGGTAGTGTACAATTTTCTTGATTGCGATGTTTCGTGTCTCTTTTTTATCATCAAATAACATCGCTAACAAAATATTTTCGGAATGTGCGTAATATGAATTGTCTTTAATGACATTATTCACAACTCCGCGTAGATTTGTATCCAAATATTGTGTCCAACGAATGAATTTGTAAAATAATAAACTACCGAATACCACGGAATTATAGTACTTGATGTTGAAGTGCATCGGCACATACACCTTCATTATGTATGTTGTCAGAATTTTCAAATTCCTTGATGGATTTTCAGTTGACACATACAATCCCAACAATCTATTCGCCTTGGTGAGCCAACGTGAATGTGCTATTGGTAAATCCGCAGGAACAACACCCTTCGAAATTGCATTGGCCATTTTGTATAGGTACTTTGAATCGGTGGATAATTCAAATGGATCTAAATCAGGTGGCATGTTCTCCAGCACGATTATCTCGAATTCATGTACAAGCTAAAAAAAATAAATTAGATGAATTAAATGCAATTTTACCATTTAATAATGGAAAAAATCTATGAGAAAAATGACAAATGATACATACCGGAAGATTTTCACACGTTTCAATTTGTTTGCCCAACGTTCCGGTTATTGTTCGCGGTCCAGTGGTCGATGATCTGTCCAAAGTGTTAAACAAATGACGAAATGGCAGCTCGTTGAAGTGCAGAAGGGACACAAACCAATGCAGCGCACTGTGGCTCAAATTTTGATTTCATTGGCCAAAAGTCAAATTTTTTTTTGTCATCGATTTTTAAAATTTTTACTCCTTTTTGTAGCTTATATATCCAGATTAAGGTAGCCAAAAAATTAGGTTAAACTATTGATAATTGTGGGCGTGGCATGCTGTCAAACTCAACTGTTTTTTTTAATTCAGCAAAAGGTGTTTTTTTTTTGTTTTTTATCAAAAATAAATGGTTACTACTCGCAAGCTATCATCGATATTGGCCTGCGGTCTTTTTTATAATGTTAGTAGGATTATAGTCTTTAGTTTTTGTAAGTAGTCACAGTTCTAACGTTTGATATTAGGGGCGTTATGAAATATTTATGAAACCACTATATTTTTCTCAAATTGGAATAGAACTTCTAAAGGAAGTAAGGGAACAAGAAACGTATACCACCCGGAGAAAGGCGAATGTATCCTGTTTAACCCTATATATACTTTTGCACCCCCCCACGAGCCCCCGGTAGAACACTTTTTTCATTTTAATGGAATTACTCTAAAAAAATTACTCTAAAAAAAATTTTGTTTTTTTACTTTAGACTACGTAAAAGTAAAATAATTAAATAAAATACCTGCGAAAGGGTTTATTGGCTTTGTTTTGATCAGCAAAAAAATAAGTCATAAAATGATCACAATAGGTTCTACAGTAAACAAATGATCTCTTTCTTAATTTACCTGTTGTCAAATTTAAGGGTCAACCAAAGTCATAAACAATTTTATAAGTTTGTCAATAATCGCGGCACTAAACCACTAAAGATAAAAAACCACCCCATATTGGCGAGAAACTAATTAGTTTTACCTGATATTGAAGTCTGGATAACAAGTGCAGTTTTGTTCAATTTAAGTACTACCTGCTATGAAATTAAAGATCAATGTGTGAATAACATGTACCTAAAAATGTATAAAATGACGGATTCTATAAGGGATTACTCAATAATAAGTTAATACTTCAAGTGTACGGACGTATATTCGCAAGTGATAAAAAGTGATAAAAAAGTGATAACAGACGCAAATAAAAATATTGAGAAAAATATGGAGAACTTTAGTTATAAAGAACTGGCCGAAGAGTATTTTCGAAACAAAAACCAGGAAGATGTTCTTAGTTACGTTAAAATAAAATTAAACTTAAATTCGTCTAGTACCGAAATACAAGAGCAATTATCTAATTTCGTCAAAGTACTAAAAAAACGATTGAAAGAAGTTAACTACTGTAAACAAAAGTTTTATAATAAAAGTGCAAACTGGTTAGAAGGCCAACTTAATGTTGGTGGAGAAACAGCAAAGCTAGATAAGGCTGGAAGACCACGCAAATCATTGGACAACTGCAGCGATAGATCTAAGAGGCGGAAACTTAAAAATTTTAACGAGGAAATTGGTTCTACAAATATAAAAGAATCTTTTCTACATCAATTACGAGCACAAAACCAATTAACAAAAGTGGATATCATTGAAAAAACTTGTAATGCTAGTCCAGTGAGAACAAAGCGAATTCTTAAAAGTATACCAACTCCGAGCGATGCAAAACAGTTCACAAATGAGGAGGCATTAGCATTATTTCTGGATTTGAAATTAACAAAACACCAATATATTCAGCTCAGATTGCGTGCGATTGAAAAAGGCTCAAATATGTATCCAGCATATCATCACATAACAGCTGCTAAAATAGACTGTTTGCCATCAAAGGACACTATTACAATCACACCAATTTCGGCAGAAGTACAACTACAATCTTTACTTGATCACACAGCCAAACGCTTGCTACAATCAATAACAGGAACTGAGTTAAAGAAATATGGAAACACAAAGTTAATTCTATTTTGTAAATGGGGATGTGATGGTTCTTCGGGACAAAAACAATACAAACAAGTTGTATGTGAAAATATTTCGGACTCAGATATGTTCATGGTATCATTTGTACCATTGCGATTGAAAAAGATTTTGGAAGATTCGGAGCCTTCGAGTAGTACAACGCAAACAATGGATATTTGGAAAAATGAGACACCATCTTCTACGAAATACTGCAGGCCAATCAAATTTGAATTCAAAAAAGAAAGTCATGATGCCATTAACAAAGAAGTTAGTGATATCAAGGCCCAAATAGCAACACTACAGCCATTACAATTACAGTTAGATGGGCAGCAAATTGAAGTAAGCTACCAATTAGTGCTGACAATGATAGATGGAAAAGTAGGTCAGGCTTTGACTAACACGAAGGCTGCATCCAGCTGCATTATATGCCAAGCAACATCAAGCCAATTAAACCAAGTCCCGACAAAATCATTCGATAATACCGATGCCTTCGAATTTGGATTATCACCACTACATGCAAGAATACGACTTATGGAACACATACTAAAAATCAGTTATGATTTGGATTTCGGGCCTTCAGGATCAATAAGAAACAACGAAACCAACAAAGAGTTAAGAAGTTCAAAAAAGAAACATGTTCAAGATGAATATCACAAATTTGGATTGATTATAGATCAGCCAAAACAAGGGTCAGGCAATACAAATGATGGCAATACCGCAAGAAGATTCTTTTCAGATCCAGAAACAGCATCTGAAATAACAGGAGTGGATTTAAACCTTATTTTCAGATTTAAAATAATCCTAGAAGTACTTGCGTGCAATGAAGAAATTGACTCTAGAAAATTTGGAGATTATGCTAAGGAAACTGCAAAAATATATACAACCAACTACCCATGGAGAAATATGTCTGCAACAGTCCACAAAATCCTTTATCATGGAGAAGATGTCATTAAATATCATTTGGTGCCACTTGGAGATCTATCAGAGGAGGCTCAGGAAAAAAGGAACAAGGATTACAGATTTTATAGACAGCACAATACTAGAAAAATGTCACGAAATTCCACAAATGAAGATCTATTTAATATATTATTGGCAACGTCAGATCCGTTCATCTCCAGTATTCGAAATCAATGGAAAGTGGAACATCGGGATTTAGATGAAGAAGCCAAAAAACTACTAAAGAACAGAAATAGCACAGAACAAAATATGGAATATTTGCAATCAATATTTGAGTCTAATGAATAATAATTATAATTGCCTTTCATTGTTATTTAAGTACGAAAAACATAGTATTAGTAAAAAATAATAATAAACAGAACCTACCATTGTTACAAATGCTATTTAAATCTATTGCAGTTTTTATTCTTAAAAGGTTTCCCACATATGAATGCAATGTTTTAATAGATAAGAAAGATTCAAAAAATAAGAACCCTTATTTTCATATCAAAATTAAAAAAAAAATTAGAATCATTGCGCTAATGTTTAGCAGATTTATTTAGCTAGTGTAACAAATTAGGCAGCAAACACTAATAAATTTTTCTGTAGTAATAATAATATTCCTTGAGTGTAAGCAAATTGCAAATTTGATAGCAAACATTTTTAATTTTTTAGTAATACTAGTTAAATTTCTAGTGAATTTTACTATTTTGTTGCGTGTAAAAATTTTTTTGAGTGTAAAAATTTTTTTGAGTGTAAGCATTAAAAAAATTTCATTATTACAAAAAATGTTTATAATAATTATTTAACTCCAAATATGACACTTTCTAATAAATAAAAATAAATAAAAAAAAACATATATCACGCTAAAAGTTAAAAAAAATCAAAAGTTAAACTTTGACCTAGAATTCCTTAAAAAGTACTCAATCAATTTAAATGAAATTCACACTGAGTCAAGATCAACTATCTATCTATCTATTAAAAAAAACAGTACTAAAATATTTTGATCGGTTCAAAAGTTACAGAATTTTGGCCAATGAAAAATGATTTTCAGCCACTGTGCAGCGGTCTATTCAAATGCAATTCAAATCGACGCAAAATCCCATTTCTTACGCCAGTATTTGTTGGCTCACCATCACAGCATATGCCGATTAATGCATCGAGAGCAATATCTTTTTCGACGAAGAATGCATTCAATGTCATCAATTTGTGGTCAGCATCTTCATTTTGGACTTTTCTGTAGCCTATCAATTGAGAATTTGGTTCCTTCAAAACAACTAGATGTGGTTCTTTCACCATCCGTGGATGCAACTTCTCATCGATTTTTTCCATTGTTAAAGCATCATTTTTTCGGCCGTCGAATGAAAATGCTATCAAATTGGATGCATCATACTGCTTACGAAGCAATTCTTCTCTGCATTTGGCTTTTTCTCGACGCACTTTATTTTTATCCATGATGATAGGATTGCCATGTGCATCTTTTACGTCAATGTCTTGCATAAGAGATGTTGCGAGTGCTGCTGCTATACTATCTGACACACCAAATCGATCACACATCGCAGCGAAGTTCGAAGCATCGTATCTGGGAGTATACGGTCCTCGTATCATTGGCGGAACATCTTGTGGATTTGAACTTGGCTCATCTGTATCAGTACTCGGTTCATATGCTAAATGGGTCTCTCAACACTTGTTGGTATTATTGTTGACGTTGGTGCTGACTCTTCAACTTCTGACACGAATTCCGGTATCGTCAACCTTCTGACATTATTTTGATCTCGCAAAAACTCTTTCAAATGATCTGGAATCAATCCGCATGAGCATAATGCTGCCTTCAAGTCACATTGACATTTGCCGATGTAAAATAATTCTTTTGGAGATTGCATGAACGTTCTGAATGTGGCGATTTTTGTATGTTTAGTTTCGATTTGATACTTGTCAATCAATGTACCCAATTTTCTAACAACACTTTTTTTTTTAGAATTTCAACATTAAGTTGACTTCAAATTTCAATCAATTTGTCTGTTACGTGCGGTACGAATGTTTTATACGACAACATTTTATTTTAGAGTTTAGCATATTTCGGCCAAGAAAAAAAAACGTCTTAAAATATCCTGTTTCGTTGGCAGATTGAGTCCACTCAAATCACAAGATGCACCAAAAACAGCAACATCGTGCGAAGGCAAATGCTTCAAATGACTTTCGGTACTCGTTGATGTTGTTGCGGTTTGCGCTGTAGACGGCAATGCATTTGGATCCATTGTATACTTTTACTACATTTTATACTTTTTTCCGCGTGAGTGGAGGGACTCTCCATACCATATTGCAGCGTTGTATTGAAAAGTATTACTTATGACGTTTCTTAAAACTAGACGTGGAGAGAAGCTCCATACTATATTACAGAGTTATATCGAAAGGTATTACTTATGGAAGGTATGGAAAAAGTTACAATTTCATGACTAAATTTGGGCCTTTAATTCGTACCGTGTAACTTATCAAATATAAATATCGAAAAACGAAAAAAAATGTTTTTAATTGACTTACTTAAAATTAAGAACAATAAATGTCAGAGATAAAAAGTCCGCAAAGCAGCAGAAACATTTTTGGTTGAAATTAAAATATGCATGAAACGCCCTCTGGCGGTGGTCGTAGGTAAAAATAAAGATCAGAAATGAATTTCTCGACCCCAAAAACCCTCCATATACACATAAAAAAGATAATATAATGATGAATAAAAAATAGAATTTTGAATCAAAATGATGTTATAGGGAAAAAATCATTTTTTGAAAAGTGGGAGACTCGAAAATCGAGATAGACCTATGGTTCCATCACCAAAGTTGCTTAGAAAAGTTGTCCATAGAATCATCATAGGGGGCGGCTCTAATCGAATTATTCGGCTCCATACATATTGGCCCGCCCTAATATATATATATATTTTCTAAAGAAGTTCCATTTCTAAAAAAGTTTATTTTCTAACAAAATTATCTTTTGAAAAATTATATATTGTTGACCTTTTAATTTGTTTAGTATTAAATTGTTCCGCTTGAGGTCATTACATAATAAAAAAAAATTTTATAAAAAAATTGTAACGATTTTTTTTATATAAAATATATTTTAATATTTTATTTTTCCAATATTTCTACCAACTTTGTTGGTCATCCTCAGGGAAATCTATAACACAAAAAAGAATATAAATAACACAAAAGCACAAAAATAGTAAACAAAAAATGTTTTAACAATAATAAAAGATAATTACATTTTTCTTAAAAATAATTATGTGGTGTCGTCCTAGTGTTGATTTTTGTCAAACTAATATTTAATTAAACTTTCTATGTTGTCTTATTGTGTGTCGATATATTTGAGCACATTTCTCAGTCTCAGTCTTGTAATTTAGTCTCTTTTCAGAAGGTACATCAATAATATGTAGCATTTATAAAGCAAACCTTCTCCCATCGTTAGTCTCTTCTTTTAATATTTCGATATCGTCAAAATTTGGAGTGTGTCCGGTTATTGCACAGTGGGCACCAAGTGCTGTTTTTTGCTCTAATGGTTTTTTTTTTAATCTTATATATGATTTATGTGATGATAGTCTAGTTTTTTTATTTTGTCCTCGTCGTACCAACATATACCTTCTGGCATACGCTGGACTTGTCCCCATTACAACTAATCTTATATACTAAAATCGATTTTTCATCCTTTTTTATCCCAGATTTTGTTCTGCTTAAAAGTATGTTAACTGTATTGTGTGTTTTAAATGCTAAATTGTACTTTTCTTTGTCATAAATATTGGAATTTTTGAACCGTTCTCAGTATTTTGGAACGTAAGTAATTGATTTGTAAGTTTTTCTTTGTTCCTCATTATCCATCCTAGTTCTTTTTTTTTAATTAATCAACACTCAGGGGATGCCCCCTACAGATTCAGTGCATTGTGTTGATCTCAGGAAAATAGGTTATAGGAAGGAGGAAAGAGGGAGTAGTGTGTTCATTTTTTTTTGCAGCGACAGACCAAAGCCTCTGGTGGGAATCGAACCCACGACCCCCGCATGATAAGCGAGCACGCTACCAAATCACCTACCGGGGCGCTTAATGTTCACAAGTTTTATTAAGTCATTAACAGTTTTCTTTGGGAAATCATTCATTATTAAAATATTCTTGATCTTATTTGATTTATGAAAACCTGTGTCACTAATATCTAAAACTCTACTAACAAAATTTATTGCTGTGTTAATAATTATTCGTTTTGGATGTTTCGAGTAAAAGTTTATTAATCTGCTTTACGATGTTGGCTTCTGGTACCACTATAGTTTTAGTAAGGTCCCTTTTCTTAATATTATTGAAGCAAAATAAGGTAATTTTCCATCAATTTCTTCTTCCATTGTAAATTGGATTTTTCGATTAAATGAATTTAAAATATTAAGAGTATCTGAAATATAGTCCTTTTTTATAATTCCAAATAAATCATCCACATATTTGGTAAAAATTCTTGGTGTTTCTCCATTTTGTCCACCGAAGTATCAAGTAGTTCTTCCATTATAATATCAGCAATTACTTGTCATTACTTCGTAATTACCTCATGCCGAACAATTTAATACCAAAAAATTATCTTTTCTAAAACAATATATTTTCTAATAAAGTATTTTTTTTAAAAAAAAGTACATCTTTTCTAAAAAAGTACCTTTTAAGGAACTTTTCCAAAAAGCACATTTTCTAAAAAAAATGCTTTTTCAAAAAAGTAAATTTTCTTTAAAATGTATGTTTTCTTAAAAAAGCACCTTTTTTAAAAAAATATTTTGTCAAAAAAATTTACAATTGTAAAAGGTATTATTTCTAAAAAGTATGGTTTCTCAATAATAAGTTTTTCTAAGAAAGCGTTTATTTTTTTTTCTAAAAAAACTATATTTATAAAAAGGTACTTTTTCCAAAAAAGTTAAATTAGTACTTTTTTGAAAACCGAACCTCTTATAAAAAAGTGCTTTTTCTAAAATAATTCTCTTTCCAAAAATATGCGTTTTTTAAAGAAGGCACCTAACCTATAACCAGTACCTCTCCTTAATGAGTGTATTTTCAGAAAAAGTACGTTTCCTTAAAAAAGTTCGTATTGAAAGCAAATGCTTGTTCTTAAAAAAAGTACCTCTTCTCGAAAATAACCTTTCTTCAAAAGTAACTTTTTTTATAAAGTACCTATTCTATATCATAAAATTTTCAAAAAAAAAAGGTACCATTTCCAAAAACGTGACTCTTTTAAAAATTTTATATATCTAAAAAAAATGTTTTCCTGACAAAAATTAACTTTCAAACAAATGAAACTTTTCTAACAGAGTACGTTTTCTAAAGAAAGTGCCTTATCATAACAATGTATCCCCCTTAAAAGTTATTATCTTAAAAAAATATATTTTCTTAAAAAAGTATCATACCTTTTCTTAAAAAGTACATTTTCTTAAAAAGTAAATTCCCTAAAAAATTACGTTTTCTTTAAAAGTACCTTTTTTAAGAAAAGGTACTTGCTGAAGAAAAGCTGTATAAAAATTGAACGTGCCTTAAATAATTACATTTCCATAGAAAAAGTGACTTTACTTAAAAAAGTACCCTTTTCTTAAAAAGTATATTTTCTTACAAAATTAGATTTCTTTTATAAAAAAGTGCACTTTTCAAAAAGTACATTATCAAAAGAAAAAATGTCTCTTCTAATGAAAGTGTCTTTTGTAAATAAGTGACTTTTATTCAGTAAGTGATATATCTTAAAAAAATGGTTTTTAAGTTTCTTTTATTAAAAAGGTACCTTTTGATTAAAAATTTGTTTTCTTAAAATAGGGTTTTTTCTATAGAAATTGCTCTTTCTTTCAAAAGTAAGTTTTGTGAAAAAAAAGTAATTTTTAATACCCTACTTAGTTGCCTTATAACTTACTACTATTTAAAGTAATATTAAACAAGTGCAACTAATTTTTATATATTTTTTTCAATTTATGCAAATTTGCAATAAAATGTTTGAAGTGTATATGATGTTTTTTTTTTCAGTTCAGTAAGCCTTGAGTTTAATTTTTTTTTTAAACTATTTATTGCATTTGTAGTTTGGCCCTCTTCTAAACAGAAGTTTGTTTAATACGGTTTATAACAACACACAACGAGGTGCATTACAAAATTGTGGATAATAAAGTTGATAATGATGATGATGGTCATGCATTTTATGCCAATGGATGCAGCAATTGGACGCTATAAATGAATAAAGTACAAAGAAGAAAAAAAACACAGATTATAAAAGCGAAAAAAAATTACATTAAATATATTCGTAGATAAATGTGTGAAGGTGATCTTGGTATAAATTGCAGTTCGTTCGATTAAGAAGCTGCAACAAAGATTGTATGTGAGTATGTAGCACAATAAAAGTAACACTGAAATGATGGACTGTTAGGTCTTTTCATATACAATGAGTGCTATATGCGGAAGCTGAACATGAAAAAAATAATGTTTTATATTTTAATGCCACTAGTTAGTCAGTAGTCAGTTGGTTGGCCGGCAGACAGGCAGCTAAAGTGCAAAAGTTACTGATGAGATTTTTATTTTTCATCAACATCATCATTATCATGGTTACACCAAATTCCGCATAACCATAAGTTAATCAAGCATATAGTTACCTGTGTCAGAATACACGTATAAATTGAACAATATAAAATATATTTTATGAAAACACTAGTGCAACACTAAAATTAAAAAAAAAAAAATCAAACTTACATCTCTATATTTTAGCTCATAATGCGATAATTATGCACTGCATTATGCGTGGCAAGCAATAAGCGCGAAGGGGCCATTGTTTTATAGCGCGAAAATTGTTTTACACTGTTGACAACTTTGTTTTAGAAAATTTGATTTATTAAATGAAGAAGATATGTCTAAGCTGGGAAGCAATATATCCTGGCAATAGCAATAAAACGTTCTGTTATTTTGAAAGTAGCTTTTTGTAAGAACAGAATTGCAGCGTACACTGAAAAATGGAATTGGTGAAATCAAAGAATTACAATTCTTTGGGAAAAAATTCTTAATATGATATAAACTTTTCTCTGATATTTCGAATTAAAAAAAAAAATAATCAAGGAACATCATTCTTTGATTTGAACAATTGAGATTATATGATTTTTCGAATTAGCAGTTTAATTGATTCTGCAAGAGTTTTCTATGAAATGAGGAAAAAAATAGTTATTTCTTGAATAATTTGATATAAAGATAAAATCCGTTGTTTCAACAAATTAGGAAATGTACATGGAACTCAATATAGAAAGTAATATTCTGTTGTTTATCATAAATTAATTGTTTGACTTCTTAATTTATTCATTTTATAAGACGTACATAGCTAGAAACAACGTTGCAAAATAGGTTTCTTTAAATGTTCAAAAAAAAGTAAATTCCTCAAGTCTCATATGTGTAGTACATATACATTAGGGTGGCCCTTCGTTATATGGAGGGAAAAAAGTGTTCAAACTGTCGGTCTCACCCCCTCGAAATATGCGAGTAGCAAAAAAACTGAGAAATACAAAGTTTTGGGCCAATCAAAAAACGTTTAGTCGTGGCGCAAAGCGATTGAAAATTTCAAGTGTGTTTATATGGGGAAAATATGACTTTTTTTCAGATTTTACGAAAATTTCGTTCTCTAATTTAATTTTTCCGACATGCTCTTCCATAATCCTGGATCAGTATTAAATTATCAAAATGCTATAAAACTTCAAAATCGTATGAAACCTCGCCAAGAAATAGCAAATGCCCCAGACCACTTAAAAGTTGTTTTAATTTATATTCGCTAGCAATAAGCAGATAATTGCACCAAAGATATATCACAGTGGATTATTTTGATCCCAAGAGCACTGAATGGTTAAATAAATAAAAATTAACCGAATTATTTTTCTTAAATTAAAAATAGTGGTATCAACGAGTTTAATAGAAAACCCCGTTTTAGGTCATTATACCCTATACCACTATGTGGTTTGGGTATAATGACTTTGTGGTGCTGTTTGTAACAACCAAAAATATTTGATCTACACCCATCTTTAATTATACCGATCGAATCAGAATCACTATCTGATTCGATTTAACGATGTCCGTCCGTCCGTCCGTCCGTCCGTCCGTCCGTCCGTCCGTCCGTCCGACTGTGTGTCCATGTAAAGCTTGTAATCAAACTGCAGGTCGCAAATATGAATATATTTTAACGAAATTTGGTATTTGATCTTTTATCGGCCATGGGATGAACGTTGTTGAAATTGGTGAGAATCGGTCCATGTTCAGACCTAGCCCCCATACAAATGACCCCTATGAAATCAATATATATTGCCATAAGATCCAAATTATCATACAAATCTTAGTCAAATTGGGTTTCTATGTATACATTATATCCATTAATCAGTAGTCCAAAAATGATCCCTATTGGACAACTCTTAGTCATAGGGCCCATATAGAGCTGCTTCCCGATCTTCACTTAAATCTATCAAAAAACAAAAATATTGCACTGATTCTTCCCAAATTTTGTTTGTATATATTTTTGCAATATACAAGAGACTTTGTCAAACATGGTCAGGATCGATCCATTTTTGGGCATAGTCCCCATATAGATATATCATCCGATATGAACTTTTTCATATATGCAGCCGAAAAAATTAATAAAAATCCCACTCAAATTTGGTTTATGCTTATTTTCTATATCCAGTTAGTTGGGCCTTAGAGATAGGGTCTCTAAACGCATGATATAAGGTATCGTATAGTATAATTTTCTTACTTGTTTTTATTTTAAAATATCTTAAAATCCAAAGCTGGCCTTGGCAAATAATGGGTTAGTGTTCTCGGATTTCTCCCAAGTTTTTGGGACGAAACTTCTACACATTTGGTTATTATATTTTAAGCGTCGCATTTAAAAATTGGACAGCACTTACAAAATATTAGAATTTTTTGCATAAATTGTCTTTTATTAGTTTGGGGTCATATGTGACCCCAATTCCAAAAGGGTTAATGGAGTCATATTATTTTTTCCGAAACTCTAGGCTATTAAAATAAAACATTACATTTAAAAGTAGAAAAATGATGAATTTTTGGTACCAAGTATTTAGAAAGAGTACATTTACAGAATATTTCACAAAAATCCAATTTTTCTCAAAATCCGCAAAAATAAAATTCTTGTCAAAACAATTCTGGCAGAGGCTTTTACTTAAAAATTCACGCAGATAATCTGCAATATATATTTCATAAAACCTTAAAGTGATAGATTCATTTTTTTAAATTTTGTTTAAGAAAATTTTTTCAAACTTGAAAAAGGAGTTTTAAAAATTTTATCAAAAAATTTCCAATTTTCGGCCTCAATACGCAATAGGTTAACAACGTGGTAATAAAACAATACTTCATATCTGAGAACTTATAAGTATAGAGACCAAAAAAGAATGATGGCTTTAATCAATTTCTCAAAGTTGAAAAAAATGCCATAAAATTTCATGACCTAGTTTTTTTTTTTTGGCACAAAACTGGTCTGGGGCATTTGCTATTTCTTGGCGATGTTTTATTCGATTTTGAAGTTTTATAGCCTTTTGAAGGGACAAGTTAATACTGATCGGAAAAATTAAACTATAGAACAAAATTTTCGTAAAATCTGAAAAAAGTCATATTTTCCCCATATAAACACACTTGAAATTTTCAATCGCTTTGCGCCACGACTAAACGTTTTCTGATTGGCCCAAAACTTTGTATTTCTCAGTTTTTTTGCTATTCGCATATTTCTAGGGGGTGAGACCGACAGTTTGAACACTTTTTTTTATTAACGGCCACCCTAATATACATATTACATATATAACAAAATGAAAATAATTAATGATGAGATTAATTAAAAATTAAACAAAATTCTTATTTCAAGAGTTAATTTAAATTGGTAGAAAATGATTACTAATTCTAGTTGAGCATCTATGAATTTATCTCCCGCAAAGGTTTTCTTACTGCTGCGATTGAAATGCCGACAGCCTACAGTTGGGATTATACGTTAAATGTTCTTATATCTACATATTATAATAATATAGTATCTATGATGTATCCAGCTTTAAGCTGCCTAGTTTAAACCTTTTCCTAAATACAGTAGACTGTAAAATACATAAACTGATATATATGTCTCCTTTACGATTGCATTTCATATCAAATAATTACATAATATTACAATGAAAAAAATCAGAAACAGTAGCTACTTTACACCTTCAAGTGATGCCAAAAAATTCTATAAAACAAAGAAACAATTCATTGATCTTCCTCATTGCATATAAAGAATTACTCAAATCAACAAAATCATTCTTTGATTTTTAGAATTGTGATATTATTGTCCCGTTGTTAAGCTATTGGTTGTGGAATTGAATAGGCGTTGGCGTTCATATTCGTACATGTAAATGATATGAAAAATTTACATTAAATTACGATTATTTCTTATCATAAAAGTCAAAAATTTTAGTTCAAATGAAGAGATTTTTGTTGTGTTTTTTTAATTGTAGGGCAAGTAAATGTGAATTAAAAAAAAAAAATTGTATCGATAAGGACCGTTATATCTAAAATACAACAATAACAATATCAAAATAGTAAGTGTTTACTCACTTTTGAGACCGACTGTATGTATTATTTTTTTAAGTGTATCATTTTATATTCTTACTATACACAAACACATATAATAATAAAAAATATGACTATTATCTAAAATAAATTAAAATTCTTACTTATATGCAAATGATAAGATACAAGTACTTGTAAATACTTATAGATTCAAATAAATAAATTTAATAAAAAAAATTTTTTTTTCAATTTATTTTACTGTTTTTTTTCAGTGGCAGGTTCTATTAAACAGTGAATCAATTGGTTAAATTGAACAATATTTTCTATGATTTCAAGAATATAATTTTTGTATAATCAGAGAATAAATTATTTGCATCAAGGAATTTTCCAAACGTCGTTCATAGAATAATTTCTTTAATTTGAGGAATTTTTTCTTCAATTTTACGAATTAAAAAGTGGTAAAATCGGCGAAACAATTATATAATGCTAGCAGATTCCAGCCCTCGAAATTCGGGTGCAAATTCTAGGAAATTTTATTTTTTCATTAAATAAAGACCCTAAAAGTATGCTAATCAATTATAGCCAATTCATAAATCAACACTAAAAACAAACTCAGTTTTATTACAAACACATTAACAAATTTAATAAACACACACATATTATTGTATAATTTTATGTATGTGTTAGTAGCAATTTTAAATTAAATTTACTCAAAATAAAGAGAAAAATTAAAAAATCTGTAAATCTGGAAAACGGCTAAAAAGAACTACCTTTCAAATAATATATGATTGGTCAAAGTCGGGATAAAACGGTAGAACAAAACGTCAGGCACAAGAAATCGCCTAGCCTATTAATATTGTAGATATCAAACTTCATTTTAATTAATTATATGATATACCAAATCTTTTCTTTAAATTAACTACTGAATTAGGTATTTCAACCAATTTTAAATAGATAAAATCAAAGAAAAAATTCTATAAACCAAAGAATCACATCAAAAAATTATATAAATCAACTAATTTTGAGGTTATTTATCGTATTCGTTTTATCATATGTTTTCTCTGAAACAAAGAAAACATTTGCAGGATCAACGAAAGTTTCTTTCTTATAAACAACGGATTATAATTAGTTATATCATATAATTTCACTCTATGCCCAAAAATCATAGTAGAAATTCACTGAAATCAAGTCTGAAATTCCATGAAATCAACGATTCTGTTTTTTCAGTGTATGAGCGTAAAAGCAAATGACGTAGTTACGTCAACAAATTAAAATGCTTGAAATCCCATGAAAAAGCGTAATTTAGAATCGTATTAGATATAATTCTAATTTTGACGACTGGTATGGAAAACTTCATATTCCGTAATAGTTTTTCAATAATTTTAAGCCTCAAAATTAATCATGAATCTGATATATGTCAAACTTCATCTTCATTCGTTTTTCAGTAATTTTTTGAAGTCCATACTATAGTGCTCAAATTTGTTTTAATTATCTTTTTCACATGATATAAAATTGTGATTTTTAAATTTTTAAAATCTCATGTTTATTATTTTATTTATTTGTAAATCTCATATTCAATCGTCAATAACGATAAACCGATTAATCAGATCATTTTAGAGTTAATGATATATCCTCTAAACTTGGCAATAATTCGAAAAGATTTATCTGTTTTTTTACTGATCTTAAAACTACCGAACAGATTTATAGAATTTTCCTAAAATAAACTAATTTATTAAAATTATTGTCTTAAATTTTAAATTTACAATTTGAAATCACGTTGAATATTATCAATTCAACAAGTCCAGTGCTGAAATTAACTTATAATAAATAAAAATCAGAATTGACCAGACGCCTCATGAAATGATGCAGATGTTCCCAGTTGGCTACGTCTTTAAGATATCTTAAACGACGGGTACAACATAACAGTAAATCGTTGAAGACAAGCTGAGGACAGTTCGAACAAATCGTTGACGAAATTTTCATACGAATGTCCGCGGAATCATAGAAGACCATAAGAGAGACACTTTCGCTTATCTGGTCGTTGACGATTGTATGAGCGAAAAAAGTTCCTCATTGTCGCCGACGACCATATAATCGACAATATGCTCCATCTTGTCGTCGACGATCACGTAGGCGATATAATCTATAATGTGATTGTTGACGACCATTCAACGACAATATGACGGACTTTTCGCCCTGAATACAGTAAAGTTGAAATTTTTGAATTTCATTTTAATTTAATTTAATTATAAATAATTACAAAATAATTATAAAAAAACACATAAGCGATAAAATTAACCAATTTTAAAATAACTTAATAATAACTTAATATTTTAATACTTATTTTTAATTTTACGAAAAACTAATCGTAGCTCTTTGGTGAATTCCCCGTACGATTCGCCTCCTTTTCTTGTGGCTTCTATAAAAGAAAATATAAATAGATTTAATTTATATGAAGAATAATTTATAATGAATTAATAATTAATTTATAATTAACTTAATAATTAAATTAATAATAATCGATAGATAAATCACTTAATAAATTTTTGATATTCAACTTTTAAACAATTTGTCAAATTCTCTCTTCTCTCTTCATTTGATAACCAACTGAATAATAATTGGTGATGATTTTTCTATAGAAAATTTTTTTGCTTTGTCTTGTAGCCGTTATTGAGTCCTGTTATTTTTCCTTTTTGAACACGCAAAGTATATGAAATGAGATAAATACAGTACATGAACAATTTGAAGACATTGTCGCTCATCATGTCACTAACGGATTTCGATTGACGACAACCTTGCCACGATGTCGCCCATCTTGAAATCAACAGACTCACATACGAGAAACCTGATTTTATCACTTAATTTGTCGTCAATAGAATGTGATACACGACCATATAGTTATTTGTCATCCAGCTGGTCGTTAATGAAATTGTAATTAAATCTCTGCAGGAAAGATTCATAGACATTAACGCTTAAATGTCGTTAATAAAGTTCGGTGTATGACAAATAGAAGACATTGTCGCTCATATTATCATCAACGGACCTTGATACACGACAAATACAGTTTTGTCGCTAAATTGGTCATCAACGGGATATGATACACGACCTTCTGCGTAATTTGTCTCCCAGCTGGAGTTAACGACAATATCTGTTATATCGTCTCTATAACCGCGTATGTCATAAAGTTAAAATGTTCAGGGGAGCCAAAAAACGTTATATTTGAAATTATGGGCTCGATATAAAGTTTGTAGAGCTTTTTATTTAACAGTCCTGTAGATATGGGCAATAAATACTTTATATAAAATTTTGAGTCAAAAAACTTCAGAGGAATAGATCCAAGAGAAGGACAAAAAAAACAATATGTAAATAACACTTAAAGTGTGTGCAGATAAAACAACTTATGTCGACAAACGTCGTTTTCTTTGAAAAAGAAAACTACCAATGCAATCACCCATGTAAACATAAGCTGTTGTTGCTTGAAAAATGGATTTTTTGTTCGTCAACAAAAAGTTAACGGGACTTAGGCTGAAAATATAACAACGTATCAAGAATAAGAGTGACAAAAAATAACAGAAATAAACACACAAGTTTTTATAAGTGGTTGTAAACTGAAAAATAATCCAAAGTTATTTTGCATTTTTTTTTTTTTTCATTAATAACAACGTATGTCGCTATGTGTCGTTTTCTGAGAAAATAATTTGTCAGCGTTCAAACGTAGGTTGACGTACGTTGATAGTGCTGCAAATTAGTTTAATAAACATTTAAGTTACGTCGTTATTTAAAGAAAAAACTCAGAAATGGTCAATATTTAAAAAAAAAAATTAACACATGTAAAGAGCGTTAAAAATTAATATATTTGGCATCGTTAACTCAAAACTGACAAAAATGGACATACGCGGTTATTCCAGAAAACCACAGAATTGTCGTGCGTGAAAAATTATAAAATATCTTAAAGGAATCGTTAAAGACAATGTCATCTACGACGATTTTGCCAACTGGGTTTTTAAATATTTTAATCTATAACATTAATAGACTAGGCAGTTTTGTGTGATCGATGTTTTGTTCTGCCATTTTATCACGATTTTGACCAAACGTATATTATTTGAAAGATATTTCTTTTAAGCTGTTTTGGAGATTTACAGATTTTTAAATGTTTTCCTCTATTTTGAGTAAATTGCATTTAAAATTGCTACTAACACATACATAAAATTATACAATGTTTATTAAATTTGTTAATGTGTTTGTTATAAAAATGAGTTTGTTTTTTGTGTTGATTTGTGAATTGGCTATAATTGATTAGCAAAACTTAGGGTCTTTATTTAATGAAAAAATAAACTGTCCTAGAATTTGCACTTGAATTTGGAGGGCTGGAATCTGCTAGTAATGAATAAGTAAATGAATAAATAATGAAAGCCTACGCGTTATGTTTTTAAAGAACGTTCTTAAATAAGTTAAATTAACTAAAAAAAAATTAATTAAATATAAATAAAAATATACTTTTTTTTATCGTTTTACGGATAATTTAATTTTTATGATATTTTGCGATTACTAAAACTCCGTGTTCATTACTTGTTTTCAGATTAGTTGAAGTTCCTTATGATTATGATTAATTAATAGTGTTTTAAATTTTAAAATCTTTTATCCGATTGTGAATTAAAATGAAAAACAATAAGTTTCACGTTAATCGTAGTATTGCAATTTGTGCAAATGATCATTTGTTTTTCTAAAATTTGTCTATACCTCATACTCAATTGTAGTTTTCACGTAAGGATATCTCTTTTTATAATAAATGAAAAATATAAGCATTTTCGGTCAAACTCTTTGAACACGATTAAAGAAATCCTTAAAATTTTTTACCTTGAGCTTCAGTAGTTGCTGAAATATGGCTCCGCGGAAAGTGAGGTGATCAAGAATAATTGAGTTTATTATCAAAAAAAACTTGCTAGCCTATTATTCTCATTCACATTTTATAGTTGTTGAGACATCCTTTCAATGATATGTGGCTAATTTTTTTTTGCGAAAAGCCAAAGATTATCTTAAAGTGATATTTTTAAAAACTTTGGAAGAAAATATCTGGTCACAAGCGATATCCGCCGACTTAAGAACGATTTGAGTTATGTATGTTACCATATTCTACTAACAACGCTCTGTATTTACGTGAAATCCCCATTTCTATAACATATTTTTTAAAAAGTTATTAATGAAAACATACTGACCTAAGTCGTAATGAAGCCCCATTACATTTATCTAAAAAGTTATTTTTCTAAAAGGCATTATTTTCGTCTTAGCTGGTTAATGCATGTGACCACAGATATGTTGTTGTTCATTGTCCTGTTTACAATTGTGGTGACGTGTTGAGTGAGAGCTATATGAGAATTTGGATATTATGGCAATTTAAGTGGACCTGCAGTTTGTTTACAAGGTTTACATGGACACAAACGGACAGACGGACGGACGGACGGACGGAAATCGTTAATCCGAAAGTGATTCTGAGGCGATCGGTATAATAAAAGTGTCTAGGTCAAATATTGTTGATAGTTGTAAACACCAGCATACAACAATACATATTTTTAACATTAAACAAATATATTGAAAATTATAAAAAACCACCTCACATAAAACAAGTAAGAAAATTATAGTCGGTCTAGACCGACTATACGATACCCTATACCATGGTTAACAGACCCTATCTCTCCGGTCCAACTAATTGGATAGAAAATAGGCATTATTTTTGGATTACTGATTAATGGATATAATAAAACCACACAGTGGTATAGGGTATAAAAATCACATTTATATATAACGTTTGCGCAGAAAAAGCTTCGTAAAATTGATTTTAAAATATATTTAATTAATCATTAATCATTATAGTGTCGCCATATATAAGGGACCTGTAAGCCAAAAAAAAAATAATAAATTTTTGAAAAAGTATAAAATTTTTTTTTTGAAAATTGTAAATACGGACCTTTTTAATTTAACTAGCTGTATCCCGAAATAACGAAATAAAAAACTGGGAATATATTTTGTAGAAAACTGTTTTATTTATATTTGGCGATTTTGATTTTGTCGATTTTTGTTTTTGCGATTTAAGATTTTGATTTCGGCTTTTGTTGTTTTGCGATATTTGATTTTGGCGATTTTTATTTTTTTTAGCAATTTTTAATTTTGGCGTTTTTTGGTTTTGGCGATTTTTGTTATTTGCGATTTTCGGTTTTGGCTTTTTTTGTTTTCTGTGATTTATGTTATTCTAGATTTTCAGTGTTGGCAATTTTTGATTTAGGCGATCTTTGATTTTTGGCTTTTTTTGTTATTCGCGATTTATAGTTCTGGCGATTTTTGAATTTGGCGATTTTTATTTTTTTTTTTTTTGCTATTTGCTTTTATTTATTTTTTTGCAATATTCATCTTTAGGGATTTTTATTTCCTATATTTGATTTTTGTCGATTTTTGTTATACGCGATTTTTGAATTGGCGGTTTTTATTTTTTTGCTATTATTGATTTTGGCGGTTTGTGTTTTGTGATTTTTGATTTTGGCGATTCTTGATTTTAACGATTTTTGCTTTTGTCCATTTTTAGCTCTAGCGATTTATTTTTGATTCTTGCAACTTAGGTAATTCGCGATTATCGGGTTTGGCGATTTTTGAATTGGTGGTTTTTGTTTTTTTTTTTTTATATTATTGATTTTGGCGTTTTTGATTTTACCGATTTTTGTTTTTTGCGATTTTCGGTTTTGGCGATTTTTGATTTGGCCTTTTTTGTTTTCTTTGGTTTTCGTTATTCTAGATTTTCGGTGTTGGCAATTTTTGATTTAGACGGTCTTTGATTTTTGGCGATTTTTGTAATTCGCGATTTATAGTTATGGCGATTTTAGAATTTGGCTCTTTTTATTTTTTTTGCTAGTCCTGATTTGGGCAATTTTTGTGATTTTTGTTTTGGTGATTTCTGAATTTAACCATTTTTTTTTTGCGATTTTCATCGTTAGGATTTTTTTTTTTTTGTTACATGTGATTTTTGTCGATTTTTGTTATTCGGGATTTTCGATTTTTGCGATTTTTGGCTTTGGCGATTTTTGTTTTTTGGCTATTCTGGATTTTGGCGATGTTTGTTGTTTATGATTTTTTTTTTGGCGATTTTTGATTTTAACGATTTTTATTTTTGGCGATTTCTAGCTTTAGCGATTTATTTTTAATTTGGCGATTTTTATTAATCGCGATCTTCGGTTTTGGAAATTTTTGAATTTGGCGGTTTTTGTTTTTTTTTTTTTGCGATTTTCGGTTTTTTTTGCCATTTTTCACTTTGGCGATTTTTGTTTCTTTCTATTTTTGATTTTGGCGATTTTTGTTTTTTGTGATTTTTGATTTTGGCGATTTTTGATTTTACCGATTTTTATATTTGGCAATTTTTAGCTTTACCGATTTTTATATATTTCTATTTTCATTTCGGCGATTTTTGAATTTGACGATTTTTGTTTATTTGGTGGTTTTTGAATTGTCGATTTTTGATTTTTGCGATATTTGTTATTCATGATTTTCGGTTTTGGCGATTTTTGATTTTGGCGATTCCGCCCATAGTTTCCACGACTACTCACATTGGTAATTAATGAAATTGTCAAAAGCTTCAAAACTGTATTGTTTGTTTGTATTGATCCGATCCCGCTCATTTTTTGGGAAACTACTTACTTTCATAACTTATGAACACAAAACTCAGTCCCAAGGCTTTTCTATTATAGTTCACGAATTATATGATATTAAATACTTTGTATGGTGGATGCCACTCCCAATTGTTCCGTCCATTTTTTCCGCTTCAAATAGGTTTAATATGTACATGTGTATATTTCCAGAGCTCTTGCTGTTGTAATACTCCAGATATTATATGTTAAAGTTAGATATTAAAAATGCACTATGTATGGTGGGTGCCACGCCCACTTGAAAAATCCAAAAAAATATAGCACATTTTTCCTTCCGGATAGTCTCCTCTAAACCACAAACAAACGTACAAACATACAAAAGTCAACTAAAATAAAATAAAAATTTGTCTTATTCTGTGAAAATTGTCATTTCTGGTTCTAAAATATGTGCATACCTCAAATTCAGTCGCAATTTAGTTATTATATTTTCTATTCAATCATAGTAATCAAATTTGTTAAATCTCATATTCAATGCTAGTTGTATTTGTAGCTAAATGTAAATTTTAATGTTAAATCTGTAAGAAGTCAATCTCATATTTAGTTAAAGTAAGTTAAGAGTTGCAATCTGATTTTCAGTTGTAAACTGGTTAGAAAATTACATTATACTGTGAAAACATCAATGGAAATGGTGTAAAAAAGTATCTGCAAGTACTCAAGGAATACACAGAAGCTATAAAAAAGATATAAATACTTACATACACCTGAATACAAATGACTATTTTCCACCCAAATGTCCATGGCCTGAACATAAAAAATAACATTTACGAGCATGGCTACGAAAATATGATTTTCCAAGCGAAAAGACAAAAAAGGTGATATGATGAACCTCACACTCCATTTGCAGCTAATGGAGTAACACCTGCGCGCTTCAATCCATGCATACCAGTACATAGAAGAGTAGTTTGATTACGCATTAATGCGTAATGCTCATTCATGCCAGAAACTTTTTAAAGCATTCATTCATCTTAATCGTGACTTATGCATTATGGATGCAGAGGAACATCTTTGTGGCTGTTATTGTTGTTACACAAATCATGTCCATGGATTTAAAGTACAGCTGGCAGTTTTTCCATTGTAATAATAAATAAAGTGCTGTAAAATCAATAATTATGTGATAGAGAACACCACATATTGTAGAGTGACGGCATGCAAGTGCTGCAACAAGTGCCACAAAGACTACTGAATAATGATGTTAATGATAATGAAGTTTATGCGCTTAAATCAAGAGAATAGCTGCTGTTAAATTAGTCAGTTAATAACTTTTAAGATTTTTACAATAAGAAAAAATATAATAATAATAAAAATAAAATACAAGGTAAAAATATTCTTTTACGATGTCATAAGGGTAACATAAAATTGCGAATGTTTTCTGTGACGCCAAAAGGGTTTTGTCTTACGCTTCAAAATCTAGTGTAGCAAATTATTGTAGCCTTTGCCAGACACTGGTAATGATTCGGAATTTTTTAATTAAATTTGGGCTTTGTTATTGCTCAATTTAAAATATTGAAAAATATCGTTCATATTTATGTTCAAAGTTCATTTTATGCTTAAATCAAGAGTTGGAAAAAAAGATTTAAACATTCGATTTGAAATTATTTTTAATATTCATGCAAAATAATATAGTTAGTCATAGAATTTGACTGGATGAGCAATAAACAAAAACCTTGCGGATTTAATATCTTAT
The DNA here is from genome assembly GCA_963682025.1 of Cordilura impudica. Lineage (NCBI taxonomy): Eukaryota > Metazoa > Arthropoda > Insecta > Diptera > Scathophagidae > Cordilura > Cordilura impudica. Next base: position 73,414,045 of record OY821519.1, on the reverse strand, counting down.
CGAAAGTTTCGTATCTTTTTAATAAACATCATTCATTCGATGCTTTTCTCATTCATAAATTCTCCTACGTTTACCAACTTTCATTAAAATAATTACAAACCGCTAATGACTTTGTTGTAATTCTCAATGCAATTATGTCTAGAACAATTTTTTCTTTAAAAATTGCGGATTATAAACTGGAAAAATAGAACAAGTTTTGCAAGTATTTTCGCAAACAAAAAATACAAAGAAAAATTAAATAATTTAATAATTAAATATTAACGCTCAGAAAAGCAATCAATAAATGAAAAAAAAAATAAGTAATTACTATCGATTCATTCAATTTTAATCCAAGCATTTTATACACTAACAAAGCCAAGCTACTACTTTACAAATATTCAATTTTATATTGACAATATAATGAGTTTTTCCGCGGCGTTAAAGTAAATAGAGGAGGCAATATAAAAAAAATCTAGTTAATTTAACATTGGATAATTTGACAAATTTCCCGTGTGCTCATTTTATATGAAGATCTCTGTATGCGAATAACTTAGGGTGGCATTTTTCTTTATATTTCTATCATAAATTTTTTAACATATACAAATTTTTTTCTAAGAACTTTTTTAAATAAAAATAACATATAAGCGAAATTTGGTTTTAATATTTTTACTATGCAAATTCAACCTTTAGTCGCAATTGATTCATAATTTTCAACTATTTCCGCCCCCTTTTATTCACTAAACTAATTTCTATATAATCTGACTGATTGCTTATTTATTTACCTGCAATTAATTAAAATTCAATTACCATTAATAAAGCCGCAATTTAAAAATTAAAAGTTTTTTAGAATGGCGATTTTCACATAATTCTAGCGAAGTCTAACGTGTTACTAAATTGAGGCACGAATTTATATGCCATTGTTATGGTAACATTGTTTCAGCGATGCCAACTTTTTGCGAAGAAAAAGCGAAAATAGCACTGGAATGCACTAAAGTAGAACGAAACGAAATGCCGCTAGAAAGCGCTAGTATTTAATATATTTTTCTATAAAATTTTAGTTGAAACAGTTTATGAAATTTTATAATTAGCACAAGATTAATTTCGCATTTTTCGTACATATTTAATATGTAGTAAAGAATTAAAAGAAATATGTATGTATGTATGTATGTATCTTAACAAGTAAGAAAATTATAGTGGGTCTTGACTTACTATGCGATACCTTATACCAAGCTGCTAGAGAATTTTTCTTTGGTCCAACTAATTGGGTATAGAAAATAAGCATAAAACAAATATGAGTGGTAGTTTTGTTAATTTGTTTGCCGGCAGATTTGAAAAAGTTCATATCGATTGCTATAGACCGATCCTGACCATATTTGGTAAATTCACTTCTTATATTTACAAAACAAACTAAATTTGAGAAAAATTTGTGAAATATTTTTGTATTTGATACTTTTAAGTGAAGATCGCGAAGCAGCTGTATAAGGGGCTATGATTAAGAATTGCCCCACAGGATATGTTTTTGGAATACACAAACCCAGCTTGATAGAGATCTCTATGATAATTTTGATCTGATGGCAATTTAAGTCTACTAGCAGATTCCAGCCCTCGAAATTAGAGCGCTAATTCTAGAAAATTTTATTTTTTCATTACATAAAGACCTTAAAAGTATGCCAATCAATTAAAACAACACAAACACAAACTCCTACTTTAACAAATTTAATAAACACATACATAGCATTGTATAATTTTATGTATGTGTTAGTAGCAACTTTAAATGCAATTTACTCAAAAAAGGGGGGAAAAATTTTAAAATCTGTAAATCTGCAAAACGGCTAAAAAGAAATACCTTTCAAATAATGTACGTTTGGTCAAAATTGGGATAAAACGGTAGAACAAAACATCAGTCACAAGAAATAGCCTAGCCTATTAATATTATAGATCTCACAGGGGTATTTGTATGGGGACTAGATCTGAACATGCACCGATTGCAAACTCAAAATTAAAGGAAGGTCTGGGTCAGACATTTTGGTAGTTACAAACATCAGCACAATCTCATAATATCTTGGTATAGGGTATAAGAACTTCATGTTAATTGCCACTGTTTCGACTTTAGTGTTTGAGTATCTATGTATTAATACATGAAGGTAAACCTTTCTAAGAGATTGAAATATGGCCTAGTTATAGCTCAAAAGGAGGAGAAGCCCAGAGTGAGAAAATTTATGTATAATATGGGTTAAAAATATATTTAATTATATAAAATAAAAAATTTATAATAAATAAATAATTTCATAAGAGCCTATATATAGGCTAATTAATGTTAGCCAACCAACGCACAATTAAATTCGTGTGCTTTTTAATCGCCATCTGTTGAATTGTAAATTGCCTAAATTTGATAAGCATACCTTTAGGATCTTATAATATTATTTATTTAAAAACCCTGAGTGTTCAACAAACATTTATAATGAAATTTCATGAATTTTATCAAAAATTCACAATTTATTTAATTTTATTTAAATATTCATAAATTTTTTTTATATACTACTAGAGGACCCCTGCTGCTCCGCAGCATTATATTATATTATATTAATTTTTATAATATAATACAAAAATTTGCCAAGAGAAATTAACGTACAGTAATGCCAAAATATGCCAAGAGAAGTTAACGTACAGTAAAAGTAAAGTTGAATGTCCACGCATAACTTTCCTCAAACCCAACGAATTTGCCAAGAGAAGTTAACGTACAGTAATGCCAAAATATGCCAAGATATGTTAACGTAAAGTAAAAGTAAAGTTGATTCTCCACGCATAACTTTCCTCAAACCCAACGAATTTTAGCAGTTAATAGCTCAAAAGGAGCTTGATCCACTGAGTGTTCTTAGACCTATGTCAACAGCCTACGTTAATTAGAACTCTAGTTATAGAGGTTTGAGAGAAGAAAAATATAGAAAAAAATCTTGAATGCAAAGTTCATTCATAAATTCTTTTAATATATAAGATTGTAGATTAAAAAAAACATTGAAAGAAAAAAATTTAATGGAAAAAATTAAATTAAATAAAATAGAATTTGCACCCGTATTTCGAGTGCTGGGCTCGGCTAGTATCTAATGATAAGGAGACGAATGAACATAGTTTTTATTTTTTTTTATTTATTTTATATTCTTTTTTATTTATTATAACAACACTTACAAAAAAACCTAAGTTTAATAAAAACAAGTAAGAGTGTTAAATTCGGCTGTGCCGAATCTTTGATACCCTCCACCTCGGTTTGAGTATTGATGATAAATGTAAACAAAATGTTGCAAAAATATGCATGTATTTCCTATATGCATGCGTTTCCGGTTATATGACATAACTTCTCGTTTAATTTAGTTTTTGCTAATTAAATAGCTCGCCCTAACCTCCATTGCAAAGGTAATGGTTGTGTAGGGTGGCTATATGCATTAAATCGTGCTAATTGTAGATGGCTGTATAGTTTCTTTTAACTGGCCAAATATTTCTTCATTGCAACCATATAGGTCGGATGGAGTAACAAAATAATAACCGAAAAAAGCTCCCTCAACTTTTTTTTCAAAAAAATGTTGCCATATTTGGAAGACATAGAGAATAAATTTATAATAATAAATAATTAAATTAGGTATGCCAAACGCAAAAAACCAAATATGGCAAAAAACCAATTAAATAAAATAATTTGTTATCTTTATTTTCTGAAGAACTTCAAATATTCATCCAAAAAAAATTGTGAAAATTTTTATATACATAAATAACATTCTCATCAAATTGCGTTTATTTATGTAACAATTTTTATGTTCGCAATTCTTAAATATCATTTGAGGTTTTCTAAAATTCATTGAATTTAAATTAATGTTTTCTGTAGTCCGATTCTGTAAATTTCAACGATCCGACAATGGCAAAATATATCGACAGCTATTGTTGTTTGCACTAAAGTTGCTATTACACGATGTGTTTTTTACATATGTACTGTCACTTTTTTTATCCACATGAAATTCCTCATGTCTGTCAAAATTTTCTTTTACATACGATTCATAATTTTTGCTATCACACGTGCATATGTATTTCCGTACGACATAACCTCTAAATGTAAACAACAGCTGATTTAATTTGTGAATTTACAAAAAATTATTGTTAAAAAAAATTATATATTTATTAATTGTTAATTAATATTAAACAATTTATTTTTCTTTCAATATTAATTTTTATAATTTACTCTGTTTTTCTTTCGCCACAAGCAGTGTTGTATTTTCATATGTTTGTCATGCAAAAATATAACCTGTTCTAATTGAAAAATGTACTTTCCTCATGTATTGTACATAAACAATGTTTCATATGTATCACACGATGTGTACAACTTGTGTTGTGGGAAAATTTGACAGTACATATGTAAAAAACACATCATGTAATAGCACCTTAAGGATTAAATGATTCACTAAGTACATACATCTTAACGACAGTCGACAAATCTATTTTTCTATTTATTTAAATTGTAAACGAGTGGCATCTCTGTCAAAGTAAGCGAAAAACACAAAGAAGAATAGAAACAAACAAATTATTTCGTGTTTGACAGGATGATTTTATATTTATGTTTAATATCTTTATTTTTTACTAATATTTATGTTTATTTATTTAAAAATGAAGTAATGAATTGAATATGCTATTTAATTTTTTTATTTATGTAAAAAAATTTTTTAATAGAAGCAAAATATTTTCACTATTTTATGATTTTTATTTATGTATGACGACATTTCAACCTAAAAATTTAAGTTTTTATCGATTGAATAAACAACACAAAAATGGTTGTCGTTTAGATAACAACAGCAGCTGACTTTAACAATAGCTAATATCGTTTAAAAATTTTACTGATAATTTTGCTTTTCTTTTTTTTAACGATTCGACTATCGTTAAAAGAAGTTACTGAAAAGCTATTAATGTCTTCTAAATGCCAATATTTTTTTAATGTAAACATTTTTTATATGTAAACATATTTGGTGTTTTTTTTGGAATTTGATGCAATTGATGTCTTCTAAATTTAAAATTATTATTTCCGACGTTTTGATATGATTTTCTGAAGTTCAATTAATATTTTATAATTTATAATTGGAAATTTTAATTCCAGTTTTTAGAATTGATATTTTCTAAAATTTGAATGGAAAATTTAAAAAGTGCAATTTTGTATTTATGTGAATAATACTGCTTTAGTAATTCAAACAATTTTTAAAAATTAGATGTAATCGCAATCAGATATTTTGTAGGTAAAGCAGAATAATAATTCTATATAACTATATAACTATGTAGAACTTTTTCTATTTTGTAAAGACAGCAAAAAGTTAATATGCCAAACTTAAATATGTTCATATTTGTAAAAGAATAATGAAAAAACTTATAAAATAAAAGACCAGCCCGTGTATACTCTTAACATTGTTATGTAACTATAATATATATTTGAAAATATTGATATTCATGTTAAAATAGAAATAACTATGTATTGCAAAGCTAATTAGGACAAAAATTGTGGTGCCATCTACTGTGGCATAGTCACGCTGAGCAAAATGAAGTGACACTCTGTTAATGCAAAAGAAATTTATTTTCCCCACAACAAAATATTGCAGAATTTTATGTAAATAAAATATTATACCGATTTATTTCTTACATGCAGTTATTATTATGGATATACATATATAGAATATATGTATATTATTTGTATAATTTAATATGTGTATGTATGTATGTATGTATGTATATGTAATTATTACACACAAAAAATATAACATCAAACGTTATTTTTGTGTTTTTCTCTTTAAATAAATTAATATATAAAAATTTTTTTGCTAAATTTACATTGGTTTTTTTACTAACAGCTAGGTACATATTTTAGCATTATTTGCTTTAGATGCTGGCGAATTTTTACTACCTTTATATTAACTCGTAGTGTCTGCTTGTAGAAAAAATTTTGGATCGATTTTAACCCCTTTCCCGTGACCCAATCGATCTGAAACTTTTCAGGCAGGCTCGTGGCAATGACGGAAATGATCTTGTAAATTTTTTTAGTGATGCCAAAACAATGGAAACTTTTAAATTTTTCTACCAGAGTTGGAAAAAAAATGTACAAAGGGTTAGTTTTTATTATATTATTACCACAACGACTACAAACACAACAAGTCCAGCTATGACAACAATACAACATTTAGAATAACAACAAGAACAGTATAGAAACATCATATTTTTAATTTTTTTTTTTAATTTTTCAGAGATTTCCCTGGACCTGTTCCACCGATTTTAATGATTTTTGAAACAAAAATCTTCCCATGAATTTGTTAAATCATTCTCACTAAAAATGATTGCCATAGCTATCCTATTGAGGGCGCGATCGTGACAAGAACAACTTAGAAAATTATATTTTTCAAGACTTTTTTAGTTCTTTATTCAAATCTCGGGCCCTAATTGACCGATTTGGACGATTTTAAATAGCAAACTTTTCAGGATGTTAGTGAATCATTTTTTATGTCAACGAGCATCCTAGCTACCCGATTGATGCCGCCATCGTGATTTCCACAGACGGACAGACGGACAGACGGACATCGCTATATCAACTCAGGTTGTTATAAGGATCACAAATATATATATTTTATGGGGTCCAAAATTTTTTTTCTAATTATTACAAACGGAATGACAAAATTATATATACCCTCTGCACACTGGAGTGGAGGGTATAAAAAAGTGTTCAAACTCTCTGTCTCACCCCCTTAAAATATGCAAATAGTAAAAAACTGAGAAATGTAAAGTTTGGGTCTATCAAAAAAATTTGGAGAAGCCTCAACGCGACTGAAAATTTCAAGTGTGTTTATATGGGGAAAATATGACTTTTTTTCAGATTTTACAAAAATTTCATTCTATAGTTTAATCTTTTTCGACAAGTTGTTATTAAACAACTTTTAGATCACTCCGTAACTATGCGTGACTATGCGTAACTCTGCATGACTGCCCCAAAATTAATCTGTAGTCACAACAAGACTATGGGCCAAGATTCAGATCAATTGCATGAGGGGGAATGGGGTTGCCCCATGGCAGGCAGACCGACAGGTCAAAAGTCGGGATATCAGAGTTCGTTTTAGAGGTATGTTCCTTGGGCAAAGTTTCTTATTTTGCTCCCTAGAATATGAGCGATTTTTTGCCTCCCTACAAATCGACCCGCCCTACTGTACACGGTTCTTTCCTAAAACTACTTCGAAATTAGATGCATTGTGTGCATTGTATAATTATACAGTGATATTTGCGGTTTATTCGGAGTCTTGAAAAATTCATATCGGCCTTAAAATGCTATTAACTCGTGAACAGTTTCATTGGACAGTAAAAACGGCATCGTCGGATGAGTATAACTATTTAAATGTATATTTTCAAAAATTTTATCCTGTGAAATTTTGAATTCTTTCTAAAAGGAAAGAAGATCACGAAATGGAAAAAATTTTAATCGTAGAATTTAGGTCTCTTGTTTCAGAAATACACATTCCGTTTTATTGGAAATGAACCGAACGTTGGTATTTCTTGACTTTTCTTATGTAAGCTGAACTACGTCGAATTGTCCGTAAGTTGCTTGATTCTTACTTATAATATTTTTCTCAAACAGTTTTGTAGGTTTGTCCCGCTTTTTTTCTCCTATATAATATCTACAACTTTATTTCTGGCGCAAAAGAGATATTCCGTACCGTTACCGAGTTATAAGCGTGTTAAAATATACAAAAATTGATAAATATCCACCGTGAGCAAAAAAATTCGTATGGACATTAGCTTATAAGGGCAGACAACTTGACAAAATTGAGTCCCAAAATCATGTGGTGTACTGTATAATATTAATTTTATCGTCTTTGTCAGTTGTCTCCTTTCCATATCCTCTTAATGTTCAGCACTAAATTGAGATCCTGTATTGGTTTTGTTTGCTTTTAGAATTTGTTTATTTTATGAACCAGGTGTTCTTATTAGTTTTCCTGAGCCCCCGAAAAGAAGGGATAGCAGAGACACAACGTTGGATTGCGAACCATCCTGTGACAGGTTTACTGTCATTTTTGAGACCTCATCATTTCATTAATTTCCTAAAATATTTTTGTATCCAATATTACGCTCCTCATACAAAATTAAACAAATTAGAATTGATCTATATAGAGCATATTAGCATATTAGAACGTCTGTATGTAGTTATGCTTTCCTCTCATTTCCTAAAATTTACCTTACTTTCTAAAAAGCATCGCTTGAAAATTTATGAATTTTAGTAAATAATATTAAATACACCCTAATGTTTCTCCAGCCATTCATTTGGCCAATCAACTACTAACAATTTAACTAAGCACTTTGTCAAAAACGACAAAATGTATAAAGGAAAAAAATTACAAAATAACAAAACGCATTTTATACCGCATGCCACAAACGAGCATGAATGGAAGTATTTTTTCTTCTATTTCAGTTTAATTTTTTTTTTTTTGTTTTTGCTACTGGACGGTTTAACTGGTTGCTACCAATTAATTTGGCATTCACTCACTAGCCAACATTAATGTGAATAAAAAGAAACGCTTGAATCAAATACATAAACATTACACTAACCAACTAAGTATTTTATATTTTCGAACAATGAATGGCCTGGGCCGTTCAGCTGGAAAGTAAGGCTGATTGTATTGAAATTGTAATTTGTTAAGAAAAGAAAAAAAGAAAAAGAGACGAGTATTTGCCACGCATTTCCCGCTACTGTTCAGGCTGTTGCTGACAATGATGATGGCGATGATGTGATGATTTGATGAGGATCATTTTAATGCAAACTTTAGCTTTAACAGTAGCAGGAGTTTCTTATTTTCTTTTAGTTGATTGTGTGATGATGATTGCTCCTTTGCGACATTGATGCTTATGTTCCGTGTCTTAGAGGTATGCGAATAACGTTGGCGGCGCTTTAGAGAGAAATTTTTTAAGGGGCATGTCTAAAATATTCAATAAACACAAGACACAATCAAATCGATCACTAAACTATTCATATACTCATCATGAGAACAATTGTTCATCAGAAGAGATGAGCTACCTTGTCGGCTTAGAGTGCGAAATATGCTAAACAAAAAAGTATTAATGGTTAAAAGAAAAATGTGAACCTTGTAGTCAATTTGTTGTTCTAACTGGCAAAGAACCAAAATATCTCAGGAACGATAAGAATGGTTTTTGCATAGCAACCTAGTCAACAATTTCCTTATTTGGACTTGTAACTAGTGAACTCAGACAAATGTTTAAGGCTCTCGATATCATAGTGCTCTAGATATGTTATGATAATATTTGATTCGCATGGCAGCAGATCCAAAGTATGATTCAAGAATTAGCAGCAGAAATATGTAAATATCAAAAAACTATCCTTTCTAATTCAAATGGCTACCGATTCTACGGCTCCCAAAAAACCAAGAACAATGCAACGAATCTCTTGCAATTTCAGTAGTAACAAAGACTACCGATAATGCCAGAACATGCAGTACATTTCTTGCAGTTTAAACTCATATACAGCAATGAGCCATAAACCACAATTGGCTGAAAATTGTCAACATATCACGCCCGTTTTCATGTGGACGATAATAACTTGGATTCCCGTAAACATACCAAAATATATATTGTTCGACGGTGGCACCCGCGATTTCTCTGTACAATGATTAACTGGATATTCAACAGCATGATGCAGATCATTTGCGATGAAGTGATCACGGCGGCAGTGTTGTAAATCGCATCGGCTTAGGAATTGGATGTTCAACAAATGCAGCATATTTCAAATTTCGAGCAACTCGGTGGTTCTTATTTACTACCGGTGGATAATAGGAATACAATTTGTTCCCTATTTAAATGTGGGAGAGTTGTTAGGTTTTAAAACAATATTTCCATTCTAGAGTGTTGTGTCAACATTTCAAGTAGATCGGAGTAAAACTATCGAAGACAGAACGGTTCAAGCGACCTTCCCTCATACGGTATATCGTATACATTGTAAACACTTTACATCGTAACTCAAAATTCTTGGCAGATCCTCTTGAAATTTTATACACAATTTCTACACGTAAATCACCAGGCAATCAGGAAGGTTTTTTTTTACCATTTTTTCCCATCTTTTAGCAAAAGATTCACCGAAATTTTGTAGCAAATATCGTGTTTCTCACATTAGAAAGCTGCCAAAAATAAAAAAAAAAATAAAAAATATAAAAAAATCGTTCTGAAACCACGGGAAACATATCACCTTTTAAACTCATTTCGATATTTTATATCCTCCACCCCAGTGTGCAGATGGTTTATACCTATAAGTATATCATTCCGTTTGTAATAATTAGAAAAAAAAAATTTTGGGCCCCATAAAATATATATTTGTGATCCTTATAACAAGAGGGGCTGATATAACGATGTCCGTCTGTCCGTCTGTGTAAAAAACGACTTCGGCTTCAATCGGGCAGCTAGTGTGCTCGTTGGCAAGATTCACTAATATCCTGAGAAGTTTGCTATTTAAAATCGTTGAAGTCGGTTGATTGGGTCCCGAGAATTGAACGAAGAAGTAAAAAAAAGTCTTGAAAAAATATAATTTGTCTATGTTGTTCTTGTCCCGATCACAACCTCAATAGGATAACTGGTGCACTCATGAAAATGGGTAATATGTCCCGAGAAATCACTGAAGAAGTCAAAAAAAAAAATTGAAAAATATATGTTTCTGTATTGTTCTTGTTGTTATTCTAAATGTTGTATTGTTGTCATAGCTCGACTTGTTGGTTTTGTGTTCATTGTGGTAATAGTATAATAAAAACTAACCCTCTGTAAATTTTTTTTATCAACTCTGGTAGAGAAATTTTGAAGTTGGCATTATTTTGGCATCACTAAAAAAATTTGTCAGATAATTTTTTTCATTGCCACGAGCCTGCCTGCAAAGCTTCAGATCAATTGGGTACGGGAAAGGGGTTGAAAATCGATCCAAAAATTTTGTCGACAAGCAGACACAACAAGTTAATATAAAGGGAGTAAAAATTCACCAACATCTAAAGCAAAAAAAAAAAACAATGTAAATTTACAAAAAAAAGTTTATGTACTAATTTATTTAAACAAAAACAACAATAAATTTTGATGTTGTATTTTTTGTGTGTAATATTTGCATATACATACATACATATGTATATTAAATAACAAATAATGTACATATATTCTATATATTCATAATAACCGCATGTTAGAAATAAATCGTTATATTATTTTATTTATATAAAATTCTTCTTTTAGGGAAGATACATTTCTTTTGTATTAAAAAACAGAGTGTCACATCATTTTCCTTAGTGTTGCTATGCCACAGTAGATGGCGCCACTATTTTTGTTCTTTAAAGTAGTTATATCTATTTTAACATGAATGTCAACCTTTTCAATTAGACATCAAACCCAACAATGTTAAGAGTATCCACAGATTTGGTCTTTTATTTCATACGTTTTTCCATTATTCTTTTATAAATATGACCATAAGTTTGGCATATTAACTTTTTGTTTTGTTTACAAAATAGAGTTACCGAGTTCATCAATGAGGTTTTTGCTTTCAAAACAGTTCTACATAGTTATAAAAAATTATTATTCTGCTTTACCTACAAAATAAATTGTTAAAAATTGTTTATAATTACTTAAGCATTATTATTGACATAAATACAAAATTGCACCTTTTAAATTTTCCACTCAAATTTAGAAAAATATCAACTCTAAAAATTGGTATTCAGATTTCCAATTATAAATTAGAAAATATGGATTGAATTTCAGAAAATCATATTAAAATTAAAAAAAAATTTTTTTTCCTTAACAAATAACCATTAAAAAAATCTTTTCTAAAACAAGTACATTTTCTTAAAAATCTACCCTTTTTAAAAAGAACATTTTATTAAAATGTATTTTTTTAAAGTACTCTTTTTTTAAAAAGTACCTTTTCAAAATGATAACTTTCCTCTTAAAGTTAATTTTCTTAGAAAGTTACCTTTTCTCAAACAATCATCTTTTATATAAAATAATTTTTGCTAAATAAATTTTTTTTTAAACGTAAATTCTTTTCAAGTACTTTAAAAAAAAAGCACATTTTCCTGGTATATGGCAAAAAAAAAAATTGCCAAGATTTTTAGAAACTTTTATTTTGATATACCGCATAATTTTTAGCTCTACAAAACATTGAAAATTATTATTCCTTATTGTGACATTGGTATTCTGTTGTAACGCATTGAACAATGAATTGCGACCCCATAAAGTATTTGTATTCTTAATCCCTATAACAGCTCGAGTCCATACAATTTCCGTACATGCATCGGTCTATATATCTATTGAATTCGCGGTCATTCAACAAAATAAACCATTTATCTGGATAAAGTTAAAATAATATTGTTTGTCGTTAATACGAGCAGGTTGGTATTTGAAATGGGTTAAATAGGGCATCACTGTGTCGAGATATGATCTCAAATATGGAGATAGAGATATCTAAAAAATCAGTGTATTTGCTAAATTATTTGGTAGTAAATTTAACAAATTCTTTACTTCTTCAAATATTTTGTTTATATTTATTATCAATACTCAAACGGAGGTGGGAGGTATCAAATATTCGGCTGTGCCGAATTTAACACTCTTACTTGTTTTATTTCACATCATACGGTAGGGACCTATTGTGTTCTTCGCAAAACAATTTTTTTTCGAGGCACCTCCGGAAATCCGCTGTCACGGACTTATTTTTTAAAATTTTTATTTGAATATTTTTTCAGAGATACTTCAAATGTCATACCATAACGTGCATTTGAAATAAAGAATCCAACATTATTCATATCTTAAAAAAAAAACAAGTAACAGTGTTAAATTCGGCTCAGCCGAATCTTTGATGCCCTCCACATTTTTCATTTTCAATTTCCATTTTTTTTTTTATCATTATCCATTTTCCATTTTTGATTTTCCATTTTTCTTTTTCATTTTCCATTTTCCATTTTTCATTTTCCATATTCCACTTTCCAGTTTTCATTTTTAATTCCTAAAATTTCATTTTTAATTTTCCATTTGCCATTTTTAATTTTAAATTTTTCATTTTTCATTTTCCATTTTTATTTTTCCAGTTTTCACTTTCCATTTTTCATTTTCCATTTGTCATTTTCCATTTTTCAATTTTAATTTTTCATTTTTAATTTTCCATTTTCCATTTTTAATTTTTCTTTTTCCGCTTTCCGTTTTCCATTTTTCATTTTCCATTTTCATTTTTCATTTTCCATTTTTTAATTTTAATTTTTCATTTTCCATTTTTCATTTTTTATTTTTCGTTTTTCAATTTCCATTTTTCATTTTTATACCCTATACCACTATGTGGTTTGGGTATAATGACTTTGTGCTGCTGTTTGTAACTACCAAAAATATTTGACCTAGACCCATCTTTAATTATACCGATCGAATCAGAATCACTATCTGATTCGATTTAACGATTCCGTCCGTCCGTCCGTCCGTCCGTCTGTGTGTCCATGTAAAGCTTGTAATCAAACTGCAGGTCGCAAATATGAATATATTTCGATGAAATTTGGTATATAAGCTTTCATCGGACATAGGATGAACTCTATTGAAATTGGTGAGAATCGGTCCATGTTCAGACCTAGCCCCCATACAAATGACCCCTATGAAATCAACTTAAATTGACATAAGATCCAAATTATCATATAAATCTTAGTCAAATTGGGTTTGTATGTGTTTATTACATCCATTAATCAGTAGTCCAAAAATGATCCCTGTGGGACAACTCTTAGTCATAGGCCCCATATAGAGCTCCTTCCCGATCTTCACTTAAATCTATCAAAACAACAAAAATATTGCACAGATTTTTCTCAAATTTGGTTTGTGTATATTTTTTCAAAATATAAGGACTTTACCAAATATGGTCATGATCGGTCCATTTTTTGACCTAGTCTACATATAAATATAGCATCCGATATGAACTTTTTCATATCTGCAGCCAAAAAAAATTAATAAAAATGCCACTCAAATTTGGTTTTTGCTTATTTTCTATATCCAGTTAGTTGGACCGAAGAGATAGGGTTTCTAAACCATGGTATAGGTTATCGTATGGTAGGTCTAGACCGACTATAAATTTATTACTTGTTCATTTTCCATTTTTCAATTTTAATTTTTCATCTTTAATTTTCCATTTTAAATTTTTCTTTTTCTGTTTTCCATTTTTCATTTTTCATTTTCCATTTTCATTTTTCATTTTCCATTTTTTAATTTTAATTTTTCATTTTCCACTTTTAATTTTTTATTTTTCATTTCCCATATTCCATTTTTCATTTTCCATTTTTCATTTTTCATTTTCCATTTTTCCATTTTTCCATTTCCATTTTTCATTTTCCAGTTTTCATTTTAAATTTTCCATTTGTCATTTTTAATTTTCCATTTTTCAATTTAAATTTTTCAGTTTTAATTTTCCATTTTCCATTTTCAATTTTTCTTTTTCCGTTTTCCGTCTTCCATTTTTCATTTTCCATTTTTATTTTTCATTTTCCATTTTTTAATTTTAATTTTTCATTTTCCATTTTTAATTTTTTATTTTTCATTTTTCATTTTCCATTTTTTATTTTCCATTTGCCAATTTTAATTTTTCAAATTTTCAATTTTCATTTTTCATTTTCCATTTTTCAATTTTCATTTTTAGTTTTTCATTTTCCATTTTTCATTTTCCATTTTCCATTTTACATTTTACATTTTACATTTTACATTTTACATTTTACATTTTACATTTTACATTTTACATTTTACATTTTACATTTTACATTTTTCATTTTTCATTTTTATTAATTTTTAATATTTAATTTTAACGATAAAAAAAATATGTGGTAAAACTTGCCTAGGCCAATGTGAGAGTGCAGTATTAATTACACACAACTTTAATGACTTACGACAATACAATACGAAAAATCATAACATATACAACATATCTTACGAAAAACAACAAACACCCTGAAAAATTTTATTTTTAAGAGTTTTTTCAAAGTTTCATTCATAGCTCGTGGACGCTTTGACCGATTTTGACGATTTAAAACAGCAACTCCTTTGGGATGCTAATAAACGATTTCATATAAAAACGAACGGTCTAGCTTAGATATTGACGGCGTGATCGTGATTTCCACAGACAGACGGTCATCGGTAAATCAACTTCCCTTGTTACAAGGATCAAGAAAATATATTTATTTGGGGGTCTATATACACTCTATGCCACTGAGGTATAAAAAGAAAAAGATTTTGAAAATACACCTTTTTTCGCTTTAAAAATTTAACCCCCCAACTGGTACAACAAAAAATTTATTTAAGTTTTTTTGCTTTATTTCTTTTTAAAATTATAGTTGGTCTAGACCGGCTAAGCGATACCCTGCACCATGAGTTTAGAGACTCTCTTAGTTCTAACTAATTAGATGCAGCAAATAAGAATATATCAAATTTGGGTGGCATTGTTATTATTTTTTTTCCTTCGCATATAAAAGTTCATATCGGATGCTATATATATATGTATATGGGAACTTGTTCAAAAAATAGAACTGACCACATTTTGTTTTTTTGATAGATTTAAGTGAAGTTCGATAATGAGCTTTATATGGGAGATATGACTAAGGATTATCTTACAATGTTTATTTTTACTCTACTCATTAATGGATGTAATAAATTTACACAAATCAATTTGACCCAGATCTAAATGATAATTTGGATATTGTGGCAATTCATATGGATCACTTTTATGGAGACTAAGTCTGAACATGAACCGCCAACTTGACAAAACTAATGATGCAGAGGTTCTTATATTTGGGGCTACTTTCAGGTGCAATAGTCAGAATTGAGTCCCAAAATCATGTGGCGTACTGTGTAATATTAATTTTATCGTCATTGTCAGATGTCTCCTTTCCATATCCTCTTAATGTTCAGCACTAAATTGAGATCATGTATTGATTTTGTTTGCTCTTAGAATTTGTTTATCTTATGAACCAGGTGTTCTAATTAGCTTTCCTGAGCCACCCGAAAAGAAGGAATAGCAGAGACACAACGTTGGACTGCGAACGATCGTGTGACAGGTTTACTGTCATTTTTGAGACCTCATCAGTTCATTCATTTCCTAAAATATTTTTGTATACAATATTATGCTCCTCATACAAAATTGAACAAATTAAAATAGATCTATATAGAGCAGATTATATTAGAACGTCTGTATGTAGTTATGCTTTCCTTTCCTTTCCATAAATTTATCTTATTTTCTAAAAAGCATCGCTTGAAAATTTATGAATTTTAGTAAATAATATTAAATACACCCTAATGTTTAATGGAGACAAAGTCTTTATGGAGACTAAGTCTGAACATGAACCGATTTTCACCAATTTTAATAGGATTCATCGTATGGCCGATACGAAACTTCATCAAAATATATTTATATTTAATTACAAGGTTGGAATGGACACACAAACGGACGGACGGACAGGCGGACGGACGGAGGGACACTCAATATCAACTTGAATATATTTTCTGTCAAAATATCTGACAATTCCAATTAAAGTTGCTTTTTTCTTACATTACTAAATACATTAATAATCTCTCCAAAATTCATGGTCCTGTTTTCGAATAAGAAAGTCATAAATTGTGATGCTGCAGATTGTGATATCTAAGAAAGACATTTCAAAATCATATCTCAAGCAAAGGGAGTTTATTATCAACCAAGAAACATGCCAGGACGAAGATTTAAAAAAAGCTGAATTCATTCAATAACAAAATATGTTTTAATATGTAATGACCTACTTATGATATTTGTTTACACGTTTTCAAATTGTAGGCTTTACCAAAAGTAATGACTTTTTCGTTGAGAACCACTTCCGACTTTACCATTGCAATACTATTACGAGCTGGGTTTCACTACTAATGCTCCTTAGGTTGTTCTTTTGCCTTTTCAGGCTATTGAAAAGTCTTTGCAAACTTACTCATGGAATGAATGACTTTTTGTGTTGTATACTAAAAGCTAACACATAGTAGGACAATCAAAGTTCAAAAGGAAATCTGCGCAAAAGCGGTTTCTTTTCATGTACAATTTGTTTCAATGATGCCAATAACAATCATGCTCCTAAACTAATCATTACACTGAAACATCAGCCTTAAAGTGTTGATGATAATGTTTGTAATGGCAAAGAAGAAGAAAAAAATAGGAATGACTAAAGAAGAATTTTCATACTGCTTTTCTAGATTTTGAACGGTTGACATCAAAAGCTCACCAGAAGCATATGCGAAACAACAGTAGTAGTCAGTTCATCAGTTAGTCAGCTAGTCTAGTCTAGAATTAACACTTAAACATATCAAATATTTTAGTTTCATCTCGTCTAAGCAATAATTACAATTTAATGTTCGGCTTTTACTAACAATACTTACTCGTATATTGTTTGAATCAAATAATAGAGTCATGTGAGTGGCTTTGATATAAAACTACTCCTTCTATTTGAAAAGAAGAAATCTTTACAATCATGCCAACCATTATTGCAGTTTTTTTTTTGTTTTATTTTCCCCCCATACAAACATACATATAGATCTCAAACTATTTTGTACTTTTTCTATACAGTCATTAAAATCTTTTGAAATTGGTTTATAAACGTGAACTTTTCAATAATCTTTTCAACACAATCAATTTATAATATAATACACAATGAATGTATTTTTACCGGCAGCCAACAACAACACCAATAGGCACTACCAACAAATTGTTGTAAGATATAGCTAAGATAATACTCGTACTTATTACTAAAAAAAAAACTATTTTCTTAACCGCCAAAGTCGCTAGATTTCTTCAAACTTCTAGTTGTTTGTGTAGCTTTAGATGCTAGTAGCATATTAACACGATCATCAATTTTATGAAATGTTGCAGGTTGATTAATATGATCTTAGAGGCGGCCCACACCAACTATATTATACTGTATATAAATTTTGGAGCTTAAAATCAACTAGCTGCCACAAGGAAATCATATCCATAAATCATTTCAACGTTCTAAAATGGGTTATAGGGGAATAACTTTCATATCGGATGGAATGGTCTATATTGGGACAATATCCACAAATCAAGGCGATTACACCAATATTTTGAAGAGAAATATTTAGTATTCTATTTAAACATAAAGAACATTAAGTTCCAAAATTTTTTTTAATGTACAATTTAATGGAACTTTTCTCAACCATCAATTGATCAATTTTTACACATTTATAAACAGATGAACTGAGGCCGCTTTGTTGCATTGAAAAATGCTTTTCATATAAAAAGTAACAAATATCAGCAAAAACTAACGCTACTCCGAACTATCAGGTAGGGGAAACAAAGAAAGGAAAATTCGGCAAATCTTTCGATTCAATGGTGCAAAAATTGCTATATTTAATCGTTACAACATAATCGAAGTTTAAGGAGATATTAATATCAAATTAAGCTTTGAAAGTTTATTATTAAAAGCAATAACAAAATTATTATATAGAGCATGCTATAAATTGTATTTTATTTTATCTATCTGCCCTCGTTGTTATGGATTTCACATACGCTCTACTGAATTTTCTAATGCTGGATTACTGTATCGCTAAAAAATCGACTTAATACGGAAACACTTAAAAGGAAAAGTTTGGTAAGATTTTCATTTAAATTAATTGTTCGTTAATATGTACTTTGGTCCGTTATTCATTCATTCGAATTAGAAAGTCTTGTAGAAAAATTTTGAATATAATTTATTCCATATCAGCTAATAACTATTTTTAAAACTCAATTTTGGTTCGGATAACCGCTTCATGGAAACCGATTTGTAAAATGTTTCAATAAAAAATAGTAAAGCCTAAATATACCTGCGATTTTAAAATATTAGATTTATAAAAACCGATTTGGGGAGTGTTTGAATTAAAACAAGTACGAAAATTATAGTCTGTCTAGTATTTTGTAGTAGTTTTTTATTTTAAAATAAATTACACGACAATTTTTGTTTTTTTATCATTAATTTTTTATTTAATCATAATTTTTTATTGATTATTTTAAAACTTATTTTATTTATTTAGTATTTTTATACACATTTTAAAAATTTAATATTTTATTATAATATAATGTAATTCATTTAAGGATAAGTAATAAGTCACAAACTTTTAAAAATTTTGCCTTGGCTTCCGAAATCAGACTCTGGCGTCATCTAATTTACAAGTCTTTTTATAATAATGTCGAATAATAAAAATGATATGCAAAAAGGTTAAACTACTGATCATGATTGTGCATGCCTCTCTATTTACTTCTACAAGAAAATAACAATATAAAACTGGGCATGCAGAATCATGATTTACCCGTGGCAACAAGTAGAAAATAAAAGATTATTGATTTTACCCAGTAACCAAACTTTATATCAAAACAGGTTTCTGTAGAACAAATTTGGGCATGTAGAATCATTCACATTGTGTATGTAAGGAAGTAAACATGATTGTGCATGGTTGAGCACAAATAATATTCTCACCAAATTTTATTTTTTATTTTTTGATTATTTTTTTTAAGCCTACTTCCTCGCAGCCGAGTGGCTTGTCTGCAGATTCTATTTGGCTAGTTCTTTTTTGCAGCAACAGACCAAAGCCTCTGGTGGGAATAATACCCACGACCCCCGCATGATAGGCGAGCACGCTACCTACTCACCTACCGGGGCGCGTAACAAAATAATAGTTCAAAAACAGGTTTTTCATATAACAAAACTGGGCATACAGAATTATTTCACTTCTGCATCATTTCATATTTTATATGTAAGAAAGTAGACATGATTGTGCATGGAAAGACATGGTTATTGTTTTACTCTTAAAACTAAGTAATAATAACGGTATTCCAATAGTATTGTAAGCATTTATATATAAATGGGTTTATACCAGAGTTCAGAAAAAAACACACACTGAATAAAAAACTCGTACAACAAACATAACTTAGACCAACACACACATATTTTTATTTTCATACCAATTATGTTTGTTTTGAAATTTTCTTCGGTGCCCAACACAACCATGACTGTGTTCGTTTTAATATTTCGTTATTTACACGAACATTTTTGTATCACATGCTTTTTGTTTCAATCACACATAAAGCACACATTTTTGAGTGTTGCTTTATTTGAAGTTCATGTTCTGGTACGTGTAATGAAAAAAAACACAGAACATGTACAATAAACAGGTTCGAGTTCAGTTATATTTTAAGTCGTGTTGTGGCTCGTGTAGTAAGAAAAAACACAACATGTACAATAAACAGGTTCGAGTTCAGTTATATTTTAAGTCGTGTTTGTGATTGAAACAAAAAGTATGTGATACAAAAATGTTCGTGTAAATAACGAAATATTAAAACGAACACAGTCATGGTTGTGTTGGGCACCGTAGAAAATTTAGAAACGCACATAATTGATATGAAAATAAAGATATGTGTTGGCTGCTTTTGAACAGAACATTGTGTGTTTCGTGTGTGTATTTTCTAAACCTTGGTTTATACATATGACTCTATACCAACTATACGATACCCTTTACTATGACTTAGATACCCTATTTCATCGGTCCAACTAAATGGATATAGAAAATAAGCATAAACCAAATTTTATTGGCATTGTAATTAATTTTTGGCTGCAGATATGAAAAAGTTCATATCGGACGCTATATTTATATGGGGACTACGTAAAAAAATGGACCGATCCTGACCATATGTGGTAAAGTCACTTACATTTTGAAAAAATAAATACAGACCAAATTTGAGGAAAAACTGAGCAATATTTTTTTTTTTTTTTTGATAGATTTAACTGAAAATCGGAAAGCAGCTTTATATTGGGGATATGACACAGAATTGCCATATGGGATTTATTTTGGGACAACTGATAAACGGATGTAATAAACACACACAAGCCCAATTTGTCGAGATCTATATGATAATTTGGATATTATGGCAATTTAAGTCGATTTCATAGGGGTCATTTGGTCTGAACATGAAACGATTTTCACCAATTTCAACAGCATTCATCCTATGGCTGATAAAAGTTTATACGCCAAATTTCATTAAAATATATTTGTATTTACGAACTGCAGTTTAATCAAAATGTTTACATGGACACACAGACGGACGGACGGACACCGCTAAATCGACTCAGAAAGTGATTCTGAGCCGATTGGTATAATAAAATATTGGTCTAGGTCAAATATTTTTGGTAGTTACAAACAGCAGTACAAAGTCATTATACCCAAAGCACATAGTGGTATAATTTATAAAAATATTCCACACCGTCGAATAACACTGTGGAACAAATTCAGGTTAGCAAAAGTTAGGTGGATTCTGAGAGTGAGCGGTGAAAATAGAGGCTAAATTAGAAGACCCGTACCGCGCCTTTGTTTATGTTAGTTCGAATTTTTTTAACCGAACTTCGAACTTTGCAGTCAAATGCCGATTTTCAGCATATCGTTTATATGGTTTTTTGGCTATAACTCGTCGAATAATTGATATTTTTTCAATCTGTAAAAGCCAAATTATTGTTAGAGACCTGTGCAATAATTAAAATTTTTTAAAAAATTGATTTAGAAAATTTTTGTGGTGCTTATGAAGCAAAATGTTCGAAAAATTATTTTTTTTCATGCTTATTGAAAATATTTTCCACAAAACTAAGTCTTTTTTGCTTTCTGTTTGATCTATAATATGCTTCTCAGTTTCTTCAATAAATTTCATTTGAAAAGAAAACAATTATAATACAAAACTTGCGTTTTCCAGCTTAATATTAATTTACTTCTCATTTTTTATGTACCATTTTCGTTCAGTGTTGGTTTTGAAGAAACATTAAAAAAGAATTTATAAAAGTATGGAAAAAATATATTTCTGAAATGTTAGTTAAGAAAAGTTTTAAGTAAAAAAATTAAATAAATTAAATTAATGATTTGGCCAGTTGCCGTTTAGCAGGCGAATGTAAATCAACATCATCGTCATCATCATCAGAAAGGTCGATAATTTCGTCCAACAATTATTCTGGAATTTAATCTTTGTCTTCCCCTTCTTTCTCTTTTTCCTTCTTCAAAGGTGTTTTTATAGCACCAACAAATTTCAGCGAGTATTACATTCGGAGATTTCGTTCCTCTGTACCTGAAACGTTGACATGTTTAAATTGTACACTCTGACAAAGATATTAGAAAAATCTAGGAATTCGAATGGAAGCACAGTCTGGTGATAACGTTCGCCTTGCTCATCAGATTCTGTTGGCAACTGTTGAGAGAGTTGATCAAGATGCTGATGCAAGAGATGAATTTTGAACGACATATTAACCCCAATTTCGTCGAAAGCTGCCAACATGTTTGCAACAGATTTATGCATAGTTTACGTCAGTGATAAACTCTTCCGAGAAATATTGTTTATTGGCTTCCAAAAAAAGAAATCACTCGCATTGACACATTTTTCATCGCTTGCTATGAAACGTCCACAAACATTACAAAAATGGTCCATTATACATTTTGATTCCGACATTTTTAATACAATGTTGTTTTTGTTATTTTTATGAAACCTATGTACCTAACTTAAATCACTCACAAAATGAAATAAGTCCCAAAAAAATTAATAGCGAATTTTATCACGACCGAGCGAAAATTAAAAGACATCAGCTACCTGTGCGGTGGTGGAAAACAAAAAAGTTGTTTTACTAATTCCTAATTCTTGGAACTTACCTTTTTAATTACTTCTACCTAAATCGCTATTTATTTAATGGTTTTCTGATTTTTCACGCAAATTATCGACTGAGACCATTTTCTTTTCAAATGAAATTTATTGATGAAATTGAGAAGCATATTATAGATCAAACAGAAAGCAAAAAAGACTTAGTTTTGTGGAAACTATTTTCAAAAAGCATGAAAAAAAAATATTTTTTCCAATATTTTACTTCATAAGCACCACAAAAATTTTCTAAATCAATTTTTAAAAAAAATTTTAATTGTTGCACAGGTTTCTAGCAATAATTTGGCTTTTACAGATTGAAAAAATATCAATTAGTCGACGAGTTTTAGCCAAAAAACCATATAAACAATATGCTGAAAATCGACATTTGACTGCAAAGTTCGAAGGTCGATTAAAAAAAAATTCGAACTAACATAAACAAACGCCGCGATACGGGACTTCTAATTTAGCCTCTTTTTTCACCCCTCACTCTCAGAATCGACCTAGCTTTTGCTAACCTGAATTTGTTCCACAGTGTCAGTCTACTTCTCTTACAAACACATTGTGTACACGAACATCGCTAAATCGACTCAGAAAGTGATTCTGAGCCGATTGGTATAATAAAAGATGGGTCTAGGTCAAATATTTTTTGTAGTTACAAACAGCAGCACAAAGTCATTATACCCAAATCACATAGTTTTATAGGGTATAAAAGTATTCCACACCGTCGAATAAGTGAAATGAAAAATATATGGAACAATCAAAGTACACCGGAATACTGAGAAGATCCAAAATCGGGTTTAAATTTAATATCTCTGGACGATTAAAAGTTTTCTAAGTTATTTTTTTTTAATTTTTAATATGTGTAATTTTTTTCCATCGTGTTATTCGCAGATGCCTGCAAATAATCGATTTACACTCAGATTATTACAATAAATCACCGAGCTTTAAACACATATTTTTTTAAAACAAAAATTTTTTATATTGATATCTGAGATAAACATTTCAAAACCATATATGAGGCAAAGAACTGTTGTTATTTAACCAAGAATCTTACCAGGATAAATCACAAAATATCGTTTTCAAGTTTGATCAGATAAGGCTTCATGCAAAAATGAATTGAGTTCTTAGCAGGCAGAAAGATCAATTTTGTCCCTAAAAAATACAATCAGAGAAACTTGCCACAGTGCCGAAGAATTGAGGATTTGAGGAAATTTGATTGCAGTGGTAACCGAAAACATTAAGAGACCCATAAGTTGTGAAGAAAAATAAAAAAGATCCGAATGTGGAGGTACTTTTTAAGAAACGTACTTTTTTAAGAGAAAGTAATTTTTTAGAGAAGATACTTTTTTTCAGAAGAGGTACTTTTTTCAGAAAATGTTATATTTTAAGAAAAGGTACATTTTATGAAAAGGTACTTTTTAAGAATATGTTCTATTTTAAGAAAAAGTTACTTTTTAAAAAAAGGGACTTTATAAGAAAATGTACTTTTTAAGAAAAGGTACTTTTTAAGAGAAGATTATTTTTAATGATAAGGTAATTTTAAAAAAGAAAAGTTACTTTTTAAAGATTAGGTACGTCTTAAAGGGAAAGCACTTTTTAAAGAAAATGTTCCTCCTAATACGTTGAGGACGACATGTTCCACCTGTGGCTCACATACGAATATTTTATATGGCGGCGAGTACCGCCGGTGGCCCACATCGGCTTCAGTTTTGTAATATATTTTTTTTATTTAGTTAAAAAAAAAAATATTTGTCATCAAAAATTATTTTTAATGAAAAATTTAAGAGCTTATTTTTACAGGTAGCCTATAATATACTTTTAAGCATATTTATTTATTTTTCAAGTTTTTTTTTAACATTTTAGACAAAGTGGTGGTTGACCTTTGTAAAACCAACAAAACGTTGTAACCGTTTTTTATTATTTGCATCAATATTTTAGCCTTGTCGAGCAGATAAAGATTTATAACATTCGCTACATCGTTTTCGCGACTTTCTTCCAGTTTCAGAATACTTCTGAAGAAAATGTGTAGTTCTTTTATTTGCTTGAGTGTATTTAGGGACTTTATAAGTCAAACATTTTTTCTCGAACTTGTAAAATATCAGATTTATTGGTAACCCACATCTGACGAATTCCATGCTTTTTTTTTAGTGAAAATGAGCTTTTGTAAACAAATGGCCTTTTCCCGTATAGGTACTTTTTTTTTAAAAGTGCTTTTCAAGTAAATGGTACTTTTTAACAAAATTAACTTTTTAAGAAAGGGTACTTTTTAAAGGTACATTTTAAAGACATTTTACTTTTTAAAGAAAAGTTACTTCTTAAAGAAAAGGTACTTCTTAAAGAAAATTTTCTTTTTAAAATAAAGGTGTTTATTTAAGAAAAGGTAACTTTTAAAGAAAATATTATTTTTAAAGGAAAGGCACTTTTCAAGAAAATGTTTTCGGATAAAGTTAATTTTATAAGATAAAGTACTTTCTAAGAAGAGGATCTTCTTAAGAAAAAATATGTTCTGACAAAATTAGTCTTTGAAGAACAAATTTTTTTTGAAAGAAAACATACTTTTTTAAAGATAGGTAGATTTTTAGGAAAAATAAGATTTTCATAAATTTCTTTTTTTCAAATAAATGTACTATTTTAAGAAAACTCCGCTTTTTTAGAAAAGGTACTTTCCAAAAGAAGGTAATTTTTTAAAAAAGGTACCTCTTTAGGAAAATGTATTTTTTCAGAGAGGGCACTTTTTACGAAAAGGTACTTTTGAAGAAAATGTACTTAAATACAAAAATTAAGACAGTTTTTTAACAAAATATTTTTTTTTAAATTAATTTTTTCAAAGTAGGTACCTTTTTAGGGAAAGGTGGTTTAAAAAAAAAAGTACTTTTTAAGAAAATTACTTTTTTAATCTCAATAGAACATAGCAATTATCACATGTTCGATAAAATCACTGATGAAGGCTAAAATGCCACAAACCGGTCCGATTAAGAATACAGTGTAGTTATGAATTTTTGGAATATATGCTTTCTTCTTCTCTACCACGCACCATTGAAAAAAAATTGAAATTTCCATGTTAATTACAGTATTAATTGCAATATATCTGAAAAACCTTTATTTTAAGTAAACTGCATTTAAAGTTGCTACTAATACATACATAAAATTATACATATGCTACGTGTGTGTTTATTAAATTTGTTAATGTGTTTGTTAATGAGTTTGTTATCTTCATTCACAATAATAATAAACCAAAAAAGTGTTGGTTTGTGAATTGGCTGAGTTGAGAAATAAAGTTGCCTAGAAATTGCACTCGAATTTCGAGCGCTGGAATCTGCTAGTACCTTTTTAATATATCTAATTTTTTAAGAAAAATTAATTTTTGTAAAATTCACTTTTTTAAGAAAATGTATTTTTTGAGAACATGCACTTTTTGGAAGAGCTACTATTTTTAGGAAAATAATTTTTCAAGAATATATACATGGGCATGAAAAATTTTTGTGATGCTGGTAATTTATAAATACTTATGAGCGCTAACTGTTTTAAAATAAACATTAAGTCAGTGATGAACGTAACTATTTATTTAGATACTAGTTGAAATGGCTCTAGGAAATATCGCCCAATGAAAAATGGCCCAAAAAACAACTTTCAAACAACTCCTTGAAATGATCCCAAATAATCGAACCCATAAAAACAAAGCTTTTATTATAACTCTTTCTTAACTGTGCGTGACTTTGTGTGACTATCTTAAAATTAGTCTTTGGTCACAACATGTCTACGGACAAAGTCTCAGATCGATTGGATGAGGGGAAGTGAGGTTTTAATCTCTCCGTGACTGTGCGCGACTATGCGTGACTGTGCGTGACTACCCCAAAATTAATGTGTAGTCACAACAAAACTATGGGCCAAGTTTCAGATCAGTTGGATAAAGGGGAATGGACAGACAGACAGACAGAGAATATGAGTTAAAAAAAGAGTTTAGAAAGGTTAAAAATAGCCTCAAAGGATGGGTAATTTTTCATTCCTTCATTTCAGGGAATTTTGTACGAAAGTTGTTTGGGCAAAATTTTTTTTTGTGATTTTTATTTCTTACTTGGACCATTTTTAATTTTTTCGGCAAAATTAAAAATTTTTTTTTTGGGCGATTGTTTTTCGGGTAATTTTTCATTGGGCCATTTTTCATTTATTTTTTGGGCGGTTTTTCAATGAAATCAAATGAAACAAGTAAGAGTGTTAAGTTCGGCTGGGCCTCCCTCCACATTTTTCATTTTCAATTTTCATTTTTTTTTTTATCATTTTCCCCTTTTCAATTTTCATCTTTCGTTTTTCATTTTTAATTTCTCATTTTTCATTTTCCATTTTCCAATTTTCATTTTTCATATTCCATTTTCCATTTTCAATTTTTCATTTTCCATTTTTCAATTTTCTTTTTTCTTTTTTCATTTTCATTTTCCGTTTTCCATTTTCATTTTCCGTTTTCTATTTTAAGTTTTAATTTTTATATTTTCATTTTTCATTTGCCATTTTTCATTTTCCATATTCCACTTTCCATTTTTCATATTTCATTTTTAATTTTTAATTTTTCATTTTCCATTTGCCATTTGCCACATTTAAATTTTAAATTTTTCATTTTCCATTTTTCATTTTTCATTTTCTATTTTTCACTTTCCATTTTTCATTTTTCATTTTCCATTTTCCATTTATCATTTTTCATTTTCCATTTTCCAGTTTTCATATTTAATTTTCCATTTTCCATTTTTAATTTTTCGTTTTCCGTTTTCCATTTTTCATTTTTCATTTTTCATATTCCATTTTTCAATTTTAATTTTTAATTTTCCATTTTTATTTTTCATTTTTTATTTTCCACATTCAGTTTTCCATTTTTCATTTTCCATTTGTCATTTTTAATTTTTCATTTTCCATTTTCCATTTTTCATTTTTCATTTTCCATTTTCCATTTCTCATTTTACATTTTCCATTTTCCCGTTTCCATTTTCTGTTTTCAATTTTTCATTTTCCATTTGTCATTTTCCATTTGTCATTTTCCATTTGCCATTTTCGATTTTCAATTTTTCATTTTTCATTTTCCATTTTTCATTTTCCATTTTCCATTTTTCAATTTTCATTTTTCATTTTTCGATTTTCATTTTTCAATTTTCAATTTTCAATTTTAATTTTTCATTTTTCATTTTTCATTTTTCCATTTTCCATTTTCCATTTTTCATTTTTCATTTTTCATTTTCCATTTTTCATTTTCCATTTTTCATTTTTCATTTTCCATTTTTTATTTTTATTAATTTTTAATATTTAATTTTAATGATAAAAAAAATATGAAAACTTGCTTAGGCCAATGTGACACTTGCAGTATTAATATGACACAACTGAAATGACTTCAACAATACGAAGAATTACAACATATCTTAAGAAAAACAACAAACACACTGAAAAATTTTATTTTTTCAAGAGTTTTTTCAAAGTTTCATTCATAGCTCGTGAACCCTTTGACCGATTTTGGCGATTTTAAATAGCAACTCCTTTGGGATCTAGCTTAGATATTGACGGCGTGATCGTGATTTCCACAGACAGACGGACAGACGATCATCGGTAAATCCACTTCCCTTGTTATAAGGATCAAGAAAATATATATTTTTGGGATCTCAGGAATTTATTTCGATGCGTTACAAACGGAATCACAAATCGATATATACCCTCTGCCACTGAGGTGTGGAGGGTATAAAAATTATTTTTTTTTATTCAGTGAATACTATTCACCGGTTTAACTTAGAAACATTTTTAAACAATTTTGATAACCGGGAAACATAGTCGCTGTACTTATTCAACTACTGCATCTCTATTTCATTTTCTTAAGTAAGTTAAAATAATAACTATAATATTTTGTTCACTTTGATTATAATACTTAGTTTTATGATATTAATATATTTGGTTTTCTTAAGAGTTTTTTATATTCTCTTTAATGCAAATACTTTTTTCTTATCTGAAATAAATCTTTTAATTACGATTGTAATTCATTATAAACTTCTAAATTAAGTCTTCTAGTATGTTGTAACACTATAAATTAAAATTTATATAAAAATTTATGATCAAATCATTTCAACTAAATTTATGAACACACTTGTAATTAATTGTGAAGGTGTGCGATTTTACAATTTTAAATGCCACTAATATAAAATATACACAAGTATTCAAAAGACTTTACGATCAAATAGACAACACAACTGCATGTCTGGTTGGTTGAAATGAAATTTATTATAAATTTTGATTCTGTTTTTGTTTTTTTTGTTTTTATGTGCGAATATTTGACAAAGTCTGAGAATTATTTTTGTGTTTTTGTCAAGATACATTTTTTACTTGTCCATACATTACATGTTGTGACGACAAGCTCGACATCATTTAACCAATTAACAAAGTGTGGCAAATGCAAATGTGCACGGTAATTAGACAAAACATTACTCATGTTAATATGCAAATTGTTGAGAGACTAACAATTTTAGTTAGTGTGTGTGTACATTTGTCTACGATCATACGATGCCATGAAAACAAAAAATGCACAATGTGGCAAACATAAAATCCACCAACTCCACCAACGTCAAATGCAACAAGTTCGCAAATTATTGCACTTGGTTAATTCGAAGTTTAAAGTGCCCTTCAAAGCATTCTAGTAGGAAGCGATAGAAGAAAGCGAAGTTCTTATGGATTCTGAGACAAAATTCTAGGAAAATACAGATGTCAAAAAAATATAGCTATTTTATTTTTGAATCTACCAGAAAAAAATTCATTTGATATAGGATTTTTCAGCTATTTCCTTATAGCTCAATATGATCGGTGAGACATACTTTTGGACATACTTATGTAAAATCTTTAAAAAATTTTCAAAACATAAATATTTCAAGCTGTCACAAACATAAATATAGAACTATTATACCATTGATTGTCGAGAAGAATGTAATAAAAATATGAGTCTGTTAAAATCTATTGAATTTATCTTAAGAAAAATATTATGTTCTTTATGTTTATATATTAAATAAGGAAACAAATAATTTCATGTTGGCTCCTTCATGGCTTAGATTTGATATAAAATTGAGTTGCATTTTTTCAGATTTTATATTTAAAAAAGTGTCGAAACATTATTGGTCAAATTTTGAGATATTTTTCTCAGGTATACTGCCTAAGGTTAACCGAATAAGTTTCGGTAATAGTTATAAGTTATAAAAATGGTCATAACATTTCCCTGATTAGTGAGGCCATTGAAAGATATAGGCTGTATTTGCAGTTAGATGCAGAAAAATATGTTTTATAGAAAAATGTACATATATTTGTTCGAGTGATTTCTTAAAAATTTTAAAGATTTGTTTAACATATAGTGTCATTTTTAAAAATTTCCAATTTATTTGCTTTGTATTGAAAAATGTGTTATTTTAAGCCCGATAGAAGTTGGAAAATTAAATTTTAATCAAAAAGTTTTTTTCTTCGAAGGATCATCATACATGGCATTAAAATTTTGAAACTTATTTCGGACATATCGCACCTGTACCTTTAAAGTGAGTCAACTCAAAATTTTTCAATTTTTACTTTTTGCAAGAAAACGATACACAATCATGGTCATATTTATGCACTGTATAATCATACATCGGTTTTTCTAGTCTTTCGTAAAAAAAATACAGTTGTAACCCTCTTTGTGTTATAAGAGTAGCTTCTTTAAAATCCACTAAAAAGACATATTTTGAGTTGCACCCAAAAAACTTGCTATTTTTGATTATCACTGAAAAAATCGCTACTACTGCTATTGTTGCATATTTTTTATTCGCAATTCTTTACAACGAAACAACTGTTTTTAAATTTTATAATAAATATTAAAGATTATAACATTAAAAATTCTATAGAATTGAAAAATAACCTAAAAAATTTCAAAGTTGAAGATAGCGAGATATTGGTTTCATTTGATGTGGTTTCACTATTCACCAATATTCCAGTGCATACTGCCATCAAAAATATTATGAAAAAATGGTACATAATTAAAAATTTTACAAAAATTCCTAGTTCCAAATTCATGGAGATTCTTAATTTTTGCCTAACTGAAAATAATTATTTTATTTATAACAAAAAATTGTATAACCAAATCTTTGGTATGCCAATGGGCAACCCACTATCGCCCACAATAGCCGATATAGTTCTCGATAGCTTACTTGACGACGTTATAATGGAATTAAAAGACAAAAACATCCACATCAAATACATAACTAAATATGTAGATGACATCTTAGCCATTGTGAATAAAGAAGACCAAGATGATATATTGAACACTTTAAACAACCAACATCCAAAGATTAAATTCACTATTGAAATAGAAAAAGAAAATACCATAACATATTTAGATACAAGATTACATAGATCCTCAAATAATATTAATTTTGACTGGTATGCCAAAGAAACAGCATCGGGGAGACTCATGAATTATAATGCAACCCAACCAAAACATCAAATATTAAATACGGCAAAAAATCTCATTGAAAGAATTCTTAAAATTAGCGACCAACAATTCCACGTTAAAAACATTAAGAAAATACACCAGATATTAATGGAAAACAGTTTTCCCAATAACATCATAAGGTCTCTAATAGAAGAAATAAAACAGCGATTAAAAAATAACAACCAACGTGACAACACTGAAGAAAATAAGGATATAAAGTTTTACAGTGTACAATACATCCCTGGCTTAACAGACAACAGAAACATGAGAAATACAATTAAAAACAATAACATTAATTTTGCCTACAAACCCAACCAAACACTAAGCGCAATATTCACAAATGTCAAGGCACCTATAGAAAAACAACAAAAAAATAACGTAGTGTATGAAATAGCATGCAAGGGAAATGACAATCAGAAATGTGATTTAATATACATAGGAACAACAAAGAGAGCTTTAGCTACGAGAATGGGAGAACATCAACTAGACATCGCCAAGAGGAGAGAAACAACAGCTTTGGCGCAACATATATTTAAAACAGGTCATATAGCTAATTTTGAAACGATTAGAATACTAGACAAGGAAAATAGAGAAAGAAAGAGATATACAAAAGAAAGTTTGTATATACAACAAAATATAAAACGGACGATGAATTTGAAAGAAGATACCAGCAATATAAATGCAAGTTACATTGTCGCTATTAGTTAAGCTGTGTTATTAAATTAATATGTGTTTGAATGTTAAGATGTTGTTTTTATGTTTTACGTTTTGTGTGAAATATATTTTTATTATGTTTTAAATTTAAACAATTCAATTGTAAGTTTATGACACATACTATATGGTGTAAGGAAGTGTATTAATATGTTTTTTATATCTTCAAATAAATAGACAAACCCCAGAAGAAGTCGACAAATAATCGACGAAACGTCGGGACCAAAATTGTAAATCAAATTTGTTTTTATTTACATAAAAAATTCAGGCCACATTAGCTTATTAAAGATAACATTAAAAAAAAACCTTTTTTTGCCTCTACTGAAAATTTGTAAATTTTGAATTGACTCACTTTAGAGGTACAGGTGCGATATGGCCATCACGGATGTTTTTGACGAATTATATTATTGGCGTCCAATTTTGAACCACCGTATTATATCACGAACAACATGAACGCTGTTGGCCTTCAAGGGTTCAATTTTTGCTGGTTTATCAGCATAATCCAGTGACTTCTCATAGGCCCACATGATTTAATCAAAAGGTGTCAAATCGCTCGACCTTGAAAGCCGATTAATAAGTCAATTTCTCGAAATCAACTTATCGCCAAAAGCCGATTGACAAGTCCATTTCTCGAAATCAAGTTATCGCCAAATTTTTATTTCAATAAGTCGATGGTTGCCGTCGCCGTATGGCACGTAGCACACAACTCTTGAAACAACAACTTACCCGGATAAATGACTCGATGACATATTCTCAAATACCAAATCATTTACTATGGTGCAGTAATGATCTCCAGTGAGCGTAACGCGAGCTCCGGCTTCATTTTTGCAGAAATTAGGTCCGATGATACCACCAGCTTGTAAACCGCATCAAACTGTGTATTTTTCTGGATGTAATGGAGTCCGTAAGATCTTATTTGGATTGGTCCCACTATATATGTGGCAGTTTTGTTGACTAACAAACCCATCAAGCTCAAAATAAATCTCATCGCTGAACACAATTTTGTGATAAAACATCGGGTCAGTTTCCAACTGCCCTAGAGCCCAAGCGGCGAAAGAACGCCGAATATGATTGTCTCGTAGCTTAAATTCCTGCACCAGCTGGATCTTAAATGGATGTAGGCCAAGTTTTTGGCCAAAACTTTCCATGAAATTGACGGACAGATCACCAATTCCTGAGACCGACTACTAATCCATAAATTTGCATATTCTTCCATACTGTTGTTTGCAGCGGCAATATTTTCTTCAGTACGCAATTCCTTCACCGTACTGGTGTTACTACTTCACTTAGAGAGTACATGGTATGAAATCCATCCACAATCTAATCAGTTGGGCGATTATGTGCGCCTTAAAAAGCTCGAAGTCTATATAAGCTACGCGAATCGATGACTGATTTTCAAAATTTTAATAATTTTGTAGCGCTGTTCAAGCGTGAATCTGTTCATGGTGACTGCCAGAGTATGCTGATTATAAATGTCAAAAAGTGAGAGCAGTATGGCAGCTCGTTTGACAGCTGACTCTTTCGTAAGTTCTACTAATCAAAAAAACACGCTTTATTTGTTCTAGTTATATTTTAAAAATTGTAATTAAGAGGTAATACGAATATGAAGCCGGGTGACTTATTAAAATTTGCAATTTATTTTTTTATATTCAGCCCAATTCTAAACAAACATTCCGCAAGAAAAATCTCACTTCCCCCTTCTCCCCTATTTTGAATAAAAATTCCTTCGGGAAAAAAAATCTCAATGCATTTGAATTTGGTTTTTTCCCTCGAAAAATTCCCCATGCAAAACAGACGGGAGTTTATATAAATATGTAAGAAGTATTTTGATAAAACAAAATTTAAATAAAAAAAACTATGTGAGTCCGATCACAAGGAAGATCTGTAAACATCTATTTACACATGAATTAAAATCCAACAGTAAGCGCCATCTGCATATGTATAGCAAGCAACTGCTATGGTTGTTGTACTTGATGGTTGCAGTTGTTTGTTATACATTCATGGCGCTTTCTGTTGGTTGTTGAATCAGCTAAATAAATTTAAATCATAATCTTTGCACCAATACACTTACATATACCTCACACCGATTTTCCCTTTCGCTGTTTTTGTGATTGTATTTTGAAATATATTTTTACCCCCCCCCCCCCCCCCCCCCCCCTGAGCGCATAGATGTTTACACATCAAAATATTAATATTTTATTGATCTTGTAGGTTGAAGATCACAAATAAAGCCCAACTTAAACTTTTGTTAACTTTAATGAAAGTCAATTCAGGCACTGAATGCACAAAAAAATAGAAAATTAATTGTCAATGAGCAAATCAACTGGTTTCAAATTTCGATAATGCCACTTATTAATTTTTTTATTCACGCGGAATTTATAATTGGAGGATTTTTTTTTTCGAGAAAAGTATTTTCCATGAGAAAGAAATTCCTTAAGTATCTGTAATATTAATAGGCTAGGCAATTGTTTTTGACTGATGTTTTGTTCTACCGTTTTATCCCGATTTTGACCAAGCGTATATTGTTTGAAAGGTATTTCTTTTTAACCGATTTACAGATTTTTAAATTTTTTCCTTTGTTTTGAGTAAATTGGATGTAAAGTTGCTACTAACACATACATAAAATTATACAATGCTATGTGTGTGTTTATTAAATTGGTTAATGTGTTAGTAATAAAAATGAGTTTGTTTTTTGTGTTGATTTGTGAATTGGCTATAATTGATTAGCACACTTTTAGGATCTTTAATAAAAAAATAAAATTTCCTAGAATTTGCGCTGGAATTTCGAGGGCTGGAAGTATTCGTAATTAGGCTGATTGAAGAATCTGTACGCAATTGAAAAAACAGAAATAAAAAAATTTTTTTCAGGAATCTAAAATAGCTAAACGAACTAAATTCGCTCGGTCATGATTACAAATTGTTGTGGGGTATAATAAATAAATAAAATACAATAGATCAATATTTTGCACTTTAGGGTCTAAAAAGAAGACTGGGTTTAAAGAACAATCATGTTAAGAGTGCTGATGACTGACTGGTATTTGAAAGTTACCTGGCTATATATGTTTTTTTGGTCAACTGTTTTCAACCACCTTCCAGAGTAATCAGTTCCTCATTAAATTCAATAAGGTATATACTTGAGTTAATTTAAGCAAATGTCTGGACGTGAAAAAACTTTAAATACCTACAGCTGCCATTCTCTTAAAAAACTGTAAATTTCCTTTAAATTAATTTAGTTTATTAATTACTATGAAATTGACTTCCCTCCCATCCAACAAAAACAACCAAAATATTCTAAAGATTTGCTTCTATAGACATATTTCTACATAACGGCAATAGAAATATTTGTTATTTGCCACTTGATTAACCATAATGTTTGTCACTGTAACTGTGAAGACGTCTAGTATCATTGCTGTCGGCAACATAAATTTAGTTAGCTGCACATTTAACATCGCAGAATATTACACCAACACTGCATTTGGAACTGTCAATACAAAAATATATATATTTATTTAAGAAAACAAATATTAAATCGTGTTAAATACCTGACATTTTAATAATGCTATAAATTACAAATAAGTGGTGGGTTCATTTTTATTTGTTAGAAGCAAAAATTTTGTTTTAATTTTTTTTAATTATTAACGTTTAAATTTTAAGGAATGTTTCTAAATTAAACCTCAATTTGAATAAGCAATTAAATAATAAGCATAGACAAACAGTTTGTTTGAGGGCGAGACCATCTGTCACTTGAATACTTTTCGCGGTAGAGTTCCCCTTAGATTCTCTATGGTGTTAAGATCTGGGTAATGCGCTGCCCAATTCATAACATCTGTGTTTTTGGACAAAAACCATTGCTAATTACCACGAGAGTTATGAATTGCCAAGGGAGGTCGCGCCAAGGTTTTCTGAGCTTTGTAGAATTTACTGACCACGTCTGGTGGCCAGCGGAAGGTCAAATTTATCGTTAACTTGTGATACAAGAACATTTACAAGGGATACAGTTTGAATAATAGAGAATAATATCGTGGAGACAGCTTCTGAGTTTGTCCAGGTCATTTTATTCCCTCCACATTACTATGCAAAGGGTATATGTGAGTCTGTCAATCCGTTATAATAATACTAAACCAAAAAAAATTGCTGGTTTGTGAAAAATAAAGTTGCCTAGAAATTGCGCTCGAATTTCGAGCGCTGGAATCTGCTAGTAGATATATATGGGGGATTTCATGTCAAGTGCACCAACTTTTGAAACCGATGTCTTCCGAGGTTAGTCCTATTGGATAGTAGTTTAGACACAATTTTTCAACAAGATCGGTCCAGATCTCTCTGAGTTAGAGGGGATCAAAATTTGACATTTTGGCCAAACATGTGTTATTTCTCATCCTTGTAACTTATTACCTATTGTTCTTAGAAAATTTTCTCCCAAAGAGTTTAGATAGCTATTTCTTCAGTATTTCAGAAAAAAATACTTAACAAAAAAAAAATTTGTAGACTTTTTTTTGCTAAATTAAAGCATTTTTTGCCTTTATTTCAAAAAGGGCATTTTTTTTTTTTTTTATTTTTTCATAAGAAAGCTTAGGATTTTTCCTTTAAGAGCTTTTTGGTCGCTTAGTGTAATGGGAGTGGGATATCTATCAAAATAAATGTTTTGTAACTCAAGACAACGGTTTTACAATTTTTCACAAATGCACTATTTTGAATTTTTCCCTATTTGTGTCTAAAACCTTACAAATAAAACTTATACTGAGAAACTAGACAAACTAAACTTTCCGAAGGTATATAACATACCTAACTAAAATTTTATACCCTCGATACTGTAATACCCAGAATATGTTAACCTCAGGAAAAAAATCGCTTTTTTTCTATAGAAATGTTGAAAAATTATTATTTATACCCTATACCACTATGTGGTTTGGGTATAATGACTTTGTGCTGCTGTTTGTAACAACCAAAAATATTTGACCTAGACCCATCTTTAATTATACCGATCGAATCAGAATCACTTTCTGAGTTGATTTAACAATGTCCGTCCGTCCGTCCGTCCGTCCGTCCGTCCGTCCGTCCGTCCGTCCGTCCGTCTGTGTGTCCATGTAAAGCTTGTAATCAAACTGCAGGTCGCAAATATGAATGTATTTTGATGAAATTTGGTATATAAGCTTTTATCTGCCATGGGATGAACGCTATTGAAATTGGTGAGAATCGGTCCATGTTCAGACCTAGCCCCCATACAAATAACCCATATGAAATCGACATAAATTGCCATAAGATCCAAATTGTCATATAGATCTTACTCAAATTGGGTTTGTATGCGTTCATTACATCCACTAATGAGTAGTCCAAAAATGATCCCTTTGACCCCATATAGAGCTGCTTCCCGATCTTCAGTTAAATCTATTAAAAAACAAAAATATTGCACTGATTCTCCTCAAATTTTGTTTGTACATATTTTTGCAAAATACAAGAGACTTTACCAAACATGATCAGGATCGGTCCATTTTTGGACCTAGTCCCTTTAAAGATATAGCATCCGATATGAACTTTTTCATATCTGCAGCCAAAAAAATTAATAAAAATCGCACTCAAATTTGGTATATGCTTATTTTCTATATCGAAGTAGTTGGACCGAAAGATAGGGTCTCTAAACCATGGTATAGGGTATCATATAGTCGGTCTAGACCGACTATAATTTTCTTACTTGTTTTTATTTATTTTTAATAATAATTAAATTAATGTATAATAATAATAATATTAACAAGTAAGAAAATTATAGTCGGTCTAGCCGACTATATGATACCCTATACCATGGTTTAGAGACCCTATCTTTCGGTCCAACTACTTCGATATAGAAAATAAGCATAAACCAAATTTGAGTGCGATTTTTATTAATTTTTTTGGCTGCAGATATGAAAAAGTTCATATCGGATGCTATATCTATAAAGGGACTAGGTCCAAAAATGGACCGATCCTGATCATGTTTGGTAAAGTCTCTTGTATTTTGCAAAAATATGTACAAACAAAATTTGAGAAGAATCAGTGCAATATTTTTGTTTTTTAATAGATTTAACTGAAGATCGGGAAGCAGCTCTATATGGGGTCAAAGGATCATTTTTGGACTACTCATTAGTGGATGTAATGAACGCATACAAACCCAATTTGAGTAAGATCTATATGACAATTTGGATCTTATGGCAATTTATGTCGATTTCATATCGGTAATTTGTATGGGGGCTAGGCCTGAACATGGACCGATTCTCACCAATTTCAATAGCATTCATCCCATGGCCGATAAAAGCTTATATACCAAATTTCATCAAAATATCTTCATATTTGCGACCTGCAGTTTGATTACAAGCTTTACATGGACACACAGACGGACGGACGGACGGACGGACGGACGGACGGACGGACGGACGGACGGACATTGTTAAATCAACTCAGAAAGTGATTCTGATTCGATCGGTATAATTAAAGATGGGTCTAGGTCAAATATTTTTGGTTGTTACAAACAGCAGCACAAAGTCATTATACCCAAACCACATAGTGGTATAGGGTATAATGAATAAGTGGCATCATCGAATTTCGAAGCCAGTTGTTTTGCTTATTGACAATTAATTTTCTATTTTTTTTTGTGTGTGCAAACGAAAATAAATTTATTTTAAAGAAAAATTAAATAAAAAACAAGTAAGAAAATTATAGTCGGTCTAGACCGACTATACGATACCCTATACCATGCGTTTAGAAACCCTATCTCTTAGGCCCAACTAACTGGACATTGAAAATAAGCAAAAACCAAATTTGAGTGGGATTTTTATTAATTTTTTTGGCTGCAGATATGAAAAAGTTCATATCGGATGCTATATCTATAAAGGGACTAGGTCCAAAAATGGACCGATCCTGATCATGTTTGGTAAAGTCTCTTGTATTTTGCAAAAATATGTACAAACAAAATTTGAGAAGAATCAGTGCAATATTTTTGTTTTTTAATAGATTTACGTGAAGATCGGGAAGCAGCTCTATATGGGGTCAAAGGGATCATTTTTGGACTACTCATTAGTGGATGTAATGAACGCATACAAACCCAATTTGAGTAAGATCTATATGACAATTTGGATCTTATGGCAATTCATGTCGATTTCATATGGGTAATTTGTATGGGGGCTAGGTCTGAACATGGACCGATTCTCACCAATTTCAATAGCGTTCATGCCATGGCCGATAAAAGCTTATGTACCAAATTTCGTCAAAATATATTCATATTTGCGACCTGCAGTTTGATTACAAGCTTTACATGGACACACAGACGGACGGACGGACGGACGGACGGACGGACGGACATTGTTAAATCAACTCAGAAAGTGATTCTGATTCGATCGGTATAATTAAAGATGGGTCTAGGTCAAATATTTTTGGTTGTTACAAACAGCAGCACAAAGTCATTATACCCAAACCACATAGTGGTATAGGGTATAAAAATAGAAAGATAAATAATTTATTAAAATTTAATCTTAATTGCATTAGATCCATTTATATCATAACTATTTTTATACTTAATTTATTGTAGCTGATGAAGTATTTAAGTCTTGTAAATTTTTAAATACCCAGTCTTTCATCCAGCTTTTTTGTCGCCTTTATTTACTGCGCTTTTTTGTCAATCCTTTCTTGGCATTACTAGGTTCAGCTGTTGATTTCGCTGCTAGTTTATTTGTTGTCTTTGGAAAGAAATCGCATTGAATAGAGGCAGAAAACTTTTTCAACTTGAGTCTTCCATCGACAAGCGGTATAAAAGCATGGTATTGAGCGGTGCCATCGATTGTTACCGCAGCATCGAATCTGCTCTTCAGTGTTTTCAATGTTTCCTGATGATCCTCTTTGCTACTAAAAACTATTTTAGTTTCTCTACAATAACTCTTTGCCCAATGGAATAAAGCAGTCGCATCTAAGATGCGATCTTGATGAGAGCACTGGAGGCTATACTTCGCTGCATTTCTTTTAAGGTTTGCTCCAATACCATCACATGCTCCGTTACCATGTGCAGTAGGATGAAAATTCCACTCAGCTGGCATTCCAAAATCTTTTTCATGGGCCATAAGATTTGCTAAGCTACTTTTGTTTTTAAAATGTTGACGAGCTCCGTCCGAAACGTAGTATACCTTCATTACTGTAAATTTAGATTTTAGAAATCTTAGTATTCTCTTCTGGTACTCATAAACTGCAACGGTATCATGTTTTAAATCGTCGGATATGATTGCCATACATTTGTGTTCCAGTTTTTCATCTTTCATGTAGTAAATAACTACTATGAATATAGTTGTTTGGTCGTTAATGAAGTGGAATGCTTGTGTGGCATCCTGAAGAACATATTTATAGTTTTCTGCGAAATCATATGAAATAAAGAATTCACCAGACTTCAAATGTATCTTCAAATCCTTGAAGAATGACCATAGTTCTTTGACTAAAAGTTATGGGTTCTCAAGTTTAGCAATCATGTACACATTTCTTCCACAAAATCATCCACATTTAAAATGATTGTTTTCAATGTGCATCTGTCAGTCTGAATCCAAGAATCAAATTTGACCTCCTCTATATATTCTCGATCTAAAGAGTTGATTAAATTTTCTTTGATAAATGTGGTTTTCGGGCAATTGGTACATTCACCTAAGTGGCAAGAAGTTGTTGCATTAGGACACATAGTCAATTTAAGGCAATCGCGGTAATCGTGTAAATCTTCTGCCGAATCATCTGTTAAATACTTTACGTTGATTTCCTTTAACATCAGTTTAACATTTTCATAGTAAATGCAAACGCGTACTGTGTGAGTTCCGCTGCTTTCTGCCAAAACGCAATGTTTTGGCCTCATTTGGGTTAATTTTAACATCCTCGTGTTCAGATTGAAATATTGCAAATAATTCTTCAAGGTTACAGAGAGCCATTCTCTTCTGTTATGTTATGAAGGTATGTTACATACCAACGAATTTAAGCAGTGAATAGCTCAAAAGAAGGAGCTTGATCCACTGAGTGTTCTTAGACCTATGTCAACAGCCTACGTTAATTAGAACTCTAGTTATAGAGGTTTGAGAGAACAAAAATATTGAAAAAAATCTTGATTGCAAAGTTTATTCATAAATTCTTTTGATATATAAGATATGAATACTAACGGCTTCCTGAAATAATCGCCTCTATGAGACCATCGAACCCACTGTGCGCCTGTCTGTTTGCGTGTCCATGTAAACCTTGTAATCAAACTTCTGGTGATGAAATTTAGTGTGTACTTTTATCAACCGTAGAATGAACTGTGTTGAAAGTGGTGAAAATCGGTTCATATTCAGGTCTAGTCCCCATACAAATGACCCCTGTAAAATCGACTTATATTACAATAATATCCAAATCATTACTTCCATTTATCAGTAGTCCAAAAATAATCCCTATAAAGCAATTCTTTTTCATATCCCCCACATTTAGCTGATTTCCGATCTTCACTCAAATTTATCAAAAAAAAAGTGACCTTATCAAATATAGTCAGAATCGGTCCAGACACAGCCGTCTGCTAAACGACAACTGGCCAAATCATTAATTTAATTTATTTAATTTTTTTTACTTAAAACTTTTCATAACTAACATTTCAAAAATATATTTTTTTCCATATTTTTATAATTTCTTTTTCAATGTTTCTTCAAAACCAACACTGAACAAAATTGGTACATAAAAAATGAGAAGTGAATTAATATTAAGCTGGAAAACGCAAGTTTTGTATTATGATTGTTTTCTTTTCAAATTAAATTTATTGAAGAAACTGAGAAGCATATTATAGATCACACAGAAAGCAAAAAAGACTTAGTTTTGAGGAAAATATTTTCAAAAAGCATGAACAAAAATAATTTTTCCAACAAATTGCTTCATAAGCACCACAAAAATTTTCTAAATCAATTTTTTAAAAAACTTTAATTGTTGCACAGGTTTCTAGCAATAATTTTTCTTCTACAGATTGAAAAATATCAATTAGTCGACGAGTTATAGCCAAAAAAAACATATAAACAATATGCTGAAAATCGGCATTTGACTGCAAAGTTCGAAGGTCGATTAAAAAAAAATTCGAACTAACATAAACAAACGCCGCGATTCGGGTCTTCTAATTTAGCCTCTATTTTCACCCCTCACTCTCAGAATCGACCTAACTTGTGCTAACCTGAATTTGTTCCACAGTGCTATTATATATTTTCTCATATTCTTTCGTGAAAAAATATATAAATTCAAATGATGATTTTGAAGATGATGTTGATAGTGAAGATTTAATACAAAATCTGTTTGAATTTTATTTGTATAATTTATTTATTCTTTTTTACATAAAGCAGTTGGTGGTCAGTTTAAAGATTTTTTTTTTCAAAAAATTTTGTTCGTTATATCAAAAAATTTACCAACAATTTAATTCCGAATGTTATGAAATTCAACGCACTTAAAAATATCAGAATAATTTATAGCATATCAGTTACAAACAAACATACATACTTTCGCTTTTATATATGTACCAGCAGTAACCCGATGTACCTCGCTATACCCATCGTTACGAAATAAAAAAACATCGTTACGAAATAAATACACTTTGTAGAAAACCATTTTATTTATTTTGGGCGTTTTTTGATTTGTCGATTTTTACTTTTGCGATTTTAGATTTTTGGCAATATTTACTTTGGCGAATATTGTGTTCTGCGATTTTTAGTTTTGGCAATTTTTGACTTTGGCGATTATTGTTTTCTGCGATTTTTAGTTTCGACGATTTTTGACCTTGGCGATTATTATTTTCTGCGATTTTTAGTTTTGGCAATTTTTGATTTTGGCGATTTTTGTTATTCGCGATTCTCGGTTTTGGCGTTTTCGTCTTTGCCGATTTTTTTGTTGCTATTTTTGATTTTGGCATTTTTGCTTTAAGCTATTTTTTATTTTGGTGATTTTTGATTTTAGCGATTTTTGAATTTTATCGATTTTTGGCTTTAGCGTTTTTTATTTTCTTCGATTTTTATTTTTGGCTATTTTTTGCGATTTTTGTTATTCGAGATTTTCGGTTTTGGCGATTTTTGATTTTGACGATTTTTGTTCTTGTGATATTTTATTCGACGAGTTTTGTTATATGCGATTTTTGATTTTGGCGATTTTTGGTATTCGCGTTTTTCGGTTTTAGCGATTTTTGACATTAGTGATTCCGCCCATATTTTCCACGACTATTCACATTCTTAATTAATGTACTTGTCAAATGTTTCAAGAAAGCCATTTTCATATTTTTTTGTAATTTTCATATTGGTCCGAACCCGCCCATTTTTTGCCAAACTACTCACGTTAGTAACTCATTAACCCTGACAAAGTTCCAAGGCTTTCGTTGTTACGGTACTCCAGATATATGATGATAAGTATATGTATGACACGACCACTGCTCTCTCCCCGCCCAATTTATTTTTTGTCCGACTATTCACATTAATAACTCATGAACTCACACAAAGTTCCAAGGCTCTCACTATTAAAATACTGAACATATATGATATTATATATTAACATTGTATGGTGGGTACCATGCCCATTGGTTCAATCCCAGCCATTTTTTTTTCGCAACTTTTCAAATTAGTTTAATATGTACGTGCACTTGGTTTCAGAGCTCTTGCTGTTGTAGTACTCTTACTCTACATATTATATGTTAAAATTAGATTTTAAAACTTCACTTTATATGGTAGGTGCCACGCCAATTGAAAAATCCCAAAAATGTAGCATATTTTTCCTTCCGGATAGGCACTTACCTACAGTAAACATGTCAAGACGATAGGTGCATATAAACCACAAACAAACGTACAAACGTACAAACAAACATATAGATGACAAAAAAATTGGTGTAGCTGGTTTTGAATTCGGGTTCAGGGTGTAATTAAGCTTCGTCCAAATTATTACATGATTCTATATGTTTTGATTATAGTCAGAGACAATCTGGGCCAACGATATTTTTTTAATTGTATCTAAAGTTGATCGAACTAAAAACATCATTAATGTTTTATGATTTTTTCGTTAAATTTCAATAAGATATGTAATCCTTTTGCTTACACTTACACGAAAGATTCTTAGGTACTTAGTTATAATGGTCGAAATATGTCACTTTTATTTTGCCTTCTCTTCAATCTTTATTCCTACAACTCAATTTCATATTATTTCAGTAGCACAGTTTACTGTCATTGATTGCGCATTATATAAAAAACAATTTTTTCATGACCTCCCACATATGTTCATAAATAGATGTATTTTATTTTGTAATTCCTTTAAATTTATGACTGTTCTAGCAAAACTTCTCATTCATCGTAATCTCGTATTATACGCTACTTGAATATGATTGTTACCTCTTTTTTTTATACTTTACTTTTGAAATTTACCGTCATGAACATGAACTGCACTCGTTAATG
The DNA here is from genome assembly GCA_963682025.1 of Cordilura impudica. NCBI lineage: Eukaryota > Metazoa > Arthropoda > Insecta > Diptera > Scathophagidae > Cordilura > Cordilura impudica. The sequence continues at coordinate 73,369,737 of OY821519.1, read as the reverse complement.
TCACATAAAATATATTATTAAATAGTAAAACGGACAAAAATACAGGTACTTGTAAATGCTTGTAAATGTTTGGGTACCTGTAATATCCATTAACCATTTTAAATAACGATTAACAGACTACAAATCAGAGCCGTAAAAATTTCGTGACAACTACAAAACTATATTTTTTCCCTTTTATTTCAGAATAAATAAAATTTTTATGGATTTTGATGGTAAAAAAAAAAATTATTTAGAGATTTGTTCTTAGTTTAACTGCTGAGAAAACAATATTGTAGAAATAGTAACAATAAATGAAAATTTAATTTATAACAGTTTATTGTTTTAATTATCAAAAATTGAATTTTAAGGCATTTTTTTATATATTGAAGATAAAATTGGTCCAAAAGTATTTGTCAATTCAAAACTTTTTTTATGTTATAACTGTAAAAATTTTATGCATTTATTTATTTGTTCAGTTTTGTTATTGGAAATTAAATACTATTGACTAACAGTTTGTTTTTCTGGCCTATAAATATATATGTATATAATATACTAGATGTAACCCGGTGTGCTTCGCTACACCCTCTCCCTTCCCCACCCCACGAATCGTTTTGAGGGCTCACTAAAAATCCCAAGGCTCTCACTAATACAGTATTTCAGATATGTCACATTTAATATTAAGTTTGTGTAGGGGTGCCACGCGCATTTGTCCAATCCCGCCCATTTTTTTGTCTGACTACTCACGTTAATAATAGATGACCTAAGACAAATTTGCAAAGCTTTCTCTATCATATTAATATACATGATATTTAAAATATACTTTGTGTGGGAGTTGCCACGCCCGCTAAAAATATTTAAAAAATTACAGCAAGTAAGACCCTGTGAAAATCTCAGGAAGGTCAGATGAGTAGTTACGTAGATTACCTCCTACAAAAAAACAAACAAACACATATTACATCTTTATTATGTTAGTATAGATTATTAGCATAGATTTTTTTATTTGAATATTTGCTGATATACTCCTACAATGTTTTTTGGTTTTTTCATTCAGTACAACAATTATCAGATTTTTCGGCGTTCCTACCCTGGAGCAAGGTACATAAGCTGCCCATGAGAAGAAGATGGATTATCAAAATTAGATCTGGCAACACTTAGCTATTGGCCTTGAGCTTAGAATATCATTCGGCAATTTTTCTTTTTAGCGATTTGTGATTTTGCCCATTATTGATTTTGAAAATTTTTTGGGCGATCTTTATTTTTCCCAATATTCGGTTTTGGCGAATTTTTGATTTTGGCGATATATTTTCTACGACAAATCACATTGATAATTAATGTACTTGTCAAAAGACTGTCGCTTTCGTAGTGCTTCATATTTTTTATATAGGAGGTGCCACGCCCACTAATCCCATCCCGCCCAATTTTTATTGGACTACTCACATTAATATCTGATGGACTTATGCAAAATATCAAGTCTTTCCCTTTTATAGTACACCAGTTATATGATATTAAATATCTACTTTGCATAGGCGGTGCTACGCCCACTACTTCGATCACGCCCATTTTTTTGTTCGACTAATCATACAAAGAACCTATGGGCTGACGCTAAGCCACAAAATTCTCTCTTTTACAGTACTCCAGATATATGACATTAAATAGTTACTTTGCACGGGAAGTGCCACGCCCATTGGTGTGAACCCGACAATTTTTGTCCGACGACACATACCAAGATCTGATGGTGTCTTGCAAAGTGTCAAAGCTTCCCTTTTTTAGTACATTAGTCATATGATATCATATATTCACTTTGTACGGGCGGTACCACGCCCACTGCTCCGATCACACCCATTTTTTGTCAAATTAATCACATGAATAACTTATGAGCTAACACAAAGTCCCAAGACTATCACTATTACAGTACTCCAGATATATGGCATTTTATATTTAATTTGTATGGTAGGCGCCACGCCCATTGGTCCGTTCCTGCCCTTTTTTGTCCGACAACACACATTAATAATAGGTGACATCAGACAAATTTGAAAAGCTCTCTCTATCATATAAATAATATTGAATTATTATTTGTATGGGAGGCCACGCCCATTTATCCGATCGCGCCCATTTCCGGCGTAGCTACTAATATTAATAATAGGTGCCCTTAAACAAATTTGCAAAGCTCTCCCTATCATAGTACTCAAGATATGTATATGATATTAAAAATTTACTTTGTGTGGGAGGTGCCACGCCCACTAAAAATATTTAAAAAATTATAGCCTATAGCACTTCCCATATCCGCAGTAAGACTCTGTGAAAATTTCAGGTAGATCAGATGAGTAGTTACGGAGATTACCTCCTACAAACAAACAAACAAACAAACAAACAAACAAACAAACAAACAAACACATATTACCTCTTTATAATATTAGTATAGATTAAAAAAGGAATATTTGTTGTAGAAACTCCTTAAAGTGCCGTTAGTCCCAATCATTTTAAATCGAGATTGGTCGCAATGTATAAAAATGGTACAAATAAAGAATAATAAAGAAAAAGTCGCTTTTGAAAATAATCTGTTCACTTTTTATTTCATATATGTATGTACATAAAAACAATATTAATTCAAAGTATTTAAAAAAGTAACGAAAATAAAATTGCAGTAAGCATATTTTTATATCAAAAAATTTAACCCATAAAAACAAAGTTTTTATTAAAACTCTTTCATTCCTTATGAATATGAGTTTCGAAAATCTCCGTGACTGTGCGTGACTTTGCGTGACTATTTAAAATTAATCTTTGGTCACAATAAGACTATGAACAAAGTTTCAGATCGATCGGATGAGGGGGAAGTGGGGTTTTAATCTCTCCGTGACTGTGCGTGAATATGCGTGACTGCGCGTGACTGCGCGTGACTAAGTCAAAGTTAATTTTTTTACAGCAAGTGTAAGGACCAAGTTTCAAATCGATCCGATGAGGTGAAATGACATTTAGATCACTCCGTGACTGTGCGTGACTGTGCATGACTATGCGTGACTGTGATTGACTACCCCAAAAATAATCTGCAGTCACAACAAGACTATGGGCCAAGTTTCAGATCAACTGGATAAGGGGAATGGAGCTGCCCTACCATAGACATACAGACATAGGGTATGAGTTAAAAAAAAAAGAGTTTAAAAATAGCTTAAAATGCCAGAGAAAAACAAGTAAGATAATTATGGTCGGTTTAGACCGACTATACGATACCCTATACCATGGTTTAGAGACCCTATCTCTTCGGTCCAACTAATTGGATATGGAAAATAATCATAAATCAAATTTGAGTGGTATTATTATATATTTTTTTGGCTGCAGATATGAAAAAGTTCATATCGGGTGCTATATTTATATAGGCACTAGGTCGAGAAATGGACAGATCCTGACCATATTTGGTAGAGTCACTTATATTTTGAAAAAATGTATACAAACCAAATTTGGAAAAAATCTGTGCAATATTTTTGAATTTTGATAGATTTAAGTGAAGATCGCGAAGCAGTTCTATATGGGGCCTATGTCCTGTAGGGATTATTTTTAGAGTAGTGATTAATGGATATAATAAACATACACAAACCCAATATGACTAAGATTTATATGATAATTTGGATCTTATGGCAATTTATGTCGATTTCATAGGGGTCATTTGTATGGGGACTAGGTCTGAACATGGACCGACTTTCACCAATTTTAACAGCGTTCATTCTATGGCCGGTGAAAGCTTATATACCAAATTTCATCAAAACATATTCATATTTGCGACCTGTAGTTTGATTACAAATTTTACATGGACACACAGACGGACGGACGGACGGACGGACATCACTAAATCGACTCAGAAAGTGATTCTGAGTCGATCGTTATAATAAAAGATGGGCCTAGGTCAAATATTTTTGGTAGTTACAAACAACAGCACAAAGTCATTATACCCAAACCACTTAGTGGTATAGCGTATAAAAAGCACTTACTTTCCTCGTATCAAAACAAAATACTGTATTTATAAGGGGCATCCCCTGATTGTTGTTTCAAAAGTAAAAAAAAAGAGCGAAATTCATTGATAATAAATACATTAAATGAGAAGGTTGTGCGCTTTTTTTTTTTCAAAGTACAAGCCATTTTGGATGTAAGATTTGTAAAATTTCAGTGATTTCTAATAATTTAAGTAGTGCAAAACAATAATAAAAACTTTTAGCAGAAGGTCACAAAAGGAACCGGTGTAGAACATGTTAACGCTTGTTTTGGTGTCTGTACCGATTGGTCAATAAGAAACAAAATTCGAGGACTATGCTTTGACACTACCCCCTCCAATACTGGTGTAAAGCTAGGTGCATGAACTTTAATTGAGAAAGTATTAAATAAAGACCTAATATGGATTGCGGAGGACCAGAAGTGCTACTATTTAAAAGATTTAAAAATCAATGGCCAAATATTGATAAAGAAAACTTCAAAGTCGGAAATGATACTCTATTCCATACAAGTGACTTTCTTCAACTCCAACAGCAAATGTATGAATACTATACCGATGCCACCTAAAGTCCACAACCAAGGGACGATTACCGTGAACTCCTTACGCTTTGTCAAAATTTTCTTACTGGTGCAAATAAAGCAGGAACAAGGAACGTTAATTTTTATGAACCAGGCGTGTGCCATCTTGCTCGTTGGATGACGAAAGCGATCTATTGCATAAAAATATGTATGTTTCAAAATCAATTTGATCTCACAGATGAGGTAAGGAAAGCATTTACCGAAATAAGTTTGTTTGTAAGTCTTATATATGGCCGATACTGGAATGAAGTTCCTTTAGCAATCAATGCTCCTCTTAATGACCAAAACCTCCTTAAACAATTCGAAAACCATTCCATTGAAAAAATTTTTAAATCTGCTGTAAAAGCATTTCATCGACATTTATGGTACATTTCTGAATATTTAATCGGTCTTGCCTTTTTCAAATCCAGAGTTACATGTGAAACTAAAAAACAATGGTGAAAAATCTCCAGCTACCATCAGGACGGAAAAGTAGTTCACCACAAAAATCCGCTTGAGTCCTATGTTACCAAAAGGTCAAGAATGTTTTTTAATTTACTACGCGATGATGGACAAGAAAGGGGACAGTCATTTCCTTCAAAGGATCCTACAGAGTGGAAAGACGACGCCATTTTTACTTCGATGAAAGAAAATCCTAGACTTTTGAAAGTTGTAAATGACTGTGCAGAACGAGGTGTTGCTTTGGTAACCCAATTTAACAGTTCAATTTCGAAAAATGGGAAGCACAAGCAATATTTGTGTTAGATTAGTTGATCACCATAGAGAAAAATTTCCCGGGGTTTCTAAAGCTAATATTACAAAAATGGCTATCGATAATTGAAAAAAAATATAAAATATATGATAATTTGTACTTAATATACAGTTTTATTAATTCTTTATTTATTTGTTTTATTAATTGTTTTTATTTTTAAATAAACAATGAATATCACCATAAAAAATTATTGTATGTTATATTTCTATCTAACCCCGAAAAATCATTAAACTATCGCAACCTCTAAATATTGACCGATTGTGCTCAAATTTTGACTGAACATTTTTAAGCAATATTCGAATAGGATCAGCGTTGTAGAGCGCGAATATTCGATGCTTTTGTATTTTGGGCCACCCTAATGTACTGGCTTTAACTTTTCGCAACAAATTGTCCGAGGACTGAGCTAATCCGGATACATTGCTACCGGATGTGCTGGCAGCTGCTTGCAATATGCTGTCTATTCTATTAGCCTTACAAACATCATGTGGACTGTTTTTTTCTCCAAATCAGGTTTCCTATCAATGGCCTAATTATCCTAATACTTTTTGTTGAAATTGGAAACAGTTTGATGGCAGAACTTTGATTCTGTGACCAACCTTTTGTAGAACCAAATCGGATTTTGTTGAAAATCTTTAAGAATTTTAGCACATATTTTTATTTCATCACTAATTTTAATATAACGAACAGCAAATAGGCAGGTTTGTCATTAAGGATAACAACTGATATATTTTTCAAAAATAATTTCATCAAAATAAATTTAAATAATTTTTGATGTCACTCCTTAATGGGTCAAAATTCAATAAATAAACAGACATGAAAAAAATATGAAGGTTGAGTAGTCTAGTCAGTTATAAAGATATATTGATGCATTTAGTGGTCATTAGAAATTTTCTAAAAAGTGCAAAATTATAAGAAATAAGTAAGAAAGTTATGGTCGATCTAGACTGACTCTATAATACTCTATACCATGCGTTTAGAGAACTTGTCTCTTCGGTCCAAATAATTAGACAGAAAATAACCATAACCAAATTAATTTTTTTGCATTTGAATATGAAAAAGTTCATATCGGATCGTATTTGCATATTGGGACTAGGGTGAAAAATGGACCGGTAACGTCACTTGTTTTTTGCATATACAGGGTGCGCCAAGTTTGACTGACTGATTTGAAATGCTTATAATTTTTGTATTTTTAAATTATTTTATTTAATTTTTTTTGCAAATTAAAGTATAAATTATAAATTTTTTTTAAGCTAAGTATGAAAAATTACATCTTTTAGATGGCGTCCATTTTCCTGTTGGCAGTTAATGGCCCTACTCAATACATTTTGCATTACGTTGCGCAACGTTTCTGACTGCAATTGAGCAATTTCTGTGCGAATATTCTGCTTTAGCTCCTGAATATTTTGTGGTTTGTTGACGTAAACTCGTTCCTTCAAGAAACCCCACAAAAAAAATTCTGGGGCCGTCAAATCTGGAGAACGAGGTGGCCACGCGAAGTCTTCGAAAAGTTCTCGCAGAATTGCCATTGTGGTTCAGGCACCTTGCTGAAACCATATGTTACGATTATTGAGAACTATCGGACGTAAAAAATTTTCCAACATGGTCCGGTATACCACCCCAGAGACAGTTTGTGGCTCATTAAGTTAATTTTCGAAGAAATATGGACCAACAACTTTATCAGCCATGATTCCACACCAAACAGTGCATCTGACAGGGTGTAATTGTCGCTGATGCAATGTTCTCGGATTCTCTGTACCCCAAATTCGGCAGTTCTGCTTATTCACATATCCATTTAAATGAAAATGTGCTTCATCGCTCATAATCAGATTATTAAAAAAATTGACATTTTCTGTCGCTAGCAAAACCAATCTATTGGCATATTGTAGCCGTTGTGGTGCATCCCTCGGCAATAATTCTTGGGCCAATTGAATTTTATATGGAAACATCTTCAGATCAACTTTTAGAATACGTCGTAGCGATGTTCTGGAGATGTTCAATTGATTAGCTCGTCGACGAGTAGACACAGTTGCATCCGTGTTAACACTTTCTCGTACAGCTTCTATAGCTTGTTCAGTGCGAACAGGACGAACAACATTTCTTCGTAGTTCATTACCCACTGAACCCAAATTCTCAAAACGGGTCATTAAGCTTCTTATCATGTTTACACTGGGAGCCTCTGCAGTATTAAAATGCTGACGGTATTTTGTTTGCGGTAACATAATAAAATTCAGCAATTTTTACACGTACTTCCACTGAGTATGATGACATTATAAAATTTTATAAAATTCTGTATTATCTGCAAAAAAAAAAAATTAAAAAAAAAAATCCAAAAATTATAAGCATTTCAAATCAGTCAGTCCAAGTTGGCCCACCCTCTATATATAAAAATTAAATTTGAGAAAAATATGTCCAATGTTTCTGTTTTTGATAGATTTCAGTGAAGATTGGGGAATCATCTGCATATGGGGGCTTTGACTAAGAATTCTCCTGAAGCATTTATTTTTGGACCAAGATCTATATGATAATTTGAATATTATGTCAATTTAAGTCGATCTTATATAGTTCATTTGTATGGGGACTAGGTCTGGATATGAACCGATTTTCACCAATCACATATGGCCAATAGAAGCTTATATACTAAATTTCATAAAAATATGTTCATATTTACAACCCGTACTTTAGTTACAAGGTTTACATGAACAGACTGACGGACGGACGGACGGATATCGGTATAATAAAAAATGGGTCTAGGTGAAATATTTTGGTAGTTACAAATACCAGCACAAAGTCGTTTTACTCTGACAACATAGTGGTATAGGGTATAGAAACTACTTCTACCTTTTCCATTTATTTAAAAAAAAAAATCAATTACAAACTAATTTGTAACTAAATCCCAGCTAGATTTATGTATACCGCAAGAATTATTTTAGCAATCTAAAAAGAACTTAAGAAGTCTCTTAAAAAGTCTATCGGCTTGTTGCTATTAAAGTTAGCTGTTTCTCATAATAACTGAATATATGTTTGCGAAAGTAATATAAATCTTTCCAAAAAAATAAAAAAATCACTTAATTTTGCTTTAGAATACTTAAAACACATCTAAAAGCAAACAATAGCTCCAGGTCCTAATCAAATATTGTTTAAGGCATAATTTTTAAGCTATTGAAAAATATTGTTATTAAAAGTTCAACATACTAAGAGAAGGCAAGCCGCTACAATTGCAGCTATTTATTTTAACAAAAGTTTTCAATTTAGCTTTAAAACTCCTTTTAAAATATGAGAACTGCAATTTCAGTTGGAATATAAAATCTATCATTAGTATGGCACATGAGTTTTTCCGATAAAGACATTGTGTGTGTAAAAGTTACCATTCATTCCATCTAACATTCAGGCTGTAAGCCATACTGGCTTTTTTGTGGCCTGTGTTAACCCAATGCATGTCAAAAGTCTGGTCTTAACTTGTACATTTAAGCTACTGTATTTATTATTTTTAAAGTTTTCCTTTGTTATTGTTTTCTTTTTTATTTTTTGTTTTTTTAAGTACAAATAGCCAAATGTGATTTGTTTTGTTCTTATTGGTCTTTACAAATTACCAGGGAAACAAGACTCTATTCAGGAATTGTATGCTACAGCACTTTGAGTTCAAGGCGTTGTTTTGGTTGCGCAAAAATACTTGATACATATAGACCAACTCACATTTAATATACACATTATATTCAGAATCAAATTAAATAAAACATATTTCGCTAACAATTCGTTTGCATACATTTGTGGAACACAGAATTCACTATAAATGTCTATGATGTCCATATCCGATATGATTAGTTAGATTTCATTCGAAATTTTGATAATGATTTAAATACCCTTTGCCATCCTGTGGCCAGGGTATAATGAGTTTGTGCTGTTTTTTTTATTATTTATTGAAACGAAGATTCTCATCTGACATTTAAAAAAAAAAAACCATTCTTGCGCTCCATGGGGTCATATTTGTGCCAAAAATAATTTTTTTTTTAAACCACGTTTTGGAGACAAATTCCACAAAAATGTGAGCCGATATCACAAATCCTATTAGCGGAGTCGATGGGCAAATTTAATACAAACATTTTAAAAGAACTTGCAGCTCAAGCAGTTGAATTATGTGAGTTGTAGTGTAAATTGAATGGAACGGTGGTGATTCAATCCACTATTTTTATCGAAAAGCTAAGATGTCAAACTTACTAATTTGTCAAAAATAATAGATGTTTGGTCAATGGCAATATTCGGAAATATCGAACGATCTAATACCCAAAAGAAATAAATCCTATTTCATGGAATATTTTTAATGTAATTCACATTGAACTTTAGGAGCTACATAGCTTATTGGAAAGGCAATTTCATGCAGATTCAGATTTTAGAATTATCTGTCCAGTTATTTGTAAAAACATTTTAAATTTATGCATCTGAATGATGTAATGTTTCCTTTGCTACATGTGAAAACTTCGATAGGAGTTTGAATTAGTAGCAACGCTAAATATATAAGTAAAATACTTTATAAAAATTGGTTGCATATTCGTGCCTTAACAGAAGTTACTTACGATAACGTTAAACAAGTAAGAAATTATAGTCGGTATAGACCGACTATACGATACCCTATACCATGGTTTGGAGACCCTATCTCTTCCGTCCAACTAATTCGATATAGAAAATAAGCATAAACCAAATTTAAGTGGCATTGTTTTGAATTTTTTTTGGCTGCAAATATGAAAAAGTTCATATCGGGTGCAATACTTATATGGGGACTACGTCGAAAAATGGAACGATCCTGACCATATTTGGTAAAGTCACTTATATTTTCAAAAAATATATACAAACAAAATTTGAGAAATATCTGAGCAATATTTTTGTTTTTTGATGGATTTAAGTAAAGATCGGGTCATTGGAATGCAAACGGCATTATCACCTATTCAAAATTACGTCAATTAGAAATGTTACTTGAAAGAGAAAATATAAAAATAGCCTCTCTAAACGAAACTTTCTTTGAAAAAGACCATAAGCCTTACTTTAAGAACTACATATTATATCGAAACGACAGAAATGATGCAACAGGGAGAGGTGTCGGATTGTTAATTCATAAATCTATTAAACACAGGAATTTGTTTATTTATAATACTCAATTGATTGAAAACATTTCTGTAGAAATAACAATAAACAACAGACAAATTGTAATAATCTCTGCATATTCTCCTCGATACTTCTCTACCTTTTCAAATGACATTTTGATGCTCACATCCTCGAATAACGAATTTATCATTCTAGGCGACCTAAATGCCAAGCACACCTCTTGGAACTGTTTTTCATCAAACACAGACGGCAATGTTCTGAACAGTTAACAACAATCAAGAAATTTTTTTGTATATCATCCGGACAGTCCTACACTATATCTGCACCAAAGAAATCGTGTTGCATCTACCGTTGATATTGCTATTAGTAACGCCTCTCTTACCATGGATCTGAAAACATGGGGTTACGAAATACCATCCGACCACCGTCCCTTTATATACACGCTCAAAAGATCAATGCCCTTATTAGTTGATGTTAGTCATTAAGATTATAAAGCTACTAACTGGATCACTTTCAAAAATTATGTAGAAGATAGAATAATTACCAACTCTATAAGATATAATTCTAAGCTAAACATCGACCGAGAATTAGATAATTTCGTCAACATAATTTTAGAACCAAGAGCAGAGTTCAGAAAAAAACACACACTGAATAAAAAACTCGTACATATATGTAAATAAACATAACTTAGACCAACACACACATATTTTTATTTTCATACCAATTATGTTTGTTTTTAAATTTTCTGCGGTGCCCAACACAATCATGACTGTGTTCGTTTTAATATTTCGTTATTTACACGAACATTTTTGTATCACTTACTTTTTGTTTCAATCACACATAAAGCACACATTTTTGAGTGTTGCTTTATTTGAAGTTCATGTTCTGGTACGTGTACTGAAAAAAAAACACAGAACATGTACAATAAACAGGTTCGAGTTCAGTTATATTTTAAGTCGTGTTGTGGCTCGTGTAGTAAGAAAAAACAGAACATGTACAATAAACAGGTTCGAGTTCAGTTATATTTTAAGTCGTGTAGTAAGAAAAAACAGAACATGTACAATAAACAGGTTCGAGTTCAGTTATATTTTAAGTCGTGTAGTAAGAAAAAACAGAACATGTACAATAAACAGGTTCGAGTTCAGTTATATTTTAAGTCGTGTAGTAAGAAAAAACAGAACATGTACAATAAACAGGTTCGAGTTCAGTTATATTTTAAGTCGTGTAGTAAGAAAAAACAGAACATGTACAATAAACAGGTTCGAGTTCAGTTATATTTTAAGTCGTGTTTAAAATATAACTGAACTCGAACCTGTTTATTGTACATGTTCTGCTTTTTCTCACTACACGAGCCACAACACGACTTAAAATATAACTGAACTCGAACCTGTTTATTGTACATGTTCTGTGTTTTTTTTTTAGTACACGTACCAGAACATGAACTTCAAATAAAGCAACACTCAAAAATGTGTGCTTTATGTGTGATTGAAACAAAAAGTATGTGATACAAAAATGTTCGTGTAAATAACGAAATATTAAAACGAACACAGTCATGGTTGTGTTGGGCACCGCAGAAAATTTAGAAACGCACATAATTGATATGAAAATAAAGATATGTGTTGGCGGCTTTTGAACAGAACATTGTGTGTTTCATGTGTGTATTTTCTGAACCTTGACCAAGAGATATATCTACACCCAAAATAACCCCTCGAAATAATTTTACGTTACCGGATATTGTTGTAAAATTTATAAAATTGAGAACTTATAAAAGAAGGAGCCAGAGATCATCAAATGTAATTGAAACCAATTATTATGATCAATACACAAAATTTTTGTCAAAAATGATTGACAAAAAATGATCTCAATTATTAACCAACATGAAACCCGGCGATAGTACCTTTTGGAAAGTAAGTAGAAATTTACGTGGAAAAGGTAAGAAACAAATACCTTGTTTAAACATAGGCAGTACAAAAATAACATCTGATAAAAACAAAGCAGAACATCTTGCAAATTCATTTGTTCAAGCAAATAATCTTACTTCCAACTACAAACACTCCATCGATCCATTTATTAATTCAAAGATAAATCATTTGAAAATGGAAAATCCTACTACCGATCATGCTGAGTTGACTTTTTTCAACGTAGCCACCAACCTCTTATCATCACTTAAGGCATCAAAATCTCCAGGCTCTGATAATGTTCCAAAACCTCTTCTGAAGGGACTTCCAAATAAAGCCATACATTTGTTAGTAATAATTTTCAACAGCTGCATTAAACTTAAACTACTTTCCAAATACATTTAAAACAGCCAAGGTTATAGCTATACATAAACCAGGAAAACCAACAAACATCCCTAGTAGCTACCGACCCATCAGTCTTCTCAGTAACTTAGGCAAACTCTACGAGAAAATCATACACCATCGGTTAAACTTATATCTCACTGAAAACTCTATCATTTCCAAAGAACAATTCGGGTTTAGAAAAGGCCACAGCACAACCCATCAAATTAATAGAATTAAAGACATAATAACTGATAACAAAAATAATAAAAGATCAACCGGGCTTTTTTTATGAGATATCGAAAAGTCATTTGACACTGTTTGGCGTAGCGGCCTTTTATACAAACTGGTAGTATCAAATATTCCTAAGTACCTTTGGAAAATAATTACAGATTTTATAGATAAAAGAGTGTCCATCAATAACGAGACTTCATTACCAAAAACAATTTTAACTGGTCTATCACAAGGTTCAGTCCTTTCGCCCTTACTTTATCCTATTTACACATCTGATTTCTCTGTTCCTCCATATTTGAAAATAGCGTATTATGCAGACGATACGGCATTAATCTCATCTAGTAAACTTACCAGTGCTCTATTAAAGAAAATGGAAAAAGGACTCCTAGCATGCAACAAATATTTCTGCAAATGGAAAATAAAATTAATCCTAATAAAACACAAGCAATTATCTTTCCACTCAACAAATCCCCAAAACGGAACCCGAGACGACAATTATTCTTTGGAACCGACTTAGTTGAGAAAAAAATGACGTAAACTATCTCGGCGTCATTATGGATAAAAAACTCACTTTCCAAAAACATATAGACGGAACGTGTCAAAAATCAATAAAACCCTTCTAATCTTTATGGCCACTTCTTAATAAAAGCTCGCATTTAAGCCTGAAAAATAAAAATTTACTATATAAAAGTGTTATAAGACCTATATTAACACATGCATGTCCGATCTGGTACACAGCACCAAAATCTCACATAAAGAAACTGCAAATCATTCAGAACAAATGCCTTAAAATCATACACAATAAACACTGGAGAACTCCTACATCAAGCCTACATTGCATACATATATGCAATGAATTTTCTTGTAAGCGATTTTAAAAGTTTTGTTTATCTTAGGATAATGATTCAGTTTAACAAGATTCTTAAATATGGAAATTCGCCGAACCTGCTAGAAAGTTTTAGTTTCCGTCGTTCGGCTAGGACACATTCCCTTCTTTTTCCAAGATATTCTTAACTCACTATGAGTCGGCCATTTGTTGTAAAAGTGTCAAGGATTCGTGAGAACGTAAGTTCTCTAGTTCAATGTCTAGATTTAAAAAGATTTTATTGGAATACATATTTAGAATTAAAATAGATAATTAAATAAATAAATAATAACAAAAGGTCTGTTACAAATAAGTTCCCAGAACTTGCACAAAGTATGTGGTTTTATCTTATTTTTAGTATATATATATTAGTTAAGTTGCTACTAACACATACATAAAATTATACATATGCTATGTGTGTTTTATTAAATTTGTTAATGTGTTTGTTAATGAGTTTGTTATCTTCATTCACAATAATAATAAACCATAAAAGTGTTGGGTTGTGAATTGTCTAAGTTGAAAAATAAAGCTGCCTAGAAATTGCTCTCGAATTTCGAGTGCTGGAATCTGCTAATATAATACTAATTGCTTTTACCATTATACAGTCATATATTTTATATAATTAAGTAATCACAACAGAAAAATGTGATAGTACATGGGACTACCAAAATTCGATTGGCAACAAATACGGTTGCAACAACGAATCCGTTTTCTGTGTGTAATTATTCCATTCAGAAATTTATTTTTAAGTAGTGGAAAATACAATTATATAGAAATAAATTTTTTTTAAAGACTTGTAATCAATAATGAACAAATAGAAAAGAAAATATATATATTTAGGAATCTTTGGCTAATGACATCCTTTTGTAGGAAACGTAACAAAACATATGAAATTTATATTCAGTAGAAGTAATTCCAAAGTAATTTTTTTTACAAATTTGCAATTTTTGTACTCTCACAGCCAAGGGTTAAAATAGCCTAGCATAATTTCTTAGGTCTTCTTCTAACTCAACTTAATTTTGTATAAAAAACAAAACCCATAAAATTTAATATTTTACAAAAAAACAAACTAGTAATAAAGAACAACATACTTTTTATACTTATGTGGTCTCATAAATGTTGACAAATTATAAAGTTTAAATAAAACATGAATGAAAAAACTCAGTTTTTTTTTTTTAGCCTTTAAGCCAAATAATACGACATCAACGATTTCTCCCTTAATTTACAATACAATTTGAAATGAAAAGTTTACCTTAGAAGTTGGTAGAGTAGATCGTGATAGTTTAAGTAGTGGTTGCTAGTAATAAAGTCTTCGTTCGAAAAAAAAAGACATTCACATTTTAAAGCAGTCATAAAATCTTTTACTATATACATATATGGCCGGTTTAGTATTTGGCTGATGTTTTATATAAATAAAGAAACGTTTTGTTTTATATGACGTGATGATTGTCATTTGTGGTTACGTTCATATTAAACTATACATATGCACAAATGTTTACCTCACACGGTGAATAAATACACTGTTCATGCTTAAACATGGTGTTTATTATTATGATAATCATAAGCATTATGTGGATTACGTGTCCTCAATTCATCAAAGAAAGGGTTAGTAAAACTAAACATTTGTAAAGAACTTCAAATTAATTTTTTTTAAGTAGTTTGTTATACAGTTTTAGGAATATTATTTTCATGTTTGTGATTACGAGCGTATGGAACTTAAAAAAAATCTTTTTTTTAATAAATGGTATAGGATAGAAAATCTGTCATATTTAAAAAAATTATAGATTAATCAGCAAGAGCACACACAGATGTCAACTTAGGTTGTAAAAACACTCGCAGGGGAAATAGAATTGATTGCGAGAAAAATCAGATGACAAGAGAATCAGCTGTATTTATGAACATATGACAGGAGAATCAGCTGTGTATTTATTGTATTGTGCATTTATTGTATTGTGACTAACGAAATGATAAGTTGTTTTGGTTGTAGATTTGTAAAATTGTTTGTATTTAAAATTTTTATTTCGATTTTATTCATTTTGTTATATTTATTGTTTGTTATATGAACAGCTTTGTATACAATTGCCAATTGAATTATGTTTGACAGTAGGACAATCAGCTGCTCGAAAACATTTTGATGATTTTGTAAAAGCACAAAAGTACAAATTCCCGCAGGCAAAAAGCTTAGTTTTTACTCGCAATGGCAACTCGATGTTATGTGTTTAGGGCTATAATGGTAACAAATTAGTCTTAAAGTCAGAAAACACTCCCAGATCCAAATAAAGTGAATACAAAAATTTACGCAAGATTTGAATTGCCGCCATTTGTCCAGTAAAGTGTTGGCAACCAAAAGCAAAGAAAACTGTAACAGCTGGCAGCTACGTTAGGTTAGGTTGAAAAAGAGGCACCATGTATACACATAGCTCATATCCGTTTTACCCGGAAATACACTTAAGCCAGAAAGTCGGCTTGTTGTACGATCTACATCCTCGTGCTCATCCGTTAATCTACTCCTTATTTAACTTAGGAGTTCGGTCACGATAGCAAATCTCCTGAGTGCTTTCCAGCATATCCCCCTGAGAGCCGCTAGGCCTGGTATGATGTCGTTGGATAAATATCTGACCCTTGTTCCGGCAAATGCAGGACAGTAACAAAGGTAGTGTTCTAGGGTCTCGCCATCCTCTCCACAAGCTCTGTATGTGGCCGATTCTGCCCATCCTATACGGTATAGATGAGCTCTCAGTTCAGAGTGTCCAGTGAGGATGCCAATAATCAGTTCCCTTCTATTTAGACTAAGGATTTCCTTAGTCTTCGAAGTGTTTGGAGAGCCCCATAGTATCTTCGTAGCCTTACCAACGTCAATTTCCTCCCAAATTGAAGTATGTGAATTGGTTGCCCACTCCGATAGTTTCAATTTGAGAGTCAGGAAAGGTATTGGGTTTTCCAAATTCACACCCTCCAGGAAAGAACCCTTTCTGGCCAGTTCGTCTGCAATCTCGTTTCCCATTATACCACTGTGTCCTGGGATCCAAATGGTTTCAAGTCTACCACTTGTAGTGAAGTTTGCAATTTCTTCCTTACATCTGAGGACAGTCCGAGGATTAGTCCTGATAGCCGCTAGACTGTCCGAAAATATTTCACGTCTCCGGGGATTGGGATTGCCCGTGCGTCAATAGATTTTATGCATGCCGTTATCGCGACCACTTCGGCCTGAAAGACAGAGTTGTGGTCCGGAATGCGTAGGTATATGCCATTGGAACGGTCCTCATCATAGAAACCTATACCAGTCCTACCATGCAGACTAGATCCGTCTGTGTAGTAGTGTGACCCTGGAAGGTTTTGTGGAATATTTCCGTTCAACCAGCTTTCCCTGTCAGGTATCCTTATACTGCAGGGTATTTTTGTCGACACTTCCGCTATTCTATCACAGCTAAAATACACTGTGTTGAATTCCGGTACCTGGTCCAATATTGTTTGGTGTCTGGTCATATGGTCGGTGATGTATTTCCCTGTTACTCTTAGTCGTAACATGGCCAGAGCTGCCTCATATTTAGGATCTTTCCCCCTTAACAGTATCGTTCCATCGTCTGCGTAGCAGACATGTGACTGATCCAGGCTTTGATATCCCGGTCGATGTCGAATCGTTCTAGGTGTTAGAGTAGCGTATTTGTTGATACATTGTTAAAAGCTCCTTCTATATCAATGAATATGGCTAGACTGAAGATTTTTAAATCAAAAGATCTTTCGATGTGGTGAACTACTTCATGAAGCGCAGTTTCTACTGAGCGTCCCTTTAAATAAGCGTGTTGTTTGAACTTCAACAGCTCATTTGGGATTTGAGATTTAACCATATTATCGACTATTCGCTCCATGGTTTTCACTAGGAAGGATGTAAGACTTATCGGTCGATAGGAATTTTCGGTTCGCGTAGCTTTCCTTTCGTGGCTTTCGTGGCTTACTGCCAATCAAGTCTCCGCTCTTTTGTAATAGAGCAGGAAAAATTTCATCTGGGCCTACTGCCTTAATTACCATATTTTCGGTTATTCTATAATATCTTTCCTCTCGATATTGTTCCTCATTAGGCCCTTCATATTGTTCCCTTTCGGGTCCCGTCTGCTGATCCACATTGGTTCCAGTTTATCGGGAAAAGTCTTTGGACATCCTTCCCAAGATTTATCAGTTTCCCTGTTAGCCTGGGTTTGTCTCGGGGAGATCTCCTTTCCCGGAGTGGACAACATTAATTGAAGGACTCAATTAGGCTCCTCTTTAATTTGTCCACTTCCTCCTCAACTTCTTCGACATACCTGAAATCTCTGCGAGGAGTAGTTAGACGGGTTTGTAGATTTCTTCTAAATTTAGGCCAATCAGTCTTAGCCTTATTCCTGAACTTATTGGGTTCAGGTGTTGGGTGTGTCAGTTTAAAAAAAATGTATCGATGATCCGAAAAGGAATGTTCGCTAGAGACATGCCAATCTTGGATATCATCCACTAAATTTTTTGAACAAATTGAAATATCTAGATCCTCTTTCCTTAATTTGTTAACAAAGGTTGCCGTGTTCCCAACATTAAGGGTAAAAAAGCCATTTTCGTTAAGGAATTCAATTAAAGCATCCCCCCTTTGGTTACAGTTCGAACTTCCCCAAGCTATATGGTGAGAATTCGTATCGCACCCTATGAGAATTTCCTTACCAGATATCCTGGCCGTTTTTACCATCTCTTCAAGTTCCGACGTCGGTGGAGGTTTCGGTGAGTCCGACGGGAGACAAACCGATGCCAAGAGCATTGGTTGGCTTCCGTTTTGCAGGACGGTGGGTTTTTGTGACAAATAGTACAAGCTCTCGGTCGAGTTCCTGTATGATTATAGAAAATTTGGTAATTAGGATCATTTAGTCCAGTAACCTTGTCATTTACCTCATGACATGTAACTTACCTTTTTGTAGTTTTTCCATCAGAGTTTGAGTAGCCGTTTTGCTCCGATGGAGGTTAATCTACATGAGCATGATCACATTTCGGCTAAAAGTTCATCTTCTTGGGAGTTAGTTATTTCCAACTCTCCCTTGGTAGCTGAGGTGGATGGTGTTAGGACAATGGAAGTCCCCTCACTATTGCCCGCCTTGGTTTCATCATTTGTCTTCTCCCAGGCAATGGTCGTCTTGCCTACTTTAAAGTAGACTGCGGCTGAGACGAAGCAGGCTTTACCTTTTGCGGTCTTTAGGCTGGCCATTGACTCCTGATAAATCCCCACCACGATAAGAGTGCCGTCTGGGCCCTCTTCTGTATGGAAGATCTCCCATTTATCAGTGGCTAGACCTTTATTCTGCTTTCCCAAGACCTTCGCTAGCAAGTTTGCTGCCCCAACCTTTTATGAAGAAGGAGACTTTGGTCAGGGATGGAACGTCCGCCTTTTTGACTAGGGATAGTTTGGCACCATCCAAAGGAGCTGGTATACATTCCACCATTTTCTCCAGGGTTTGTACACATGCGTTGGATGCAAGTTGTAGCATTAGTACATCCATGGAGAACCTGCAGCTGTTAATTTGGATCTTCTGGTCATCGTTCTCGGCCTCTAGGGTGTATTCCAGGATCCTTTTATTGAACGCCTCTTCGAGAACTTGTCTCTGCACTACAGGGATTTTGCCTGTGGGGCTATTCCAATCGACAATGGCATAGCAGAGTTCGGCCATTGCTGGTCTTTTCGCCATACTAGCATATGAAATCGATTGTTCCTCTCCTGATGGTGCAACCTGTTTTCTCTTCATTAATTGTCTTTCACCTTTGGAAGGGTTCCGCACTTGCAATGAGGGATTATATTTCCTAGTTGACGTCGGCCTCTCCTTTGGATTGAGTTCCCGTGATGGTACCTCTGTTCTTCTGGTTGGGGTTATTGGTCAACTATGTACTAGTTGGCATGGAGTTTCTCTTCTTCTTTTTAGCTTCTGCAATGTTCTGCTCCTCAGGAGAACGTATCCGCTTTCCTACTTCCTAGGATGAGGGTGTAGCGGGTCCATTATCCTTTGGAGCATCTTCTTGACAGTTTAAGGTTAGTAAAAATGAAGAACCATTCGTTTTCATTGTTACACAACATTACAAAAATAATGATAGCTTGGGGGCTATAGTCAAAAATTTTCGTACAAAATATCATCGGAATATTGATCTGTCTTCGTCAGCTTCGAAGAGAGTAATTAAAAAATTCAAGCACAGTTCGTAAGAGGGTTGGTGAAAATCCAAGGACATCAATTTGGTATTGTGGACAAGAATATCAAGAAGCTCTCTACAGCATATACTCACTGAATGTCTGAGTCTGCATGCTTACAAAATTCAATTGACACAAGAAGAGAGCTCATTGAATGGATTATTGAACATCAACAAGTGGATGCTGATTTTTCGAACAAAACATACTCAGCGATGAAGCACATTGTTACCTTGAAGACTGCGTTGAATATCAAAACTGCCACATGAGGTATTCTGAGAACCCACAAGGTGTCACTGTTTGGACAAGTTTTGGACTGGAGGCACCAATGCACCAATATTCTTCAAAAATAAGGCTGGCCAGGGAGTGACAGTTACTGTTGCTCGATATGCCTACGTGATAACAGCGTTCTTTCCGCTTAAATCTTTTTTGCGTTTTTTTGAAATCAAAGGTCTATGCCAACAAACTCACACTCACCAATTGAATGAGGAGGCCATTTGCTCGGTGTGCTATTCCATATAAAAAAATAACAGTATAAAGAAAAGAACTGTATTTTGTGTTTAATTCAAATCCTATGTGAATTTTGGCATACCATTAGATTTAAGGGTAATTTGAAGCTTACCCATACGGCGTACCTATTTCTAAAGTGACTATCATATGGCTTTATCAAACATATTAATGTTTACAACCTATATTTTGTGAACTCTATGTATTTCGAAGTTGAATTTTTGTACCTCTATATAAGTGGTAAAAATTTGAAAAAGTATTCATAGATTTTTTCTGTGCTATCTTGTTTTCTTTGGAAAGATAAAAGCTATACGAAAAATAAAATATCTTGTCTTTTTTTGATTTCGATTTCTCCAGATTTTTACGCATTTTAAAATTTTTTTATAATTCTGCGTATTGTCCTAAAAGTAGTAAAGTTTAATTTAAATAATGTTCATATGTTTTGTTGTATTTATAAAAAGGTTAGTTGTTCGTAAGTGAAAATGTGGTCGAGAATGCTTCCGAAAAAACAAACATAAGCAAATCATAAAAAAAAAACTGGTCTATAAAAGTTTTTTACTGCGATTTTCGAGTTTAACCGGCCATAATACGCGAAAATAAATTTGAATTTAAAGTATTTCCTAGCGTTATTAATTACAAAGCGTGGTTTTAAGCTTTACATCAGTAATTTGATTATATACCACATTCTCACTTAAATATTGTAAAAAGTTTATGATTTGAAAAATCACCACTTCAAAATTTAAATATTTTACACTAATCATCATTGAAATGAACACTTAACATAACCAGAATTGTAAACATAATGAAATTATTTTACATTTAATTGAATGTAAAAAAATGTTCAACCCATTAAATTTGTTTAGATGTTTAATAAACTTTATAACTTTTTTTCATTTTAAAACAACTACATACATACAAAGGTCAATGAGCCGTTTGTCACTATTTCAACTCGTTCAAAGAGGGGAAACATAAAAGGTGTTGAAATGAACACTAAAACTAAATTAAATTTAAGTAAAAGTTATGAGACAGTTACAACACTTTCGTTTTGCAGCAACACAAGATTACCAACAAAAACAAGTCTTTTTTGAATAGAGTCTATCAAACTTAATAAAAAAATTAAATGTATCGTTTTTTTTCATTAAGTTTAAACCACTTTGTTATAGAAGTTCAAATCTCATTTCCTTAATAAATGATACATAAATGTTAATGTAAATTAAATGAATAGAAGGGCGGCTTTTGATACTAACTTGGCTATAATGTATTTTATAATCAAATGAGTGTTATCTTTTAAAACGACAAACAAATATTATAATTAATGTTAATTTTATTTTTGTAGATCGATGATAATACATGACACTTTTTTTATCCCATCATCTTGACTGAAATGATGTGTCTTGTTATATCAAACAGTAATAATATTAAACCAAATGTTTGTATTATTTACGCCCACTTTTATATTTCAATATAACAAAATATCGTTTGTCATATTAATTTCATTATGGCATTAATTGCATTTTGTTGTTTATTAATTTTTTCTGTTGGCTTTAAAATTCAGCTTTTACTGGAGTTCAGGTTATTGTTGCAGAATCAGAAAAGGAATATATTTCTGTCAGTCTTTTCCATTGCGACACCTACTGTTTATTGCTTAATTGCAAAATTTGCATTTTCGTTTTGATAATAACCATAAGCAAGTGATTCTTTAAATTTTTTTAATTAAAATGTTCTTTACTAAAACAAGTAAGAGTGTTAAATTCGGCTGTGTTGAATCTTTGATACCCTCCATATGGGTTTTTCGTTTAAATTAATATCTGGATTTATAAAAAATGAACATAAAATATTTTAAACAGTAAAAATTTGATAAACTTAATAATAATTATTAGTTTAATAATAAAGTAGTAAATTTTTTAGAGGTATCTGCATATTTTTGAAATATCTTGTAACAATGATACTCGATTTACCCCATTTTTAATAACGGCCTGCCTGAAATAATGTCAAACATTATTATCATAACTTTTGATAGGAAAATAGTTCACGTTGTGAGTAAAAGAGACAGACATAGCTGTGTCGACACGAGTCGTTATAAGGATCTAGAATATATATACTTTATGGGGTCGCAACTGCATTTTTCAATGTATTACTAACGGAATGACAAACTGATATACATATACCCTCTGCAGAGATGTGTGGAGGTTATAAAAAATAATTTTAAGTTGAGTTAAAACAATATGTTGCAAGTTTATAATTTTTGCTTATTAATTATTTCTTTCTGATGAGATAATTATAAAAATTTTTTTAAAGGGTATTAAGAGGTACTTTTTTTATCAAAAATATATTTTTTTTGATCAAAAAAGTATTTTCTATGAAAAAGAGTTTTTTTTTTTTTTTTGGAAAAGGTACTTTTCATCAAAAACTAACTTTTTTGCGAAAACGTAGTTTATATCAAAAGTATTTTTTATTAAAAAAGGTACTTTCTTTATCAAAAAGATACTTCTTACCAGTAAGGTACTTTTTAAAAAATATATACTATTTAAAAAATATGTAGATACCTTTTATCAAAGTTAATTTTTATCTAAAAGTACTTTTTTTTTTATCACAAAAGTACTTTTCATCAGAAAGGTACTTTGTACCGAAAAGGTACTTTTCATCAGAACGGTACTTTTTATCTCAAAGGTGGTTTTGTTTCCAAAAAACTGACTCCTCAACAAAGAGATACTTTTTAACAAAAAAGGTACTTTTATGAAAAAGGTACTTTCGATCAAAAAGGAACTTTAAAAAAAATTTACTTTTTTTCAAAACATATACTCTTTTAGCAAACATATACTCTTTGGAAGAAGGTACTAATAAAAAAATTACTTTTTATCAGTTACTATTTATTAATAAAGGAGTATTTATCAGAAAAGCACTTTTTATCAAAAAAGTAATTTTTTGATAAAAACGCACTGTTTATCAAAAAGGTACTTATTTTTTAACCAAAAAGGTAAACTTTTTATAACCTATACCACTATGTGGTTTGGGTATAATGAATTTGTGCTGCTGTTTGTAACTACCAAAAATACCTAACCTAGACCCATCTTTTATTATACCACAGAATCACTTTCTGAGTCGATTTACCGATGTCCGTCCGTCCGTCTGTGTGTCCATGTAAACCTTGTAATCTAACTACAGGTCGCAAATATGAATATATTTTGATCAAATTTGATACATGAGCTTTTGTCAGCCATAGGATGAAGGCTGTTGAAATTGGTGAAATTCGGTCCTTGTTCAGACCTAGTGCCCATACAAATGACCCCCATGAAATCGACATAAATTGCCATAAGATCCAAATTATCATATGGATCGCAGTTAAATTGGGTTTGTCTGTGTTTATTATATCCATTAATTTGTGATTGAAATAAAATCCCTATAGGACAATTCTTAGTCATAGGCCCCATATAGAGCTTCACTTAAATCTATCAAAAAACAAAAATATTTCACAGATTTTTCTCAAATTTGGTTTGTATATATTTTTTCGAAATATAAGTGAATTTACCAAATATGGTCAGGATCGGTCCATTTTTCGACCTAGTCCCCCTATAAAAATAACATCCGATATGAACTTTTTCATATCTGCAGCCAAAAATATTAATAACAATATGCCACTCGAATTTGGTTTATACTTATTTTCTATATCGAATTAGTTGGACTGAAAAGATAAGGTCTAGACCGACTATAATTTTCTTACTTTTTTTTCAAAAAGTTCTTTTATTAAAGAAGTTATTTTTATCAAAGTGGTACTTTATAAAAAAATTTACTTAAAAAAAATTACTCTTTAACAAAAATGTATTCTCTAACATAAAGGTACTTTTTTTTTTATCAAAAAGGTACTATTTGTCAACAGAGTATTTTTTTTAAATGTTACACTTACCAATCGAATTCCTTTTATTAAAAGGGTTAATTCCAAAAGTAGTGTACATGAGCTTTTTTTTTTTTTTTTTTTTAAGGTTGAGGAATTCATTCTCTGAAATTGTTTACTTGCATTAAAATTTGTGCAGATTGCGAAATTACTTTTAGTTTCTTTAAAAAAAATTTGTTTTGCTTTCTTATTGCATTTTGGTGAAATATTTTCCGGAATGTCACTTTTTACAAAAATTTACAAAACTAAGAAATTAATGCAAAAATGTTAGAACAAAGCCTGCTATCTCATTCGTTCACTTATTATTTACCAGCTTTGGATGTTTTTCTTAAAAAAACGGGTTAGTAATAGCAAAAAGTTATTTTTCGAAGAGATTCCAATTATTTTTTTTTTCCTTTTATATATCAAGAATTAAAAAAAATTAATTTTTTTACAAAAATTTGTTTTTGTGCAGCTTACATTTAAAGTTACAAATTTGCTTCAAACAATTTGGAAGAAATTGTTGTATTTTGCTGGAAACTTGAAAAAATAAAAAGTGACAGTACGGAATTTTTTGTGACAGTAAAGAAAATCCAATTTAAATTTCAAGTGTAACGAAAACTTAAACATTTATTCATTATTTTGTTTTTGGTTACTGTTTGTTTTTTCTTTTTTATAAAAACGAAACAAAAAATAAAAGTAATCCAATTATATTAACAAAAAATTCATGAACAAATCTATTCATCGGAATCTGTGAATATTTCATAAAAAATTGATTCCCGATTGGTTTTTTTCCTATTTGTTTTTTTTAAGCGGTTAATTTTTGCTGACTTTGCATTAAACCCATGACAAAGGCATAATTTTCCGGCCATCCAATTATTATTTGCACAATAGCAAGACAGGTTTCTGTAAGTTACTTCCCTTTTTTTATTTGTCATAACTTGGTGGATATCTCTTGTCCCTCGAATTGTCATTAAGTCTTTAGGCAATGTTTTATTTATATCAAAAAAGTCTTTTACGTTTATGTAAAACAATTTTATATTTGTCTTGTTTAGCAGAATATTGTACAAAGACTCCGCATTAGAAATGTCTGCACCGTGAGCTACAAGACCATCCGCTGTTCGCTTGACAACAGCTCCCACGCCGTCTGCTCCACCCTTGCCATGAGATTTCTCAAAGAAAGACCATGTTGCGCACTTGAACTTTTTTTCATATAAACGATGACAGAGCAAATAAAAATTATTTTTTTGTTTATATTGCGACGATGGTCCGTCTGAAAAAAAATGTAGTATTGATACCTGGGGTGCACACTCTTTTAAATACTCCAGAATGGGATCTAAATGAGCCCAAATCCCTCCAGGTCCATGCTCCAGACTTTCAGAAATCGTGCAGAAGCTAATAGGTTTTTCATAGTTTCTGAGGTAAATCAAGCCAGTATGAAGGGAAGCTTGGTTTCGAGAAGCCCCAAAATGAAAGGATTGAACTTCTTCCGAAAGCTTGCATGAATAATTTTCGGAGAAGTCCACATGAATCATTGCCTCTGTTTCTTTTAAATTTTCTTTGCAAAATCGGTAAGCATTGTATTGATTTTTAACATTAAATGAATGCTTCTTAAACTTTTGCATATCGCTTTGAAACAAATTCGTGAGATTAGCTAATGTTGAAGTTTTTTCCACCTTTTTCATGACCTTAACGTGATATCTTTCTAGAGAGCCAGCCTTTTTGTTTGCTCTTTCTTCGGCAACAATTTCCCATTTATAGTATTTGCATGTCTCATCTTCATTAATACCGCTTACGAGAACTTTTTTTGCTTTGCAACTCTGACAGATACCCCAAGCGCAAAGGGCAGACTGATTATCACACATTATGTCTTTCATTAAGTTTGAGTGTTCCCTTTCGGCGATTATATTGTATTGAAATAATTTCATTATTTTAAAATTAATATTAGCATGCTCTTGACATGCGCATGTATTTCTGTCTACAGCAGACGGTTTTTTTTATATAGAAAGGCTTCAGTCGGGTGAAAGAGGTATAGGACAATGAAATATTTTTGTTTTCAGTTTTAAATATTTTATACAGACTTTTCATTGTGTCGCATAAGTATCGTCGTTGTTCTTTAATTTTTCCACGAGTTACAGTCTCTTTTTTACCAGCACAGACTCTGCTAACGTCGTCTCTTAGGTAAAAGTCGTGAATTGCTGTAATTTTGGATAAATTTTTATTTGGCAGTGTTTTTGAGAGTAATTTACGCCTACGTGCTATAAGCCCCATGAGTCTGTATCGCTTTAAAAGTTTTGAAACGGTAATTGTATCAACTGGTTTTCTGGCTTGTATATATTTCTGTTTGAGATTTGATAAAACAATTTTCGTATTTCTACAAGTGAGATTTAATGTTCTTTTTTCCGAAGTTTCTCCCATTGAGTTCTCTTTCTGTTTTCGTTTTAAACGTTGGAATCTGTTTTTGAATTTTCGGTTTTCTTTCTCAACTCGTTTTAGTTTTTCTTGTAACTGTTTTACTGTCGAATTTAGTTTAAAATTTTTGGATTGAAGCTGTTTCCTGTACCTTTCCTTTCGTTGTCTAACTGAATTAAGTTCCGATACGCTTATTTGTGAAATAGTAAATGGTTCTTCATCAAGCTCCATATTCGAAGCATGTGGCAAAACAATCGATGTAGGTTCTTCATGTCGCACTAAGGCCTTATTGGCACGTTTCCTTTCTCTATCCTTAGCTCGTATAGCCTTCAGCATCTTCCTCGGCATTTCGTTTCTTTTCAATTTTTTAGAATTTCTACACATAAAAAAAAATTAAAAATGTCCTAAATTTTCGAAATATAACGTGTACCTTTCTCTTTCTTTTTTTTTTTTGTATTCATCATCACGTTTCTTGTCTAATTTTCTTTTTTCTCGATAACGTTTTGCTCTTTCAGCTCCCGTCAACTTTGCCTTTGTTTTAACCTTAAAGATTTTAGAAGAATAACAACAACAATAGTCATTCAAAGTAATATAACAAATTATCTTTACATCAAAAGAACTACAGTATTGAAATCAATCAGAATTTTCGAGAAATAAGCTTTTAAAATAAAAAAACCTTTTTTCTTAAAAGTGACAGTAAAGAAATTTGTGATATTTTTTTTGTTTTTTTCTTCTAAAAAGTTATTTCACGGAAAATAAAAACAAGAAAAAGTGATCAAAACTTCGTAATATATTAATATACATTTTTATTTATATTATTTTTTACGATTTTTTATTAAATAACTATGTGACAGTACGGAAATTTTTTGCTGTACTTACCATCGTGCGATTATAAATTCACTTGAAAACACCAAATAATTGATTTTATTATTTTATTTTTTATCTTAATCAATTTATCACTTCTTGCACTTTTTAATAGCGATGCACATAAAGCAAACGAAACAGCTCAAGTAATGATTATGACTTAATTAAAAAAAATGTGACATTACGGAAAAAACGCAGAGACAAAGTAAAATTAGAACGTCAAAATGACATTGATAACATTTTTCAAGTAAAACCAGGAAAAAGCAATAAAAATAAATACAATCATTGAAAAACAGTTGAATTTTTTATTATTGTTCTATTGTTTTCAACTCTTTTTCCATGTTGCTTAATGAATAACATGTGTGGAGACAGGTATATTTGTATGTAATAGGCATGATATACAGTTAAAGCACCATTTGGACAATTTAGCAGAAAGTTTTACAATAATAACAACTACTTTTGTTTGTTGCTAATTATTTTAGAGCTTACTTGCCGTTTTTGTTTTTTTATTTTCTTTTACATGAAAGAAATAAAAAGCTTGAGACGAAAAAAAAAGCATTGTGTTTGGAATTAACCCAAAAGGGTAAGTTTTTTTTATCAAAAATATATTTTATCGAAAACGTACCTTATTTTTTTTTTATCAAAAAGGTACTTTTACGAAAAAGGTTCTTTTTATCAAAAAGGTACTTTTTATTAAAAACTAATTTTTTATTAAAAAAGCACTATGTATCAAACAGGTACTGCTTTATCAAAAAGGTAGTTCTTATCAATAAGATACGTTTAATAAAAAATGTACATCTTATTAAAAAGTACATTTTAAAAAAGGCAGTTTTCATCAAAGTTTCTTTTAAAAAAAATATACTATTTTTTATCAAAAAACTATTTTTTATCAGAAACTTACTTTTTATCAGAAAGGTACGTTTTATCAAAAAAGTAATTTTTATCAAAAATGTAGTATTTGTGATTTTGATCAAAAAGGTTCTTTTGATCAAAAAGGTAATTTTCAAAAACGTCATCATATCAAAAACAAGTAAAAAAATTATAGTTGGTCTAGACCGACTATACGATACCCTATACCATGCGTTTAGAAACCCTATCTCTTAGGCCCAACTAACTGGACATTGAAAATAAGCAAAAACCAAATTTGAGTGGGATTTTTATTAATTTTTTTGGCTGCAGATATAAAAAAGTTCATATCGGATGCTATATCTATAAAGGGACTAGGTCCAAAAATGGACCGATCCTGATCATGTTTGGTAAAGTCTCTTGTATTTTGCAAAACTATGTACAAACAAAATTTGAGAAGAATCAGTGCAATATTTTTGTTTTTTAATAGATTTAAGTGAAGATCGGGAAGCAGCTCTATATGGGGTCAAAGGGATCATTTTTGGACTACTCATTAGTGGATGTAATGAACGCATACAAACCCACTTTGAGTAAGATCTATATGACAATTTGGATCTTATTGCAATTTATGTCGATTTCATATGGGTAATTTGTATGGGGGCTAGGTCTGAACATGGACCGATTCTCACCAATTTCAATAGCGTTCATCCCATGGCCGATAAAAGCTTATATACCAAATTTCGTCAAAATATATTCATATTTGCGACCTGCAGTTTGATTACAAGCTTTAATGGACACACAGACGGACGGACGGACGGACGGACATTGTTAAATCAACTCAGAAAGTGATTCTGATTCGATCGGTATAATTAAAGATGGGTCTAGGTCAAATATTTTTGGTTGTTACAAACAGCAGCACAAAGTCATTATACCCAAACCACATAGTGGTATAGGGTATAATGAGAGAATGAAACAAACAGACGAACAGACGGACGGACGGACAGAAGGACATCGATATATCGACACGAGTTATTATAAGGATCTAGAATATGTATAGTTTATGGGGTCGCAACTGCATTCGATGCGTTACTAACGGAATGACAAAGTGTTATATACCCTCTGCAGAGTGGTGTGGAGGGTATAACAAATGATTTTAAGTTGTATTAAAACAATATGTTACAAGTTTATAATATTTGGTTTATACTATTGGCTTATTAATTATTTCTTTGTTTCTGATGAGGTAACTATAACAATTTTTTTAAAGCGTACCTTTTATTAAGAAATATTTTTTATTTATCAAAAATGTACTTTTTTGATCATTATTAATTTTTTATCTTTTTAGGTTTTATTTATTAAATTCATTTTTTTCTGTTATACTGTGTACTATTTATATACTGTGTATTTTCAAATGTACTTATTCATCATTACTTTGTAAAAATCCATTACTTTAATTATAAGATTGTAAATCTTGTTGTAGTGGAAAAATAATGAAATAAATTAAATTAAAAATAATGAAATAAATTAAATTAAAATTAAATTAAAAGTATTTATTATGATAAAGAGTTTTTTTTTAAAGGTACTTTTAATCAAAAAGGAACTTTTTTCAAAAGATAGTTTATATCAAAAGTATTTTTATCAAAAAGGTATTCTTTTTATCAAAAAGGTACTTCTTATCAATAAGGTACTTTTTATAAAATATATACTATTTATAAAATATGTAGATACTTTTTATCAAAATTAATTTTGATATAAAAGGAACTTTTTTTATCACATAGATGCTTTTCATCAGAAAGGTACTTTATACCGAAAAGGTACTTTTCAGCAGAAAGGAATATTTGTCTAAAAGGTAGTCTTTATGGTTTTTTTTACAAAAAGATACTTCTTAACAAAAAGGTGATTTTTAACAAAAAGCTACTTTTGATCAAAAAGGTACTTTCGATCAAAGAGGTACTTTCGATCAAAAAGGTACTTTAAAAAAAAAAATTCACTTTTTATCAAAAAGGTCCGTATATTAGAAAGGAACTTTTAGCAAACATATACTTTTAGGAAAAAGGTACTTATAAAAACTTTACTTTTTATCAGTTACTATTTATCAAAAAGGTAATATTTATCTGAAAATCACTTTTATCGAAAAAGTATTTTTAATAAAAAGACACTGTTTATCAAAAAGATAATTTTTTTTATCAAAAATATAGTTTATAGCTGAGTGTATTTTTTTATCAAAAACGTACTTTTATTAAAGAAGGTATTTTTTTATCAACGGGTACTTTTTATAAAAAATTTAATTTAAAAACACAAATACTTTTTAACAAAAATTTACTCATTGACAAAAACGTAATTTTTTTACCAAAAATTTTAATTACCAAAAAGTTACTCTTTATCAACAGAGTGGTTTTTTAAAATGGTACTTTTACCAACCAAATTCCTTTTATCAAACGGTAATTTTTTTTTTATCAGAGAGATACTTTTTTCAAAAATTTACTTATTATCAGAAAGCTACTTTTTATTAAAAACTTATTCATTAAAATGTACTTTTTATCAGAAAGGTACCTTCTATCAAAAAGCTAATTTTTATCAAAAATGTAGTCTTTAAGAAAAGGTACTTTAAAGAAATGTACTTTCTAACAAAACATTTACTTTTCAATAAAAGTATGGTTTTGATCAAAAAAGCTCTTTTGATCAAAAAGGTAATTTTCATAAAAAATGTCCTTGTTATCAAAAAGGTCCTCATATTAAAAATGATTCTTTTTTTTTATCACATATGTAGTTTTTAACAAAGGATGTTTCTTTTATCAAAAAGGTATTTATTTTTATCAAAAAAGTACTTTTTATAAAAAATCTAGTTTTTGTATAGAAATATACTTTTAACCAAAATGTACTTTTTAAGAAAGAGGTACTCTTTAACAAAAAGTTACTTTTTATCAGAGGGGTGCTATTTACCAACAACGCACTTTCTTAGAAAAGGTACATTTATCAACCAAGATCGTTTTATCAGAAAGATACGTTGTTTTTTTTTATCAAATAGGTACTTGATATCAAAAAAATTATTTTTATAAAAAGTTATTCTTTTTATCAAAAATTAACTTTTTATCAAAAATAAACTTTTCGTGTTACCAAAAAATTGCTGATATTTATGTTAAATTCATGTTTTGTGAGTTTCAAAGTATCAGATCGGACTACACTAGTTCGAGACTAGAATAATCACAGTTTAGTAGCAATTGCTGACAAAATTGAAAAAAATAATTTAAGTCAATTAAACATGAGTTTAAGTCTCATCATACATGTATCCCTTATATACTGCACAAGCACGTTCTGTAGCTTGATTAAGCTAGCTTCCAAGATCAATTAACAGAATATCTTTGTTGTCGTCTACTTTCTAACAATGTCCACCAACATACCATCCAGATATGTAACTGACATTAGTTCATCGACATACATACACGTGCTTTACAGATGATATATGAAAAGAACTTTGGACAGTTGTAAACAAACATTTATCGCACAATTGACAAAAAATATAATATTAAATTCAATAAAAGTTTAGAGTTCATTAAAAATGATGCTTGAGCAACATAATTGACACACGTTCTTGTCTTTGGTTAAGATAATTGTTGTTACATCCCATCAAGTCAATTTTATATGTTGTGATTCGTTAGTTGTAATATAATTTTGTTTAACGTTTACGTCCAATTGGCGTACTGTCATTGACAGTTGTTGCCATACAAAAATTGGCAGAAACGGTACAGGATAATCGTGTTCGATAATTTTTATACCCTACACCACTCTGTGGTCAGGTTATAATGAGTTTGTGCAGATGTTTGCAAGTACCAAAACTATCTGACCTTTTATTATACCGATCGACTCAGCAAATTTTCAGAGTCGATTTATAAACTTCCATCGGTCATAGGGCGCACGGTATTTGAACTGGTCCAAATCGGTGTAACTATGTTGAGATCTAGTCCTCATACAAGTGATGCCTATGCAACTGACGTAAATTGCCCTAGGATTTAAATTAGCATATATGTAGGTCATTAATCAGTACTCCAAAAATAATGCCTTTATAACCATTTACAGATGTAATCCCCCTTCCCTGCTATCTTTACTTTAATCTGTCAAGAAATAAGCATTATATATGACACCGCATATGAAAACACACCCAGTATGTCCAACAAATTTTTGAGTTAAACGCAATTAAAGTTTCCCCCCATGTTGCTTTTTCATAGTAAGCGCGTTCTCGTTTCATTGTTGAATTTTGGTTTTGATTTGTTCGTTTTGATTGATATCAGTGTTTGTGATATCATTTAATGCTAGAAAACCGAGTTTGTTTAAATTATTGTGAAAATGTCTCGCGAGTGTGACGAATTTGATCAACTAGGTTTTTACTATTTTACATAATTGCATTTTTACATTGCTCCATTCATACAATTCCAAAAAAAAAGTGAATTCATGAAACTTGACACACTAGGTGGATTTTCTTAAGCAGGGGCACATATACAGTTTTCTCATACATGGTTAGTATATATTTTTGAGAACGTAAACTGCATTATCAAATATGGCCGTGACAGATCCACTTTTTGACTTGGTCCCAAAAAAAAAAATAGCTCCCGACATACTTACTATTATACTATTTCATATCTGCAGGTCACAAATTATACCAAATTTTGTTTGTTAATTTTCTATTCACTCAAAATATTTTGTCAATAAAATTGGCTGAAAATGTTTTTTACTATTTCCAATTACAACCAACATTTGTTTTAGATATTTTTAACAAAAACTGCTGACAAAGTGATGAAAATATTTAAAGAATCGTTTGTATTTATTGATCGCATTTAAATTTAAATAATCTAACCCATAAAAACAAATTTTTTATTAAAACTCTTTCTTTCCTTATGTATATGAGTTTTGATTATTTGCGTGACTGTACGTGACTGTGTGACTATCTAAAAATTAATCTTTGCCCACAACAAGCCTATGGACAAAACTTTAGATCCATCGGATGAGGGGAAATGGGATTTAAATCACTACCTGTCTGTGCGTGACTATGCGTGACTGCGCGTGACTATGTCGAAGTTGATCTTTTTTCACAGCAAGTCTATCGACTAAGTTTCAGATCGATCGTATAAGAGGAAATGGGCTTTAAATCACTCCGTAACTGTACGTGACTATGCGTGACTGTGCGTGACTAAGTCGAAGTTGATCTTTCTTTACAGCAAGTATTTCGACCAAGTTTCAGATCGATCAGATTAGCGGAAATGACATTTAGATCACTCCGTGACTGTGAGTGACCACGCGTGACTGTGCGTTTCTACCCCAAAATTAATCTGTAGTCACAACAAGACTATGAGCCAAGTTTCAGATCAATTGGATAAGGGGTAATGGGGTTGCCCCACAACAGACACAGAGATTGAGTTGTAAGAGAGACTTAAAAAAAGCAGAAGAAGAAAATCGTTTATCGTTTGCGTTTTTTTTTTTTATAATTATTTATTTTTTTTTTTATAAATAAGGAAACCAATATTACGACATGTTATTAACAGCTATTGTAGCAACATGTTGCATATGTCATAATTTAAATTCATATACATTGCCTGACTCAGCGATGCCAACTTAGCACTTTTCGCACTAGAATTATCGCCTTTAACTACCCATTTTTTTCATTTAGCGCCTTTTTAAAGAAATCGTTGAATTGGCGCTTCTCGTTTTTCTTTTTGTAGAGCTTTAGCGTTTTTTAAATACAGCAGCTCATGCTAAAAAGTTGCACATAATTAAACAACTTCCTTCCAAATTTAAAACTTCTTATCAAAGAGATTCATAATTGGATCCCTTATTCGTCAGTGAGACAAAAATTATATAATAAGATATTTAAGTTGGTTAATAAAGATTCCGATATGCCACTACGTGCCATGGAGCAATTATGGAAAGTTTGAGTTGAAAACACATTTTAACGCTGTTTATAAAAAAAAAATCATTTGAGACGAGGCTGTCAAAAAGTATGAGCAGTACATAAAGTGAATCTGGCATTCGAAGCTCAAAATGCGGAGGATACAAAGCTATTACGACTTTTGTTGGTTAATAAAAATTTAAACAAATAGGATAATTCCACATTCGCGTAAATTTGATTACTTGGAGATTAATATGGATTCTGTACTTTATGAAATTTGCCTATATTGAGAATAATATTGAAAAACACGGTGCGACAGCCAAAATCGGGATGGGATGAAACCACCGGGGAAGTTATATCTGTCAAAAAAAGTTATACATGTCCCGGCGTTTCGCTGTGTCACGTCTAGGCATCGATATATATCGATTTGAACCTTGTAAGTATCGTATAGAAAGTATTCCAGCGAAACGACCGATATAACTTTCCCCGGTGGTTTCATATCATCCCGATCACTGACCCATACCATTTGTCGGACGAACACTTAATCAAACAAAAGTTAGTTGAGTTCACTGAATCTAAATTTACATTATTTAAAAAACTACATAGCACAGCGTGGCCAATATTTTTTCACAAAACTCTAATTATATAAATTTTATAAAAGAACTTGGACAAAGCAGGAAATTAAAGAAGTACTTAACTTCAAAAGCTCAGTCAAGGAATTCATAAGTTTTAAATTATCAAGCTTCATTTTAGTTATATTTAATTTTCCCATAAAAACAAAGTTTTATTAATGGGAAATGGGGTTTGAATCACCCCGTGACTGTCCGTGACTATGCGTGACTGTGCGTGACTATGTCAAAGTAAATCTATTTTCACAGCAAGTTAATCGACCAAGTTTCACATCGATCGGATAAGAGGAAATCCGTTTTAAATCACTCCGTGACTGTGCGTGACTGTGTGTGACTATATCGAAGTTAATCTTTCTTTACAGCAAATATATCGATCAAGCGCCACATTGATTATATATTTAATCCTTTTATTCCTAACTGGAACATAGGGCCGTAACAAATAATTTCCATTGAACTCTATCTAATGCTAAACGTTTTGTTTTACTCCAGCTCTTTCCTGCGTTTCTTAGTTCGGATTCAATTTGTCTTTTCCAAGTATTGCGCGGGCGCCCCGGTCTTCTGCTTCCTTGAGGGTTGAAATCTAGGACGTTTCTTGCGATATCGTCTGCAGGTTTACGTAAAGTATGTCCAAGCCATCTATATTTGCGAACCATTATTTCTTCAGTTATGAATGGTTGATTCGTTCTAAATCAGAGCTCGCTATTGGATATGGTCTCAGGCCTGAATATGTGAAGGATGCGACTTAGGCAGCGATTAGCAAAGGCTTGAAGATATTGTGCATCCCTTGCCGATATATTCCAGCTTTCACACCTATAGAGTAACGTTTGGATGATCTCCAGATTTTGTAGAGAATCCCAAACGCTTGCTTCGCTTTTGATAGCCTGTTTTGGATGTCTTGCTGGCTGCCTCCATTATTTGATATGTAGCTTCCAAGATAGAAAAAACTCTGCACGTCTTCAATGCATACGCCCTCCAGCTGGAAATTCGCTGAGCAGTTGTTGTTCAAACGCATAGACTTAGTTTTGCTTATGTTGATTGACAGACCAGCTGCCCGTGCACGCTTTGCAATATTGTTCAGCGTTACTTAGTTTGTTTTGAAGGCCAAATGAGATTCCATTATCTGCGCTCATAGCTTCCGACATTACCACATCGAGGACTATGTTAAATAACAATGGCGAAAGGATACAGCCTTGACGAACGAAAGTTTTAATTTTAAATTCACCGCTGAGGCAGACCGCGTGGAGCACCGAGCAATGGGCGTCAGAATACAAGCCTTTTATTAGGTTAATCAACCTTTTTGGAATGCCTTTACATTCTAAAACAGTCCAGGTGGCAATGTGAAGAAGGGTGTCAAATGCACGCTTAAAATCGATGAATAAGAGATACACAGGAGATCGCCACTCGCTAGACTGTTCTACGATAATTCGTAGGCTGTTGATGTGGTCGGCGCAAGAACGATGGGGCCTGAATCCAGCTTATTCACCTCGTAAGCGAGGCTCAACGGCGGGCGATATACGGTTGTGTAAAATTTGAGCGATGACTTTATAGGCAACATTTAGTAAAGTTATGCCTCTCCAGTTGGAGCACTCCATGAGGTTTCCTTTTTTTGGTAGGTTAATGATGATACCGTCTTTTATATTGGGCGGCAATGATTCTTGAGACCAAAAATGGTTTATAAGTGGTTTGAGAATTAGTGCAGCTGAACCCTTGTCTGCTTTAAGCAGTTCGGGAGCGATGTTGTCTCGACCAGCGGATTTATTCGATTTAAGCTGTGCTAGTGCTGCCTCAATTTCTCTGATGCATGGAGCGTCTATGTTAACGTCATTGCGTGGGGCGTGTTCATTGTGTCTACTACATAGTTCCTGCTGAGGGTTGGTGTTTTTATCGGTTAGGAGGTTTCTGTAGTGGTCTTCACATACTTTCAGTTGATCTTCGATAGAATGCACTAGTTCACCACTGGTATTTTTGATCGGCTTTGCGTTCGCGTGAACACGACCAGCGATAGTTTTGGTGATCTTATAGAGGTCTTTGTGTCTATGCGATTCGCTTGCTCTTTGGACTTCTGTTGCTATGTTGTCGAGCCATCTTCGTTTATCGGCTCTGGCGCTGCGTTTTACTCTGCGGTTAGCAGTTGTGTAATTTGCTTGTGCCTGCTGTTTTGCATGACGAGTTCTTGCCCTATTAACCTTGTATTTTTCTTCTTTGCGCGCTTTTATAAGATTCCATGTGTACCCAGTAATCCATGGGTTGCTTTGACGTTGACAGATTCCGACGCTTTGTTGCGCTGCTTCAGTAAAGGCATGTTTTGCTCGCTCCCAATAAGTTTCGGCGTCAAAAGCCACATTGATTGGATGAGGGCAAATCCGTTTTAAGTCTCTCCGTGACTGTGCGTGACCATGCGTGACTGTGCGTGCCTAAGTCAAATTTCAGATCGACTGTATGGGGAAATGATATTTAGATCACTCCATGACTGTGTGTGACTACCCCAAAATTAATCTGTAGTTACAACAAAACTATGGGCCAAGTTTCAGATCAATTGGATAAGGGGGAATGGGGTTACCCACGACAGACAGACTGACAGACAGAGAGTACGAGTTAAAAGAAAGAGTTTAAAAAATGCTTGTGACCACAGAAATAATGGAGAGATCACAACTGAACAAAGAACCAGAATAATAGAATTTTATTATTTAAATCAGCGATCATTTATTTTAGTGCCAAGAGCATATCGTCGCCCTTTTACCGTCTGAATTCCACCCTCTGAAGCAAAAATTCGTTGCTTAGTTGATCGTCACCACCAACATGGAACCGTAAGAGATTTGTCTCGAACCGGTGGGCCACGCTTAGTTCGCACTGCGGAAAATATTGAACGTGTAGCGCAAAGTGTTAACAAAACACCAGAAACATCCACTAGAAGGCGCTCTGCTCAACTAGAAATGTCTCATAAATTACTACGGCGCATTCTAACAAAAAAGATTTACTGTTATTCCCATATAAAGTGGAATTCGTGCCCGAATTAAAACTCATAGATCATTGGCAACGTCTACGTTTTGCAGTTGAATTTCAACAGTTGGCCAGAAATGAAATCAACTTTATTGAAAATCTGATTATTAGTGATGAGTTTTATTTTCATTTGAATGACTTTGTTAATATGCAGAACTATAGGTTCTAGGGTTCTGAAAATCTAAGAGTCATTCATCAACTCTAATTGCACCCCATTAGGTGTGGCATTACATCTGAAAATATCATTGGGCCATACTTCTTCGAAAATGAAGATGTAAATGCTGTAAATGTAAATGGAGAGTGGTATCGGTTTATGATAGAACATTTTTTACGCCCTGCTCTTGAAAACAGGACTGCTATGTGGTTTCAGCAGGATGGAACTACTGCAATTACTGCCCGAGACACATTGGTACTTTTATGGGAAATTTTTTGAGAGCGAATAATTTGCAGAAATTCGGAAATTAATTCGGAAATTAATTAATTTTCTTTGGGTTTATTTGAAGAAGCGAGTATATGTGAACAAATCCGAGGCAATCCTTGAACTCAAGGCCAACATTGTTGCACAAATTTAAACGCTACAGCCACAAATTTTGAAAAATGTTGTGAAAAATGCTTTAAAACGAGCCCAACAATAAAGAGCTGAAAACGGGGGTCGCTTAAGTGACATTATTTCCATGCTTAGTATAAAAGAATTTCCATTCCGTATATTTTATAATCTGAAAAAATATATGTATAAACAAAGATGGTATTAAAGTTTTAAACTCCTCGGTGACTTTGGCCAACCCTGTGGAAAAAACGAAATTTGACTGAGATCATTATAATTTGGATCTTATGGCAATTTAAGTCGATCTTATATGGATCATTTGAATGGGGACTGGGTCTGCACCACTTTTCACCATTTTCAGTAGCGTTTGTCTGTGGCCGATGTACAAAATTTCATCTAAATATGTTAATGTTTGCGACCTGTATTTTGATGAAATCTTTTATATGAACACATAGACGGACGGCAGATGAACAGATTCGCAGGTGGACCGGCGGACGCATGGACATTGTTAAAGCGACTCAGACGGTTATTCAGAGTAGATTTTTGGTAGTTACGAACATCAGCACAAACTCATTATACTCTGACCATATAGTGGTATAGGGAAAAAAACGTACATTAATTTATTTAGAATAACTAGGGTAAAAGTTAAAAAAATATTTCTTCGGATATCAAGAGAATTTTGTTGGCAGTGAAAAATATTTGTTGAAACAATAAACTTTTGTCATCAAAATTATGTGATGATACCCTAGCCAAATTAAATCTAAAATTTTTCCCGAGACTCTTGATATAGGGTATCGTTTAGTCAGTCTAAACTACCATTAATTTTCTTGCTTGTTTTTTTTAAGGGGAAATTTGTCCCCAATGGTGAAAATTTAAGAGTATTAACAAGATTGGGCTCACTTACTTTGCTTGTGTTTGTTCTCAAATGCAAAAAGAAGTTTAGTATATTAAGGCCAGTTTACACTGTCACACTTTGTAATACGACCTGTCAAAAATTCGAGTATTATGAAAAAGTCGTACCATGTAAAAAGTTACGAAATTGACAGTCTGTAGGATTTTATTTTCGAAGTCCGAAACACTTCTAGAAACTTGCCATTTTCATTGGACCAGAGTTGCTTTTTTGGTAATATTAAAAAAAAGGTAAACAAAAACAAAGAAATTTCAAAACAAATTTGCTTGTTATTCTAAACAGCTGTTTTCATAAGACTGAGTTTGATGGGCTATATGGCCTAAGTATGCAGATATAATGTCGGTACGACTTTATGACAGTTCGATTAATTTCATCGGATTTTGATTTCGAAAAATCATACGACTGAGTGGTATCGTGTAAATGGGCCTTTAGCACACATAAGTTGTAGTATTTCCGTTTGATATTTACCTAATTCTAAAGCAAAAGTCACACACATATTGAATAAAAAAAATTGCTTGGAGAAACAAACTAAGAACAAACTACTTTTCAATATTAACCCTACTTTTGTCTAGAGGAAACTTCTCGGAGGTGTTTCTTTCACATTCATCTAATTTGATCAGATTAACAAAAATACTATGAAAACGTCATCTCTATAAGATCGACATAAAATATGATCTATAATGTCCTACGGTCAAAATTTATTAAAATTATTTTAACTTTAGCAATTCTATTTCCATTTGGAAAAAACAGTCGTTTAGATTTCAGAACATTCTCATTAAGACGCAATCAAGATATCACTATCACAAGTAGTTTTAAAAATATGTCTTTCTATAAGCCAACCATAGAAATATTTAACACTTAAACTGAATGGTTATAGAAACAATAATACAAAGTAAAAAGTTTATTTCAAAACTATATAGTTTTTTCTATTTTGTTTAGTTTACAATGATAATGATCATAAATCATTTCTAAACTCATATAGTTGCCGTGCATAAACATGAGTTTATCAATCATCAAACAGATAGATAGATATACACCCCATAAAATAAATCAAATTAAGGAATTAATAAACATGAATAGAAATCACTATAAATATCTTTATGACACAAACCTGCTACGAAAACTAAAACCCTACTGAATCGAATGCCATACATAACTAACTGGCAACTGTTCCCATGTGTCCATAACTAATGTCGCCACAGAGAATACGCGTAATAGTAATAAAAAATAAAAGACTCGCAACTAAAAAAAAACTAAATAAAACTTAAACTAGGATTATGCCAAACATGATGTGGCAAAAATCTATATATATTTTTTTTGTCCATAAAACATGCAACAATCAAATAATAAAGTTTAAACAAGAAATATGAACTTATAAAGCTTAAACAATTTTCACATACAAATCGAATGCACAGTGTTTTCCGATCGTTCAGCAAGTGGTTCTTTTATTCGAAAACTTTTAACCCTGTGTGGGTAAAAATAAAACTTAGAATTTGTAGAAAATTGCAAAATCTGCAATACATGATTTCAAAAGGAATTTTAAATGATAAAATTCTATTGAAAATGCCACGCTTGCCAATCGATGCATTAGTAAAGTTATGAAACCATCACTAATATCCCAAAACCGTTACTTGCTTTAAAAAATTATACAAACTAAATGAAAAATAAAAAAACTGTTAAATTTCGAATAATATTTTTTGAGATTTTTATACCCTCCACCCCAGTGTGCAGAGGGTATATATAAGTTTGTCATTCCGTTTGTAATAATTAGAAAAAAAATTTTGGACACCATAAAATATATCACTGTATTTGTGATCCTTATAACAAGCGGAGTTGATATAGCAATGTCCGTCTGTCCGTCTGTGGAAATCACGATGACTGCTTCAATCGGGCAGCTTGGGTGCTCGTTGGCATAAAAAATGGTTCACTAACATCCTGAAAAGTTTGCTGTTAGCAATCGTACAAATCCGTTGTTTAGATCCCGAGAACTGAATGAAGAAGTAAAAAGGTCTTGAAAAAAATATGATTTGTCTATATTGTTCTTGTCACGATCACGCCCTAAATGGGATAACTGAGAATGATTGACCAACATCATGAGAAGGTTTCTGTTTCAAAAATCATGAAAATCGGTTTAATAGGTCCCGAGCAATCACTGAAGAAGTACAAAAAATTGAAAAATATATGTTTCTGTATTGTTCTTGTTGTTATTCAAAATGTTGCATTGTTGTCATAGCTGGACTTGTTGTTTTTGTGGTCGTTGTGGTAATAATATAATAGAAACTAATTCTGATTAATCATTGTTTTTTCTTCGTTACGCAAAAAAAAAATCGGAAGATTTGTTTGTTCTCGATAAATACTAAAAAAGTCAGCAATTAACTGTGATTCAATAAATAAAATAGTTTTTAACAATTAATTCTATTTACCTTAGTCATAGAATATGATGAACCTGGGTAAGTTTTGCAATGGGTTTTAAAATAAATTAAACTTAATTCTAATTTTATTTTTCTTAGAACCAGCAAGTCAAACAAGCCATATTTAGTTCCATTTAGAAATGATTGGGCAAAAAAGTTTACATGGTGGAAAAAGGATGAAACCGGAAAAAAATGTACTGTTTGTAATTCTTATATTACTGGAGGCTTAACACATTTAAATCGTCATGACTTGAGCGAAAATCACAAAAAGAAAGTTAATTCCGCCAAAACAACACCCAGAATTGACAATTTCTTAACAAGTTCCACAAAATGTACAATAACGGAATCTGCAAAAAAATTAGAAATAATGCCGAGTGCTTTTGTTGCAGAGCATAACCTTGCATTCACGGTACTCGATCATCTAAATTTTATTATAAAGGAAGGAGTTCATGATTCCCAGATTGCTAAGAAATTTAACATTCACAGAAGAAAAGGTAAAGAAATTGTGACAAACTTGCTTGGGCCTGAAAATTCTAGAGACATACAAAGCTTTTGTAATAACCATTAATTTTCGTTAGTAATCGACGAAAGTACTGATTGCAGTATTTCCAAAAACCTTGCAATTGTAATACGAATTTTCGATGGAATATCTCGTGACCGTTTTTTGAGCTTGTTACAAATTGAAGACATCACATTTAGTGGAATCTTCAATAGCACACTGCATGTATTAAAGGAAAATAACATACCCTTAAAAAATATAGTCGGTATGACCACAGATACTTGTGCTGTAATGATGGGTTCTTCAAATGGTGTGCAATCCAAATTTAAAAATATTATTCCTCATTTATTTTCCAATGGATGCATATGTCACATTTTAAATTTGGTTTCCTCAGCTGCCTCTAACTTTGGAATTCCTGAGGAATTTGATAAGTTTATAAAAGAAATAAATTTTCATTTTTGTAACAGTGCGAGCAGAAGAGAAGAATTCATTAAATTCCAGGAATACTTTGGAGCCGAAATACATATAATCTTTAAATACGCTACAACAAGATGGCCTTCAAGACAAGAAGTAGTTAATCGAATTCTAGAACAGTGGGAACCCTTACAATATTATTTGATAATTTTGAGCCTGATTCAAAAAATGAGAGAATAAAGTTTATAATGTTAGGATTTGCAAATCCAATATACAAAATGACATTTTTATTCCTTCAATATGTTCTTAAAATTGTTAATGCATTGAATGTTGAAATGCAGTCAGAAGATGCTCGTATACATATTTTTTTGCCAAGATTAATATTTTTATTTCGTCAAATTGCACGAAACTTTATTAAAAAGAGTTTTTTAGACA
This sequence comes from Cordilura impudica, assembly GCA_963682025.1. Classification (NCBI taxonomy): domain Eukaryota; kingdom Metazoa; phylum Arthropoda; class Insecta; order Diptera; family Scathophagidae; genus Cordilura; species Cordilura impudica. The sequence goes on along the minus strand of OY821519.1, from coordinate 73,326,565 downwards.
ACTCTAAAACTTCAAAACTAAACCTAAATGAGAATCATATACCGTTGAACGATATATTTTGTGGCACTGAAGTTGATTTATTCATAATCGAAAATCAAATCGACAGTAGTGTTGTAAATCAATTTAAACAAAATGCAAAAAGTTTCTATATAAAATTTTGTCAAGTTTTGAAGACAAAAGTAAATTTTGATGACGAGCTCCTAAATTGGTTTAGTAAATTTTCACCCGAAAATGTTTTGTCAGGAAAAATCAACAGCATTGTGCCTTTTTTGATCAAAATGTTTCCCAATGAAAGCAAAAATTTTGAGAACATTAACTCACAATATAGAGCATTGGCCGATTTGGATGAATTAAAACCATTAATAAAAGAAAATATGTGTGGTTTCTGGCCAAAAGTGTCTGAAATTAAAAATGAATTAGATGAAAAGATGTTTCCTGATATTTTCAGAAATGTTCGTGGAATTTTGTCGATACCTCATTCCTCTGCAAACGTGGAGAGGATTTTTTCTTATCAAAATCTAATAAAAACAAAAGAAAGAAACCGGCTTCCTGTTTCAACAGTATCAAATTTTATTCAAACCAAAGACTTGTTAAAATCAGCAAATGCTTGTTGTTATAATTTTAAAATTTCCAACAACATGGTATTAAAAAATGTATAAAAAATAGTTTAAATTGAATTAAACTTTAAATATTAAAGTCGTACAATATCTTTACTTTAAATATGTTAGTAATATTTTTTTTACATCTTTATCTTAAAAACATAATTTTTTGATCTCGAAAAAAATATTTGTGTTCCTTTTTATATATAATTTTATGTATATTTATACCCTATACCACTATGTGGTTTGGGTATAATGACTTTGTGCTGCTGTTTGTAACAACCAAAAATATTTGACCCAGACCCATCTTTAATTATACCGATCGAATCAGAATCACTTTTTGAGTTGATTTAACAATGTCCGTCCGTCCGTCCGTCCGTCCGTCCGTCCGTCCGTCTGTGTGTCCATGTAAAGATTGTAATCAAAGTGCAGGTCGCAAATATGAATATATTTTCATGAAATTTGGTATATAAGCTTTTGTCAGCCATGGGATGAACGCTATTGAAATTGGTGATATTCGGTCCATGTTCAGACCTAGCCCCCATACAAATTACCCCTATGAAATCGACATAAATTGCCATAAGATCCAAATTGTCATATAGATCTTACTCAAATTGGGTTTGTATGCGTTCATTACATCCATTAATGAGTAGTCCAAAAATGATCCCTTTGGCCCCATACAGTGCTGCTTCCCGATTTTCACTTAAATCTATTAAAAAACAAAAATATTACACTGATTCTTCTCAAATTTTGTTTGTATAGGTTTTTGCAAAATACAAGAGACGTTACCAACTATGGTCAGGATCGGTCCATTTTTGGACCTAGTCCCCATATAGATATAGCATCCGATATGAACTTTTTCATATCTGCAGCCAAAAAAATTAATAAAAATCCCACTCAAATTTGGATTTTGCTTATTTTCTATGTCCAGTTAGTTGGCCCTAAGAGATAGGGTTTCCAAACGCATGGTATAGGGTATCGTATAGTCGGTCTAGACCGACTATAATTTTCTTACTTGTTTTTTTTTACTTTATTTAATTTTTTTTATTTTGTGTTTTTAAAATACACTAATGAATTTTTATGTACCTGTTTTGTTTATAATTATTATTATTTTTTTTTTATATTAAATAAAAAAAAGTAACTTGATGGTCAAAAAATACCAATTTAAAATCATTTTTGATACCAAATCGAAATTGCCATATTACATCCCTGTATGTATATCCATAATAACTGCATGTTAGAAATAAATCGGTATATTATTTTATATTATATTATTATTATTATTTATATTATTTGCCATAGTTATTTCTATTTTAACATGAATGTGAACATTTTCAATTAGATATCATACCGAACAATGTTAAAAGTATACACAGAACTGAGTAAAGAAGCAATGTGTTTTTTTGCTTTAAAAGCAGTTCTACATAGTTCTATAAAATTATTATTCTGCTTTACCTACAAAATATCTGATTGCGATTACACATAATTTTTAAAAATTGTTTATAATTACTAAAGCAAAATTGCACCTTTTAAATTTTCAAATTTAAGAAAATATCAATTGGAAAAACTGGAATTCAGATTTCCAATTATAAATAAGCAAATATCAATTGAATTTCAGAAAAATCATATTAAAACGTCGGAAATAATAACTTGAAATTTAGAAGACATCATTTGAATTTTAAGAATATAAATTTGATTCTTTAAACAGAGATTGAAATTCAAAAAAAAGTAAGAAAATTATAGTCGGTCTAGACCGACTATACGATAACCTATACCATGACTTAGAGACCCCATCTCTAAAGAAAATAATCATAAACCAAATGTGAGTGCAGTTGTTATTAATTTTTTTGGGTGCAGATATGAAAAAATTCATATCGTGTGCTATATTTATATGGGGACTAGGTCGAAAAATGGACCGATCCAGACCATATTGGGTAATGTCACTAATATTTTGAAAAAATAAACACAAAACAAATTTGAGAAAAATCTGTGCAATATTTTTGTTTTTTGATAGATTTAAGTGAAGATCGAGAAGCAGCCCTATATGGGGACTATGACTAAGAATTGTCCTATAGGGATTTTTAGACTACTGATTATTGGATACAATAAACACATACAAACCCAATTTGACTAAGATCTATGTGATAGTTTGGATCTTATGGCAATATATGTCGATTTCATAGGGGTCATTTGTATGGGGACTTGGTCTGAACATGGACCGATTTTCACAAATTTCAACAGCGTTCATCCTATCGCCCATGAAAGCTTATATACCAAATTTCATAGCGGTCATTTGTATGGGGACTAGGTCCGAACATTGACCGATTTTCACCAATTTCAACAGCGTTCATCCTATTGCCGTCGAAAGCTTACATAACAAATTTCATCAAAATATATTCATATTTGCGACCTGTAGTTTGAATCCAAGGTTTACATGGACACACAGACGGACGGACCGACGGACAGACGGGCATCGCTAAAACGACTCAGAAAGTGATTCTGATCGGTATAATAAAAGATGGGTCTATGTCAAAGTCATTATACCCAAAACACATGGTGTTATAAACATATTGGTTACAGAGACTCATGATTGGTTCTCCATTCATCAGTAAGTTGACTAACCCTTATGTGCGCACCTAGGTACCCGGGTACGTTTGGCGTTATCAACCAAAATTTTTTGGTTGAAACTGATAATCTGCATGTCTGAAACTTCTTGAGTACTACTAACTTTCAAACATTGTTTTGTAAATTGCATGAGAGATCAATTTATTCTTAACAACCTTAACTGCGCACCAACGTACCCGGTACGCGTTTTATATGGGAATGCAGCCATTGTAAGTATAATTTTTGAAATTGTTAGTAGCTCTGCATATCTATCTATAATATTAATAGGCTAGGCGATTTCTTGTGACCGATGTTTTGTTCTACCGTTCTATTCCGAATTTGACCAAATGTATATTATTTGAAAGGTATTTCTTTTTGTTCACTAGATCTACAGGTTTAAATTTTTGTATTCTTTATTTTGAGTAAATTGCATTTAAAGTTGCTACTAACACATACATAAAATTATACATATGCTATGTGTGTTTTATTAAATTTGTTAATGAGTTTGTTATCTTCATTCTCAATAATAATAATCCATAAAAGTGTTGGTTTGTGAATTGACTAAGTTGAAAAATAATGCTGCCTAGAAATTGCACTCGAATTTCGGGCGCTGGAATCTGCTAGTATAAATAAAAGTCTATATACAATATAAACGTATACAATTTATGTCATGAAATAAGAAGATAGAAACATAAAAAACATGAATTCAATAAATATATAAATAAAAAACAAAGGAAATAAAATGTTAGTTCAGATCTTTAGAGCAGTTTGTACACTTTGGACGATTAAGCGAATGTTCATTGCAGATTTGCTTGGAACAGCCGACACTCGCTTTACGAGTTTTTGTTTGCTTCATACGTAGTTACGTAGTCATACGGTTTTAAAAGTGGTGTCACTTGACATGAAACGCCCCTTATATATTACAATGTGTTAACTGGATATTTAGTGCCAAAATGTTCGTTATGTACGCAACTTCGATATAGGCAGCGCAATAGAAGGTTTTTTGTTTTTGTCGCGCACATAAGGGTTAGCAAAAATTTCGTTATGCCTATACCATGGTTAAGAGACCCTATCTCTCTTCTAATTGGATATAGAAAATAAGCATTAACTAAATTTGAGTGGCATTGTTATTAATTTTTTTGGCTGCAGATATGAAAAAGTTCATATCGGGTGCTATATTTATATGGGGACTAGGTCGAAAAATGGAGCGATTCCGACCATATTTGGTAAAGTCACATATATTTTGAATAAATGTATATAAACCAAATTTGAGAAAAATCTGTGCAATATTTTTGTTTTTGATAGATTTAAGCGAATATCGGGAAGCAGCTCTATATGGGGACTATGACTAGGAATTGTCCTATGGGGATAATTTTTGAACTACTGATTAATGGATACAACAAATGCATGCAAACCCAATTTGACTAAGATCTGTATGATAATTTGGATCTTATGGCAATTTACATCGATTTCATGGGTGTCATTTGTATGGGACTAAGTCCGAGCATCGACCGAATTTCACCAATTTCAATAGCGTTCATCTTATGGCTGATTAAAGCTTATGTAACAAATTTCATCAGAATATATTCATATTTGCTACCTATAGTTTGATTTAACAAATTTATATGGACACACAGACGGGCGGACATCGCTAAATCGATCGGTATAATAAAAGAATATATCAAATATTTTTGATAGTTACAAATAGCAGCACAAAGTCATTATACCGAAACCACATAGTGGTATAGGGTATAATTACGATGGTAGCATAGAAAGAACCATTAAAGCAATATTGAATATGTGAATACAAAATCGTTTAAGACGACTTGTCTCATTTTTTTTTGTACAAGAAATTAACCTGGCATTCCAAGCCCAAAATGCAGATCACACGAGACTTCTTGACGAATTATATCTGTTATAAAAAAGTACGCGTAATTTTTTTATTATTTTAATGATGAGATCGATCCTGTTCTTAATAAAGTTTAGACAATAAAATTGAAGAATTGAACAAACAATTAATCAAAAAATGTTGAATGATTTGGAAATATTTCTTATTTACGAGCTAAATTGCAATCTAATATCAAAAATGGAAATTGTAAAAATTAAAAAGGAAAATTGTCTCAAGAATATAAAACTACGTAAACGAAAAAATGGAGACAGAACTGATTTATTTTGGATAACATCAAAAACTCAGTCAATGAATTACAGTTTTTTAAATTATGAAGTTTCTCAAACGCTGTAGACGGCAGAGTTCAGTGCAAATGTTTTTTTTTTTTTTTTTTTTAACAAAATAGAGAATAGAATGTCGTTAACCACTCTAACTTGTTTAATAAAAATTAAGATGTGGCTGTTGTATTAATTATAAAATTTCAGCAGATGTATTTGTTCAAAATAATTCTGTTCAATCATATAAAAAAATCAAAATATTTGTATATAAACAATAATATGTCTGGAGTATCGTAGAAGCCTTTGGAGATATTCATGAAGTTAGAAGAGTCAAATTTCTCAATTGAAACAACTGAAGTGGTGAATCTCATATTTCTGTGGTTTTCTGGAATAACCGCGTATGTCCATTTTTAACGCACTTTAAATGTGTTAAATTAAAAAAAAAAAATTTTATTGACCATTTCTGAGTTTTTTTTTTTTAAATATCGACGTAACTTAAATGTTTATTAAATTAATTTGCAGACTAACGACGTATGTCAACCTAAGTTTGATCGCTGACAAATTATTTTCTCAGAAAGCGACACATAGCGACATACGTTGTTATTAATGAAAAAACGCAAAACAATTTTGGATTATTTTTCAGTATATAACCACTTATAAAAACTTGTGTGTTTAGTTCTGTTATTTTTTGTCACTATTATTCTTGAAACGTTGTTATATTCTCACCCTAAGTCCCGTTAACTTTCTGTGTACGAACAAAAAAATCAATTTTTCAAGCAACAACAACTTAAGTCCAAATGTGTAGTTGTACTGGTAGTTTTCTTTTTCAAAAAAAACGACATTTGTCGACATAAGTTGTTTTATCTGCACACACTTTAAGTGTAATTTACGTATTGTTTTTTCGTCCTTCTCTAGGATCTATTCCTCTGAAGATTTTAAAATTTTATATTAAGTATTTATTGCCCATATCTACAGGTCTGTTAAATAAAAAGCTCTAAAATCTTTATATCGAGCCGATAATTTCAAATATAAGGTTTTTTGGCTCCCCTGAACATTTTGATTTTATGACATACGCGGTTATTCTAGAAAACCACAGATTTATCTAATTTAATAAATTAATAATTTTGTATCCTCATAAAATCTACATAGTAGTAATCACAGATCCCCTAAAATATTATGTATTTAATTCCTTAGAAATTAATGTCTCGCAAAACTCATTTTAAACACCACTGTCCCATACAAAAGTCATTTATCAGTTAACAACGATCAGAGATCAATTACACAACATACATTGATCATGGAACACGTATACTAAGTTACTAACGAAATACGACTGGAGTATAGGTATGATAGTTATATCTGATATAAATGATCAGCTTCCTTAGTGGCATTTCCAATATTAACTATTGTACTATTTTAGTTGGGTAGAAAACAACAGTAACAATAACAAAAAGTTGCTACAATTCTGTTAAATATGTCTGATCATATTACAACAACAATAACAACATAAACAGTAAAAAAACAATTGAATTGATCTCTATTGTTGGACACATGTCTGAGCGGATGTTTATTAAAGAAAAACAAAAAACAATAAAAACAGAGTTGTAATTGTAGCATTCGTGTATGACGAGTATCATAACTAACATTACGTGTACTTACACTTGTTATAACTCATTTCTCATCCGTGTATTTTCTAAGATAACATTTGTGGTATTGTGGCTTAAGGGGCGTCACATATAGATGTCGATGTGTGCGTGTGTATGAGTGTGCATGCGAGCAACTGTTAAAACTTTATACCTTTCGGTTCACACAATCTATCATTTGGCTGAGACACTAATAGGACTCCTTCAATATCATTATGATATGAAACAAGTTTTAAATCATAATTTCTATTATTAGAGGATCAAAGTAAACAAGACAAAATTTTAATGGATCAAAATTGATCACAAGGTACCCTACATTTCAATACAGCAAATAAGTTATTGAAGAAATCATATATAAAATTGTATCCTGTTATGAAATAACCTGTACGCTACCACCACAATGATTCAGTTTTGAATATATGTATCGAAAATTGTTTTAGTTTTAGAACAGAGCCCAGAGCAGTTTCTTGAGGACATGTCTTTTTACAAAAATTTCTGGGGGTTGCGAAATACAGATGAAAGTACTAAGCCAGTATAGTAAAACATCTAAAGGGTTTGGCATCCCCAGGCCAAATGAACCTTGAGTTATATCCGAAGAACTAAGCAAACAAATACCAAGATAATAAAGAAATATAAAAGGTCATAAAAGAAGGTTTACCGCCAAATCCTTTCGAGGTTTCACTATAATAGCCTAGTACTTTCATTTTGCCTTCTCACCCCCAGACAAAACTAAGAAAATGCACACGAAAAAAGGAATATTAATCAAAAACTCTTTAAGAAGCCTTACTGTAGGGTATTCCAAACACGAATTAAATCGAACTTTTTGGACAACAGCTTCATCGTTCTCCAACTACAGTTTGGAAATGTGCAAACAATGTATTATTGTTATAGTTAAAGATGACACGGGAGCGATATAATTGCTTAACAAGCGTTCACAACTTTTCAAACTAAAACGTCCACATGCTGGATGTTGTTGTTTTCGTTACTACAGCCGTCGTTGCCATATCATATCGAAACAACAACAAGAAAGAAAAAAGAACCTCTTTGTTTTCGTTGGCGGCAATGTTTAACGTTGTTCTTGTACTAAATAAGTATTGAGTTCCTGTCTATCTCTGCCATTCATCTTGGAAAATAGTCACTCACTCTCAAAGTGTACTGGTAATGTTGGGTAATTTAAGTCGCTTTATATGGCACAAAATATTATTTTACCGCCAATCAATTGTTGGCGCTCACCAAATTGACAATTATTAACTGCCTGGCATTGATTTTGTTTGCTGTTTGTTCCCCATTTTCTATATATTGTGAAATCTGAGCGATAGACAACAGACACATTCATGATGTCCCACAAGTGATGCTTTAGTTTGAAAAATGACACAAGTGGATATTCGTTGTGGGATTTTGCTTTTGAGTTTAATTTTTTTTTTTTTTCACTTTAATTGGAAATGTAATTGATGTGCAGAGTGTGAATATTATAAATATTATTGTTTTCGCCGATCTTCAATAAAATAATATATATATATTATAGTAAAGTCTGAATAATAGTTGAACTTGTATTGAATTACAAATGTTTAATGTTGTTTATTTAATACAAATGTTATAGGTAAACAAGCTAAAATTTGAACCTGTGATAGAAGAGATACATTTTCGAAGTCGACAATCTCTAATGAAAATGAGAAAATTATAGATAAAAAAAGAAAGCCTCTTAGGCCCAACCATGAATATAAAAATAAAACTTAAATCAAATTTTGGTAAGATCGTAATATATTGCATGATTTGCGGAAAATTTTCCGAAAACAATTTCCCAAAAATAATTTCCCGAACACAATTTCCCGAAATGACAATTTCCCGAAATTACAATTTCCCGAATACAATTTCCCGAAATTACAATTTCCCTAAATTATAATTTCCCGAAATACAATTTCCCGAACACAATTTCCCGAAACTACAATTTCCCGAAATTACCATTTCTTCAAAGAGCTTGTTGATAGTATTTCCGAAACAATACCATCAGAAATTCCGGCTGAAGCGCGAACAATCAGTCCATGACCACTTGATGTAGTGGTCCGGGCAAGAACTTTCAGCTCATTAACGATTGTTTCTTTAGCAACGAAAGCCGCTTCGGCACTGTGATTGTGAAGAGCCTCTTTTTTATGCTATCGTTGCAAGTTATGGACCTACCGGTACAATATTTTCCTCGATAAAGGATACAACGCCAATAAACCCTATCAACGGAATGACCGTCGTCATGATACAAGAAACCATTCAAAAGCAACCTCGGTTTACCTTTTTCGCTATCCACGAATTCGAGTGGCATAGTAACTGAGTATTACAACCCAAATAAATAAAAAAATTCGCTATGCAAGATGGTAATGATTCCGTATCAGCTACTGCATGGGCAGGATGTGATGGTGTGAGCGTTATCAGTCGGGAGGTCTGAATAACGAAGTGTTCATAGTCACAATGAAAAAATAAGCGTATGACACTCCAATAAATAGGTCCGGATGACGAGGGAGTGTGGAAGAGGAAGGGCGCGGTGTGGGGTGGGGGAATTGCTTTTTCGAGAAGTCGTATACTCGGGAAATTGTTTTTTTTCGAGAAATCGTATGCAGCAAGTTTTTTTTATGGGGGAAATCAAGAATATATGGGAAGTTGTAAACTAAAAATAGGGAAATTGTAATTTCGGGAAATTTTTTTCGGGAAATTGTAATTTCGGGAAATTGTAATATCGGGAAATTGTAATATCGGGAAATTTTTTTCGGGAAATTTTAATTTCGGGAAATTGTAATATCGGGAAATTGTAATTTCGGGAAATTGTTTTCGGGAAATTGTAATTTCGGGAAATTGTTTTTCGGGGAATTGTTTTTTCGGGCAATTGTTTTCGGGGAATTGTTTTTTCGGGCAATTGTTTTCGGGCAATTGTATTTGGGAAATTGTTTTCGGGAAATAGTTTTCGGGAAATTTTCCGCAGACGTTTAAGTTCGTGTTCTGGTACGTGTACTGCAAAAAAACAGAACATGAACCAAGAGCAAGTTCGAGTTCAGTTATATTTTAAATTCGTGTTCTGGTACGTGTACTTCGAAATAACAGAACATGAACAATAAATAGGTTGGAGTTCAGTTATATTTTAAGTTCGTGTTCTGTCTCGTGTACTGCGGAAAAACAGGATATGAACAATAAAGAGGATCGAGTTCAGTTACATTCTAAGTTCGCGTTTGTGCATTGACACTAATTGGTGCGCAAATTAACGGTCGGTGATTGTGTTAATGGATGCAGAACATCCTAACAACCAGCAAGTGTTTTTTATGAAGCACAATTGTGTTTGTGTCTAAATTTAATTGGTAATGTAAAAAAACCTTACAACCAACAAGTGTAACTTTTTTGACTCTAAATAGTGTTTGTATCTTAAGTCTTTTATTACCATCTTTTATTAAAATTAAAACTAGTCAATAAAAACCATTGTAAATTATTTCAAAGTAAATCATAAAAAAGGGTAAATAAAATTTGAAAATATTTGAAAATTGCAAACAATTTCAACGTAAGTCATAAAAAAGGGTCAATAAAATTTGAATAAATTTGGTTGAAAAAATTGTCGTCGTTTTTATCGGGGTGTATCAGATCGCGAATTGATGGTTTAATTATTTACAGTACATGAGCCAGAACAAGAACTTAAAATATAACCGAACTCGAACCTGTTTTTTGTTCATGTTCAGTTTTTTCGCATTACACGTACCAGAACACGAATTTAAAATAAAGCTACACTCGAATCTGTCTTGTTTATGTGTGTTCGAAACAAAAAATACCTGATAGAAAAATGTTCGTGTAGATAACGAAATATTAAAAGGAAACACAGTCATTATTGTGTTCGGCACCGTACAAAACTTTGAAATACACATAATTGATATGAAAATAAAAATATTGCCGTTTTCTTTTCTGACAAAAAATGTCGCCCATTTTTTTGCCCTTTATTGGTAAAGTGTATTTTTTTATATATTCTGAATTAAGAGCAACCTTATATTATATATCAATCGAAAAGTCTCAAAGTGCTGGGTTCATAAATGCAAAAAAATTTTGATTATTGACCTCTTGGAAGTCATAGGTTGAAAATATTCAAAAAAGGGGAACAATGGGGAAATATTCTCACACTATGACCTGAAAGAAGTTAATGGCTGGAATTTTTTGTGATTTATGAGGGCATGACTTTAAGACCTTTCGATTGATGTATAAGATAAGGATGCTCTTAATTCAGAATATATAAAAAAATACATTTTTCGAAAAAAGGGCAAAAAAAGGGCGACATTTTTTGTCAGAAAAGAAAATGGCATATGTGTTTGTTGGTCTGAGCTATGTTTTTTTACATATATGTACGAGTTTTTTATTCAGTGCGTGTTTTTTTCTGAACTCTGTAAAAAACACATACATACGCATTAGAGTGGCCCTTCATTATATGGAGGGAAAAAAGTGTTCGAACATAAAGACTTACCCCTAGAAATATGCAAATAGCAAAAGAACTGAGAAATACGAAGTTTGGCTCCATCAAAAAAAATTTAGAGGTGTTTTTTTTTTTTTTGAATAAATTGTCTTTCATTAGCTTGGGGTCATGTAAAAGTAGAAAACTGATAAATTTTTGATAAAAAATATAGAAAGGGTACATTTACTGATTATTTCTCAAAATCCGCAAAAAATTCTTTGTTAAAAAATTCTGGCAGAGGAATTTAGTTAAAAATCACAGTTAATCCCCAATATATATTTGAGAAAACTTTGAAGTGCCAGATCCATTTTTGGATATTAGGCTTAAGTAAATTTTTTAAAACTTAAAAAAAAGTTTTCGAAATTTTATCAAACAAATTTTCCATTTTTGGTCTCATTTCGCAATAGGTTAACAACGTGGTCATAAAACAATATTTCATATCTGAGTACTAATAGGTATAGAGACCAGAAACAAAAATTATGGCTTTAATCAATTTGGTAAATTTGAAGAAATGTTCATCGTATTTCATGACCTAGAGTTTTTTTGGCACAAAAGTGGTCTAGGGTATTTGTTACTCCTCTGCGACTTCTTATTAGATTTTGAAGTTATATAGCGTTTCAAAAAGATAATTTAGTATTGATATCGATTAATGATAACAACTTGTCGAAAGAATAAAACTATAGAACGAAATTTTCGTAAAATCCCCATATAAATACACGTGGAATTTTCAGTCGCGTTGAGGCACCTCTAAATATTTTTTTGATTGACCCAAAGCTTTGTATATCTCAGTTTTTATGCTATTCTCATACTTTTTTTTTATAAAGGCCACCCTAATGCGCATACATAAAGTGCATTTCGGCTAAACCTAACCAAAAATTTTGGTTTAACCAGACCAGCACTGGTGCTGAAACAGTGCTCTTTGACGCTAGTTAGTCCATTGGCCAACCTTTTCAGCTCTTCGTACCGTGCGGTAGTCTTGTCCTCAGCCGATCCCTAGAAAGGCTGTGGCTAACAACTCTGAAAAGTACTGTATGACTTCCGTAGAAATCGTTCTGAGCTCTGGAGTTGAGCCGGTCATAACTTTGCTGCAAGTAAAATGGTTGCTTTAGATATCTCTAAGGCATTCGATCGCATATGGCACCATGCACTGATATCAAAGCTTATTGCATTTGGGGTAATCATTGACTTCTTTCGATTTATATCGAGTTTTCTCAGAGACTGCACGATGTTGTTATTGCTTGGGCCTCATCCAATGAGTTTCAGCTTAATTCAGAGGTTCCCCAAAATTCTGTTCTTTCTCTTTCTTTTTTTCCTTCTTGGTCAAACTTTCAAACCTATTTTGTCTTTCGTAGCCAAGAGCAGCATTTTTCATTAATTTTTCTTCAATATTTGGCCAAGAATTTTTGAGGTTGGGGGAAAAAGGCTGACAATGAATGACATACTTAGTCAAGACCTGTTAACAAGCTCTGAGTGGGTAAAGAGATTGGAGTTGATTTTAATGCGCAGGAGACCCAGTAGGTATTGAGGAATCGGGTACTTTTGAAGTTCAAGTGTCGAGAGAAGCATTCAAGTGCAAAACGGCGCAAAAATCTCTTCACTTCTTCTGACCTACTTAAAATCTATACCATTTACATCCGACCGAAAATGGAATGCAACTCCCATATATGGACAGGAGCTTCAAAACCTATTTTGGAGCTACTGGACCGTGTGCAAAGGAGGGCGTTGATGCTCATCGATGCAGTAGGGTATCCAACTCTGTCGAATCGCTGAAACATCGTCTAAATGTGGGTTGTGTAACACTGTTCTATAGATACTACCAAGGGAGATGTTCTTCTGAGATTATTAAACTTACTCGATGTGGCCGAATTTCAGTTCTCTCCACCCGCTTCTCTAGTAGATCACATCCTTTTGAAGTCTATTGTCCAGTTGACCGCACAACGCATTACAGAGAAAATTTGTTTATCGTTCGAACTAGCTGTATGTGGAATAAATTCCCCACAGTGTTGGTTAATAATAAAAAAGAAAATAAATATATATAATACTGCATATTGGATCTTACGGAATTTATATCGGTCTCGTATGGTACCTTTTTAATAAAAAGGTACCTTTTTAATAAACATTTTTTTGGAAAGAATTTTATACCCTATACCACTGTGGTTTAGGTATAATGACTATAATGCTGCTGTTTGTAACTACCAAAAATATTTGACCTTGACCCATTTTTTATTATACCGATCGACTCAGAATCACTTTCTGAATCGATTACATATTACATCCATTTATCAGTTATCCAAAAATAAACCCCATATGGCACTTCCTTGTCATAGCCCCCATATAAAACTGCTTTCCGATTTTTACTTCACTTTATCAAAAAACAAAAATATTGCCTAGATTTTTCTCAAATTTGGTTTGTATATATTTTTTCAGAATATAAGTGACCTTACAAAATATGGTCAGGATCGGTCCATTTTTCGATCGAATTCCCTTATAAATATAGCATCCGATATAGACCGACTATAATTTTCTTACTTGTTTTTAATTAAAAGGTACTTTACTTTGAAGTATATTTTAAATTTTTTAATAAAAATATACTGTTTTAAAAAAAAAGACTTTTTAATAAAAAGTTTTATTTTGGAAAAGGTACTTTTGGTTGTTTTTTTTTTTTTTTGACAAAAAGCTTTTCTTTTAAGAAAAAGGCCCTTATTAATGAAATTGAATTTTTTTGAGAAAAGCTTATATATCTATTAAGAATATGAGTAAATACTTTTTTAATAAAAGGTAATTTTTTAAGAAGTGTCGATGTTTTTGAGAAGAGTAATGTTTTAGGACAAGAGTCATTTTTAAGAAAGCATATAGATATTTGTAGAAAAGGAACTTTCTTAAGATATGATACTTTTGGCACAGTGTATGTAAATTAAGTAATTTTTATACCCTATACCACTATGTGGTTTGGGTATAATGACTTTGTGCTGCTGTTTGTAACAACCAAAAATATTTGACCTACACCCATCTTTAATTATACCGATCGAATCAGAATCACTATCTGATTCGATTAAACGATGTCCGTCCGTCCGTCCGTCCGTCTGTGTGTCCATGTAAAGCTTGTAATCAAACTGCAGGTCGCAAATATGAATATATTTTGATGAAATTTGGTATTTAATCTTTTATCTGCCATGGGATGAACGCTATTGAAATTGGTGAGAATCGGTCCATGTTCAGACCTAGCCCCCATACAAATGACCCCTATGAAATCAACATATATTGCCATAAGATCCAAATTATCATAAAATCTTAGTCAAATTGGGTTCGTTTGTATATATTACATCCATTAATCAGTAGTCTAAACATGATCACTATTGGACAACTCTTAGTCTATCATCTATCAAAAAACAATAATATTGCACTGATTATTCTCAAATTTTGTTTGTATATATTTTTGCAAAATACAAGAGACTTTACCAAACATGGTCAGGATCAGTCCATTTTTGGGCCTAGTCCCCATATAGATATAGCATCCGATATGAACTTTTTCATATCTGCAGCCGAAAAAACTAATAAAAATTCCACTCAAATTTGGTTTATGCCTATTTTCTATATCCTGTTAGTTGGGCCTGAGTGATAGGGTATCTAAACGCATGGTATAGGGTATCGTATAGTCGGTCTAGACCGACTATAATTTTCTTACTTGTTTGTAGTTGGATTTGTTAAACAATAAATAATATTTATCTGCCAAAGTATTACAACAAACATAAAAATTTTTCTAATTTACGGTTACCGCCATATTAAATAGAAAAATGCTCAAAGTAATGTGTAACAATATTACACTGTGGAAGAAATTCAGGTTAACAAAAGTTAGGTCGATTCTGAGAGTGAGGGGTGAAAATAGAGGCTAAATTAGAAGATCGCGGCGTTTGTTTATGTTAGTTCGAATTTTTTTTTAATCGTCCTTCGAACTTTGCAGTCAAATGCCGATATTCAGCATATTGTTTATATGGTTTTTTGGATATAACTCATCGACTAATTGATATTTTTCAATCTGTAAAAGCCAAATTATTGCTAAAGACCTGTGCAACAATTAAAATTTTTTTAAAAAATTGATTTTGAAAATTTTTGTGGTGCTTATGAAGCAAAATGTTGGAAAAATTATTATTTTTTCATGTTTTTTGAAAATATTTTCCACAAAACTAAGTCTTTTTTGCTTTCTATTTGATCTATAATACGCTTCTCAGTTTCTTCAATAAATTTCATTTGAAAAGAAAACAATTATAATACAAAACTTGCGTTTTCCAGCTTAATATTAATTTACTTCTCATTTTTTATGTACCATTTTCGTTCAGTGTTGGTTTTGAAGAAGTTTTGAAAAAGAAATTATAAAAATATGGAAAAAAATATATTTTTGAAATGTTAGTTATGAAAAGTTTTAAGTAAAAAAATCAAAAAAATTAAATTAATGATTTGGCCAGTTGCCGTTTAGCAGGCGGCTGTGGATCAACAACACTGCTCTCTCTAATATCTTGGTCGTCGTCATCATCATCAGAAAGGTCGATAATTTCGTCCAACAGATATTCTGGAATTTCATTTTTGTCTTCCCCTTCTTCCTCTTTTTCCTCGTCTTCCTCTTCTTTAAAGGTGTTTTTATACCACCAACAAATTTCAGCGAGTATTGCATCTGGAGATTTCTTTCCTTTGTACCTGAAACGAAAATAGTTTTCAATCGTTAACATGTTTAAATTGTGCAAGATATTAGAAAAATCTAGGAATTCAAAATATGCACACTCTATAGTTACCTTATTTCAAATGGAAGCGCAGTTTGGTGATAACGTTCGCCTTGCTCATCAGATTCAGTTGGCAAATGTTGAGCGAGTTGATCAAGATGCTGATGCAAGAGATGAATTTTGTACGACATATTAACCCCGATTTCATCGAAAGCTGCCAACATGTTTGCAACAGATTGCCTGTAGTTGTCTTTGCGTTCTTTACCCAAAAGTCCTTTAATGACTGCTTTCAATGCGAGCCATGCATTTAATTCTCGGTCTGTCAGAACTTGGTCAAAATCTTGGCGACTCATTAGTTTTCGTATGTCGGGACCATTAACAACCCCTTCCTGAATTTTGGCGTTACTTATTTTTATGAAACCGATGCACTTAACTTAAATCACTCACAAAATGAAGTTCCAAAAAAATTAATAGAGAATTTTATCACGACCGATCGAAAATTAAAAGACATCAGCTTCGGCTGATTTTCGAGTCTTAACTGAATCTTCATTTTTGAAATTAGTTCGCTTGTACGAAATAAAAAAAAATCGCTACCTATGCGGTGGTTGAAAACAAAAAAATTTGTTTTACTAATTCCTAATTCTTGGAACTTCCCTTTTTAATTACTTCTACCTTAATCGCAATTTATTTAATGGTTTTGGGACGTTTAACGCAACTTATCGACTAAGGCCATATTCTTTTCAAATGAAATTTATTGAAGAAACTGAGAAGCATATTATAGATCAAACAGAAAGCAAAAAAGACTTAGTTTTATGGAAAATATTTTAAAGAAGCATGAAAAAAATATAATTTTTGAAACATTTTGCTTCATAAGCACCACAAAAATTTTTTAAATCAATTTTTTTAAAAATTTTGATTGTTCACAGGTCTCTAGCAATAATTTGGCTTTTACAGATTGAAAAAATATCAATTAGTCGACGAGGTGCAGCCAAAAAACCTTATAAACAATATGCTGAAAATCGGGATTTGACTGCAAAGTTCGAAGGTCGATTAAAAAAAATTCGAACTAATATAAACAAACGCCGTGATACGGGTCTTTTAATTTAGCCTCTATTTTCACCCCTCCCTCTCAGAATGGACCTAGCTTTTGCTAACCTGAATTTGTTCCACAGTGTTATCCTAAATCTAAGCAGACAAATGATATATTTTGTATATGAAGGTTATTTCAACAGACAGACTGAGTTTGCTTTATCTACTGGAGTTGTTGTAACAATCAAATCCACATTTGGATATGTTACAAATGGATTGATAAACTGTTTGACATGGTGATGTGTTTAAAAAAACATTTGATGATCGTCTTATACATAATTGAATACCATGAATAACGTTATTTCAGAAGCCTGTACTCAACATTGAACGGAATGGCAGCTGTATGGGCTACGTAATTGATTAGAAAACCAAGAGCCTTAAGTTATTGCTACTAGAGCCTAACTGCTTGCAAAAGAAACTTCATTATACCAAAATGTTTTCATATTAAGCTATTTTTCATGCTCTGAGTCCAATAAAATTTAAAAAAATCTTTAAAACTTCCAATTCAAATTCATGTATTATAAGAAAATTTTATATGACTATTTCAATGAAAATTTTTCTAGTAAAACTGTTAAAAATTCAACATAACATTAATTGCTTCAATTTTATATAGAAAAGAAAAAAAAAAAACATTCCCACACTATTTGTGTTCCTATATTTTAAAACACTTGTAAATTAAAAGTGAAATAAAAACTCGGCCAGGTTTTTTTGTTTATTTGTAGTGACATTTGAGGGCGAATTGTTTAGTTACAAAAAAAAAAAAAAAAATAAAAACTCAGAAGTACTTAAAAAACAAGAAACAGGTAAAAAAAAATATAAAAAAGGTTAACCAAAAACTACTGGCCACTTTGTTTAAGGAACTCTCTACATACTAGTAAGTAGAAACACTAAAAACATAAACACATGTGTGGAGTGGGGCTGTAATATGATAGACCTCCTAACTTACAAATGAAACATTAACATGAAAAAAAAGACCATCATCAAATTTAATTCATAAGCGACATTAAGTGGTTAAACGACTCCATAAAACAAAACAAAAAAATTAAAGGGAAAAATACACGCATACGAAAAACAAAATCATACGAATACAATTCTCTACAGCACAAACAACATTATAAAATTGACCTACAAGTCATCATACGATGAGATAAATAAATGCAATATTAAATTTTAACCCAACATGGAACTCTAACGGCAATTAGTTAACATAATAATTTCATTAGTTTTTATAAAAATAAAAAATCTTATTTTCGATCTCTATCAATTCAATGATTGAGTTTGAAATTGTTCAGGCTCAAGATCAAATGATTTTATATCCAATACCACTATGTGATTTGGGTATAATGACTTTGTGCTGCTGTTTGTAACAACCAAATGTATTCGTCCTAGACCCATCTTTAATTATACCGATCGACTCAGAATCACTTTTTGAGTCGAAATAGCAATGTCCGTCCGTACGTCCGTCCGTCTGTGTGTCCATGTAAACTTTGTAATCAAACTACAGGTCGCAAATATGAATATATTTTGATGAAATTTGACATGTAAGCTTTCGTCGGCGATGGGATAAACGCTGTTGAAATTGGTGAGAATCGGACCATGTTCAGACCTAGTCCCCATACAAATGGCCCCTATGAAATCGACATAAATTGTCACAAAATCCAAATTGTCATATAGATCTCAGTCAAATTGGGATTGTATGTGTTTATTACATCCATTAATCAGTAGTTTAAAAATAATCCCTATAGGAAAATTTTTAGTCATAGGCCCCATATAGAGCTTCTTCCCGATCTTCACTTAAATCTATCAAAATACAAAAATATTGCACAGAATGTTCCCAAATTTGGTTTGTATATATTTTTTCAAAGTATAAGTGACATTGCCAAATATGGTCAGGATCGGTCCATTTTTCGACCTAGTCCCCGAAAAAAATTAATAAAAATGCCACTCAAATTTGGTTTATGCTTATTTGCTATATCCAATTAGTTGGACCGAAGAGATAGGGTCTCTAAACCATGGTATAGGGTATCGTATAGTCGGGCTAGACCGATTATAATTTTCTTTCTTGTTTACTTTAAATAAAGCAAAATAATTAGCACATTTGTTTCAAAAATTGATCTACATTCTGCATGACAGGTTATACAGCTATTTCTGGAAGAAGACAGTTTGTTTGGTAAAAAGTTAAATTCATATACTTTTGCTGAAAACAACTAAATGAGAATTCAAGCAAAGAGTTATACTATTTAAGCCAATATGACAAACTAGAATATAAAACAACTTTGAAACAAATGTACATATGTATATGAATCTAACTTTTTACCAAACAAACTATAACATAATACTTCAATCTTATGCCGTTTTCTTTTCTGACAAAAAATGTCGCCCTTTTTTTGCCCTTTTTTGGAAAAGTGTATTTTTTTATATATTCTGAATTAAGAGTAACCTTGTATTATATATCAATCGAAAGGTCTCAAAGTGCTGTGTTCATAAATACAAAAAAAAACTTGATTATTATCCTCTTGAAAGTCATAGGGTGAAAATATTCAAAAAAGGGAACAATGGGGAAATATTCTCCCACTATAACCTGAAAGAAGTCAATGGCTCGAATTTTTTGTAATTCATGAGGGCTCGACTTTGAGACCTTTCAATTGATATATAAGATAGGGTTGCTCTTAATTCAGAATATATAAAAAAATACACTTTTCGAAAAAAGGGCAAAAAAGGGCGACATTTTTTGTCAGAAAAGAAAACGGCATTATAAATGAGTTTCAAAAAAAAAAAAAATGTTTTTTCTACAATTCCATAAATTGCCTCAGCCAAAATGGTAGTGATCTAAACATTGTTGTTAAATTTTATATAGTTTTCGTCATTACAAATTCTAAATTCTACTCCTCTCTGCCAAGCTATCTCTTTTCGTTCCATCTTTCGTTCGTGTTACATAAATAGTTAGTCCCTCTATTTTGTTAGAACATCTATGAATTCTCGATAATATTAAAAAACAAATAAGTATGAAAATTTTAATTGGTATAGTTCGATTAATATACGATATCCCATATAGTGACTTAAAAAAAAAAGGTTTAAATCCAATTAAGAAGTGGTCATCAATGGTTACAGAAAAATAAACTTACGAAATTTGAATGAGATCGTCATATTTATGTACCTGTAATCTAGCCGTTGAAATAGTCAAAATCGCTGCATTGCATATGTCCCCTATGAGAATGACTCAAATTCCTTGAAGATCTAGATTACTACATCTGAGACTTTTGTAAACAACTAAAAATTAAATTAACGATTTTAACAACGCAAGTACGAGTATATGTGCGATTGACGGAGGTTCAAACCTCACTGCCACTCTAAGTACAAAACATTCATAAAGAAATAATTTTATCAATTCTAATATCTATAATGAAGGGTGATTTTTTAAGAGCTATAGGAAAGTTTTCCAAAAAAAAAAAAACACATAAAATTCAGAAAAATGCATGAAATCTTTATTTGAATCGATAATTCGGTCCATATAATTTAATGTTTGAAGATTATTTCATGCAAATGTTGACCGTGACTGCGCCTCAAATGGTCCATCTGCTTAGTCCAATTTTGGCATACTCTTTCCAACATTTCGGCCGGTATCTCACGAATAAATGCTTCAATGTTGTCTTCCAATGCGTCAATTGAAGCGGGATTGTCTGTATAGATATGAGCTTTAACATAGCCCCACAAAAAATAGTCTAAAGGCGTTAAATCGAGGCAAAAATGAGATTCGTCTCTGAACACAATTTTTCGGTAAAAAAGGGAATCTTCGGCCAACTTTCCAAGAGCCCATTCGCCAAAAATTCTACGTTGCGGACGGTCGTTCGGCTTCAATTCTTGCACCAGCTGTATTTTGAAAGGCTTCACACCTAAATCCTTCCGCAAAATTTTCCACGTTGTTGAGTAACAGAGGCCCAATTGCTGCGAATGGCGCCGAATCGATAATTGATGATCATCATTAACACTAGCCGATACAGCTGCGATATTTTCTTCAGTTCGCACTCTACTTAAGCGTGTTGGTGGTTTAATGTCCAACAATGTAAATTTGGTGCGAAATTTAGTCACAATAACCCGAATAGCCGCTTCAGTGGGTCGATTAAACTGACCATAAAATGGAAGAACTTTCTTAACAGAGCACGCATTTTGATAATAAAATTCAACAACTTGCAAGCATTGTTCGTTTGTAAGACGACTCACGGTTAAATTATAGACCAAACTGAAGATGTTTGACAATGAAACAAAACACGAAACGTGCGTCAGCTGTTTAAACCAGTGTTGCCAAAAAGATAATAGCTAAAAAATCACCCTTTATTAATGACTGATGTTTTGTTCTACCGTTTTATCCCGATTTTAACCAAACTTATACTATTTGAAAGATATTTCTTTTTAGCCGATTTGCAGATTTACAAATTTAAAAATTTTTTCCTTTGTTTTGAGTAAATTGCATTTAAAATTGCTACTAACATATACATAAAATTATACAATGTTATGTGTGTGTTCTTAAATATGTTAATGTGTTTGTAATAAAAATGAGTTTGTTTCTTGTATTGATTTCTGTGTTGGCTATAATTGATTAGCATACTTTTAGGGTCTTTATTTAATGAAAAAATAAAATTCCTAGAATTTGCACTCGAATTTCGAGGGCTGGAATCTGCTAGTAACAATTATTATATTGTTTAATATGAATCACTGACGAGGGCTTAATGTAGAGCATGAAATTGCATTAAATTTTGTTTGTGAAATAAAACTTTTACTGCGGAAATATTAAGGATGTTGCACAAAGTCTCCAGTGATCAGGGTATGTCGACAAAACATGTTAATAAGTGGTAGAAACAGTTCTAAGAAGGCAGAGACTGCGTTGAAACTAATGTTATTTCCAAAGAATCAGTCAACATCATGTTAAAATAAATTTTGAGTTTAAAATTTGTTGATTGGTCAAATATCGATTGGCTTGAAAACACAACAGTTTTTTGTAAGAAAATCGTCACGTTAATAATTCTTAAACAATTCTTACTACCAGAGTTATATAAAACGCACATGGATGTATGCCTACCTGCCCGACACAAGTGACCAATCAAATGAATATAAAACCAAAGAGGAAGTCAGGCCCAGAAAGATCTCACAAAAGTCGTCCAAGCTTGTTGTAACAGTTTTCATCGATTATCCTGAAGTGGCGCACTATAAATTCTGGACTTTAAAACCTGTTTCGAGGATTGTAAAAAAAAAATATTAGCATAAGTGAATTGTATCGTAAGGGGATTCGGCAATGAAATTGATTTGGAAGACTAAATAAAGAATTTTCATTAAAAAAACTTGCGTTTTTATTTGAACACAGTATATCCGTACACTTGAGGACGAACTTTTTACCACTGATGCATTGGAAATTTTACTTGATTTTAAAAAACTTACGGAGGGAAAAATTAATCGCACATTTACAATTAGGGGAATTCCACTACGTATAGTTCTGTTACAACAAGTTTGTTTTAATAGAAGACAAACGTGTTTGTAAGATTCTGACTCGAATTAGGGCCATTGTTACAACATTCCTTTAAAGTAAATATTTATAAAAGACAACATTAGCTAAAATGAACAATAAAGTTATCTTTGATTGTTTTTCGTTTTTAAAATTTCCAGTAAAATAAAATTAATGTTTTTGATAGTGTGCCAATACCAGAGGAATAACCGACTTTTGGCCAAATGAATTGCGTTATGAAAACACGTAGTCGCAACGATCTGTTATTTGTTTTCAAACAAACACAGTGGCACGAACAGCAACTGTTCCATTCAAATTACTCTACACCTGTTTGAGCTGGGTTTTTTTAAGTGTTCGTCTTGAATTTGCCCATTGATCCCTCTTTCGGAATTTTTGATTTCGGCTCAATTTTTTCTGGAATTTTGTCGCCAAGAATTGTTTTTTACGAAAACCAAAATGATTTGTGGCGCAAATGTGACCCTACGGAATGCAACAATGTTTTTTTTTTTACAAATTTTCAACTGGGAATCTTCGTTGCGATAAATACTACGGAACAGTGGCTATTCGTCCCACAGTGCGCCGGTGTTAGGATGAAATAAATTTCTATAAAGAAAAAAAAAAAAAAAATGACGCCAATTCTCCTTAAATGAGAAATATTGCGCTCGCCGTTTGTCCACTGATGACATGCTGCGTTCTGAAATCAGTTCGGTTTCGGAATTGGGAGCAACCTTGAACGATGTCAAACTTGCATGAAGTGCATTTTTCATACATTTTTATTGAAACTGACTGATATTTTTCGGGTAGTAGGTTACCAATTGCACGAAAGGTACAGTTAGTTGCAATTGTTGAAAAAAAATATAATCATTTTTTTTTATTATTATTTTTTTTTTTTTAATTTCTGATCTTTTTCGAACTTTTCATTATTTTTGAAAATAATCGCTTGATATAAGGGCCTACAATTTGTATCAGTTTCCACCATGTATTTGTGGAAAATTTCTTCTAAGCTGATGTCCAACTTCCATGGAGTTAATGGTTTCATACATTTGTACGGAAAATGGTCGAGCTTTTTCGAGTAGTAGTTCGCCAATAGCACAATTTTTGTCGAAATTTTAAGAAGATTATCTCGATATATTTACTACAAACTTGATTTAGTAGTTGTTGTTCGCCCAGGCCTCAATTTTAATCAGAATGGCCTAATTTTTTACACGAGTAATCTGTAGATAAGGTCAATTACGAACAGTGACAACAAAATAATTTAACAAAAAATCATGTGAGTCCGATCGCACTTATAGCACTTTCTTAATATCAAACAGAAAGCGTATCACTTATAGCAATCAACTGCAGGGGCTCTGTTAATATAAAAATATTTATTATTTTAACCGGTTATTTTTTCATTTTTCGTTTTTCATTTTTAATTTTTATTTTTAATATTTCATTTTTTATTTTTCATTTTCAATTTTTAATTTTTTAATTTGAATTTTTCATTTTTTATTTTTCATTTTTCATTTTTTAATTTTAATTTTTAATTTTTTCTTCATTTTTCATTTTCATTTTCCAATTTTTATTTTTCTTTTTCATTTTTTATTTTCAATTTTCATTTTTTATTTTTCATTTTTTATTTTTCATTTTTTATATTTAATTTTTTATTTTTCATTTTTTATTTTTCATTTTTTATTTTTCATTATTAATTTTTGATTTTAGTTTTTCATTTCTCATTTCTTATTTTTCATGTTTCGTTTTTTATTTTTCATTTTTTATTTTTAATTTTTTAGTTTTAATTTTTTATTGTTTATTTTTTATTTTTCATTTTCCTTTTTATTTTTTCTTAATTTTTTATTTTTCATTCCTTATTTTTTAGTTTTAATTTTTTATTTTTCTTTTTTCGTTTTTTATTTTTCAATTTTATTCCTATTTTTTATTTTCCATTTTTAATTTTTTTTTAATTTTTCATTTTTTATTTTTAATTTTTTTTTTTGCATTTTTCATTTTTAATTTTCGTTTTTCATTTTTTATTTTTCATGTTTCATGTTCCATTTTTAATTTTTTATTATTCATTTTTAATTTTTTATTTTTCATTTTTATTTTTAATTTTTTATTTTTAATTTTTTATTATTCATTTTTTTTTATTCATTTTTCATTTTTCATTTTTTATTTTTCATTTTTAATTTTTTATTTTTCATTTTTTTTCATTTTTAATTTTTAATTTTAATTATCAAACAGGTTATCATATCATAATTTTTTCACCAATTCAATCACATTTTGTCTTACGACTCACATGCTAAGCTCACATGTTACGCTTACATGTTACGCTGTTTTTGAAATTTACCCCCCTGCGCGTATAGATGTTTACACATCAAAAAATTACTGTCCGTAATTGACTTTATTCACAGATGACTTCATTTAAAAAAAAAATCTGTTTTTTTTTTTTGTCGAGAAGTAGTACTTCCAACCAGCTTAAATTTTTGACGGAATGCTTTGAAACTTGAAGGAAGCGTTCTCTTTATAACGGGTGATTTTTTAAGAGCTTGATAACTTTTTTTTAAAAAAAAACGCATAAAATTTGCAAAATCTCATCGGTTCTTTATTTGAAACGTTAGATTGGTCCATGACATTTACTTTTTGAAGATAATTTCATTTAAATGTTGACCGCGGCTGCGTCTTAGGTGGTCCATTCGGAAAGTCCAATTTTGGGCAACTTTTTCGAGCATTTCGGCCGGAATAGCCCGAATTTCTTCGGAAATGTTGTCTTCCAAAGCTGGAATAGTTGCTGGCTTATTTCTGTAGACTTTAGACTTGACGTAGCCCCACAAAAAATAGTCTAAAGGCGTCAAATCGCATGATCTTGGTGGCCAACTTACCGGTCCATTTCTTGAGATGAATTGTTCTCCGAAGTTTTCCCTCAAAATGGCCATAGAATCGCGAGCTGTGTGGCATGTAGCGCCATCTTGTTGAAACCACATGTCAACCAAGTTCAGTTCTTCCATTTTTGGCAACAAAAAGTTTGTTAGCATCGAACGATAGCGATCGCCATTCACCGTAACGTTGCGTCCAACAGCATCTTTGAAAAAATACGGTCCAATGATTCCACCAGCGTACAAACCACACCAAACAGTGCATTTTTCGGGATGCATGGGCAGTTCTTGAACGGCTTCTGGTTGCTCTTCACTCCAAATACGGCAATTTTGCTTATTTACGAAGCCATTCAACCAGAAATGAGCCTCATCGCTGAACAAAATTTGTCGATAAAAAAGCGGATTTTCTGCCAACTTTTCTAGGGCCCATTCACTGAAAATTAGACGTTGTGGCAGATCGTTCGGCTTCAGTTCTTGCACGAGCTGTATTTTATACGGTTTTACACCAAGATCTTTGCGTAAAATCTTCCATGTGGTCGAATAACACAAACCCAATTGCTGCGAACGGCGACGAATCGACATTTCACGGTCTTCAGTAACACTCTCAGAAACAGACGCAATATTCTCTTCTGTACGCACTGTACGCATTCGTGTGGTTGGTTTAATGTCCAATAAAGTAAACTGAGTGCGAAACTTGGTCACAATCGCATTAATTGTTTGCTCACTTGGTCGATTATGTAGACCATAAATCGGACGTAAAGCGCGAAACACATTTCGAACCGAACACTGATTTTGGAAATAAAATTCAATGATTTGCAAGCGTTGCTCGTTAGTAAGTCTATTCATGATGAAATGTCAAAGCATACTGAGCATCTTTCTCTTTGACACCATGTCTGAAATCC
The DNA here is from genome assembly GCA_963682025.1 of Cordilura impudica. Lineage (NCBI taxonomy): Eukaryota > Metazoa > Arthropoda > Insecta > Diptera > Scathophagidae > Cordilura > Cordilura impudica. The sequence goes on along the minus strand of OY821519.1, from coordinate 73,300,030 downwards.
CACGTGATCTGTCAAATACTAATGCATGAAAATCCTAACCTCAAAAAAATCACCCGTTATATACAGCTCTAACGAATATATTTTTTTTGTTAAGTCTTTGTCGATAATATTCTGGAAAATATCACCAAACTTCAAATAAAAGCATATCATAGAAAGTGGTCAACATCAATCGATGCCACGATTTTATTCGGAATAGTTTAAAATTTTTTAAGAGTAATCTATGAATACAGTCAATTACAGACAGTAAAAAAATTAAGAAAAAATACATTTTTTTTATCTCGAGTAGTAGTTAGCCCACTCCATAGTTCATATAAGAATGTTTGAATATTTCAGGAGATTATTCTTTCAGATAACAGACTTCAAAATATATAAAGCCCTACCATGTATTCTGGAAAAACAAAATTTTTAAATGAAGTCAAATATCCATGAAATGAATATTTTCATACATTTGTATGAAAAGTCTTCCAGCATTTTCAAGTAGTAGTTTGCCCACGTCAGAAGGACAGTTCGATTCCAGTGAAATTTAAGGATGACATTCTTGGTACTTGTACGATTCCAAATGGTATGCATTTCATGCCTCCAAGCATGAACAATATTAGTTTTACTACTCTGGTCTAGACCGAATATAACCTTACTTGTTCTTTTTTTTTCGTAGTTCTAATTTAAGGTATACGGATTATTTTTCTGGCAAGGGTAGAAAAGTATATGAAATAATGGATTTTAGTTTTATGTAGGGTAAACACATAATGGTCAATTATATGGGAACTAACTAGTCAGCAGTTTACATAGTGATCGTCCGTCAGCCTAACAAATGTACCAAATATCATTCCATTAGGTGCACGCACTCCTAAGGGTTAAATACAAGTATCATCATCATCTCTATAATAATAATGATGATGTGGGTTTAAAGGTAAAAGTACAAACTACTCAAGTACATTTGCTTATACTTACAAGTGGTAAAATAGAATCAACTCACTGGTAGCCTCCTCTTGTCTCTCTCCGCATACAACTGTGTATGTATGTTTGCCTATACATTGTGAGTGTTTGATGTGTTGGAGTATTTGTGTGAACATTTTAAATCATATTGTATGTTTTATGATGATTATGCCGATGTGGCTGTTGTTGATACCTACCGCGTTATTTCTCGAAGCCACACTTCTACGAAATCACATCACACACAAAATTTGTACAAATTTTTCTCATCTGTTTGTAAGTGTGTCTGACTGCGTTGATATATCTTTTCTGCGAAAATTACTAAAAAAAAAACCAAGTTTGTTGTTAAAATTGAAATTTGTTTTTTTTTGAGTATAAGAAAAAAAGTTCCCATAATATGTACTACTCGTATGATGTTAAAGTTGTACGAAAGGTTAGCAGTACGTAATCACATAAAAAACGTACACCAACGCAATGAAAGCATGATTTTTTTTAAGAAATCTAATTCAAATGTGCTTTTTTTGCTTCTTCACCTATAGCTGCCATCCAAAAGTAGTTTTTTCTATACATATTGTAGGGGGGGATAATTAAAGAAAGTGCACTTAATTTGTATTCGTACAGTGTAATTGAACTCAGTGATATAGCCGTCAAATGTTTGAGTTTACAAAGAAATAATTTCAATAAAAATTTAAAGAATTACTACTAATTTTGAAATAAAACAAATCTGCCGAACAATTGTTAGAAGACTTAAAAAAAGTATGTACTCTAAACGAAATGTTAGAAGACTTAAAAAATGTACTATGAATGAAATTAGCCGCAATAGGGAAATAGCTTTGATAATAACAAAAACTGGCAAATTCAGAAAGACAAGCTCTCTCCGGAAATGGTCTTGATAAGAATGATTCGCATCATTAAAAAAAATATTCTATTGTAATAAACTTCAAAAAACACTCTAATATGGAAACTTTCAATAGTTCATGCATACAGTCGAATTTCGATGTAAAGAATACAACGAAAGACTTCCTTGATTTTAATTCTACTTTTGGTGTGTTTTGATTATAAGCTAATTTTTCTTAACAACGAACAAATTTTGCAAAATTATACCACAATACAGCGTTAGCAGGTATGTTTTTGCGGTGCACTATGTGATAAGCTGTTCAGCTTTTGTTGTTTATTCCAAATATTGGAAGTAATTAAACATTTCTTGTAACTATTATGGCAAAAACTGTAGAAATCTTCTATATATTAATAGGCTAGGCGATTCCTTGTTACCGATGTTTTGTTCTACCGTTTTATCCCGATTTTGACCAAACTTATATTATTTGAAAGGTATTTCCTTTTAGCTGTTCACCAGATTTTTAAATTTTTTCCTTTATTTTGAGCAAATTGCATTTAAAGTTGCTACTAACACATACATAAAATTATACATATGTTATGTATGTGTTTACTAAATTTGTTGATGTGTTTGGTGATGAGTTTGTTATCTTCATTCACAATAATAATAAACCAAAAAAGAGTTGGTTTGTGAATTGACTAAGTTGAGAAATAAATTTGCCTAGAAATTGCACTCGTATTTCGAGCGCTGGAATCTGCTAGTGAGAAATAATCTAACCCATAAAAACAAAGTTTTTATTAAAACTCTTTATATCCATATGCTTATGAGTTTTGAATGTCTCCGTGACTGTGCGTGACTTTGCCTGAATATTTTAAGATTGATCTTTGGTCACAAGTCTATGGACAAAGTTTCAGATCGATCGGATAAGGGAAAATGGCTTTTAAATCACTCCGAGACTGTGCGTGACTATGCGTGACTGTGCGTGACTATGTCGAAGTTGATCATTCTTTAAAGCAAGTATATCGACCAAGTTTCAGATTGATTGGATGAAGGGAAATCCGCTTTAAATCTCTCCGTGACTGTGCGTGACTGTGTGTGACTATTTTAAAATTAATCTTTTTTCACAGCAAGTTTCAGATCGATCGGATGAGGGGAGATTACATTTAGATCACTCCGGAAAATGGCTTTTGAATCACTCCGAGACTGTGCGTGACCATGCGTGACTGTGCGTGACCATGCGTGACTGTGCGTGACTAAGTCAAAGTTAATCTTTTTTTCATAGTAGGTTTATGGACCAAGTTTCAGATCGTTCGGATGAGGGGAAATGATATTTAGATCACTTCGTGACTGTGCGTGACGACGCGTGACTGTGCATGACTACCTCTAAATTAATCTGTATTCTTAGCAAGACTATAGGCCAAGTTTCAGATTAATTGAATAAGGGGGAATGGGGTTGCCCCACGACAGACAGAAAGATTGATTTAGAAGAAAGAGTTTAAAAATGGAACGAAAAAAAAAAATTACATTCAGGTTTTCAGATTGTAGTACATAAAGAGGTCCATGTATATGCTACTTGACGTCTAGTATTTCTTTACAACATACAACTTTAGTACACCTTCCGAATTCCCTAAATGAAACTTCATATCGAGAGAAAATATAACTTTTTGAATTCATCTGTAAAAGTAAAAACGCTTTCTATTAAAAACAAATTTTAATAATAATCAAAAAAATTTTTGTATTCGAAGTATATGGCATTAATATTTGAAAATTATTTCGGTGATATGGCCACCGAAGCTGCTCTTGCCGAAGCGCATTCTGGACGTACAATTTTGGGCCACTATTTCAAGCATTGCCTCCAAGGCGTGAATTGCAGCTGGCTTTCTGCATAAACCAGTGACTTCACAAATCGTATGGACATTTCTCGATATCAACTTATCGCCAAATTTTTATTTCAATAAGTCGATGGTTGCGGTCACCGCATGGCACGTAGCGGCATCTTGTGAAGGATCACTGCACCATTTCCGCATCTTATTCGTACCCTGTACTTCATAGTGTTTCAACGCCAGCTATGAGACTCTCAGTTTTTATTTACGAAAAGGCTCGCTGGGCCGAGAACAACGATTTCTTCAAGCATTTCAACTGGAAAATTTGTTTCCTGGACAATAATATTGACGCTGCAGCGATAATGGTGGAAAAAATGATAGTGCTTGGTATGGGATTATTCATTCCTCAAACTATATTTCGTCTAAACCTAATCAAAAATTTTGGTTCAACCAGACTTGCAGAGATGCAGTCAGATTCAGAGAGGAAGCATTCAGACTTTGGCGTGAAAATAAAAATGCCGTCTTTGAACTGCTACGCAAAAAGGCGAGAAGCGTATGTGCTAAGGTACTAAGGTGCGAAAAGTTTATTCACGATCACCGTCTTCGTGCTAAAGTTCTTTCTGCTCCTCGGGGCAGCAAGAGCTTTTGGTCATTTGTTAAAAGAGTACAGAATAATGCTAGTTCTGCAATCCCAACTCTTATAATAAATGACCAAATTTTCACTGACCCGGTTGATAAGGCTAACATTTTAGCTGAACTTTTTGCAAAAAATTCTTTTTTTCCGGATAACGATCAACCACTCCCGAACTCGAAAAAGTATCCTGTACTATGCCTAATATATTATTCCGAGCACGTGCTGTTAAACAATACTTTCGGATCTCAACATTAATAACTCTCCGGGACCGGATGGTATACCAGCACTGGTGCTGAAATGGTGCCCTTCGATGCTAGCCAGTCCCTTGGCCAACCTTTTCAGTCTTTCGTACCGTGCGGGAGTTTTTCCCTCTTGCTGGAAGGCTAATGTCCAACCAATCCCTAAAAAGGGTGCGGCTAATAACCCTGAAAATTACTGTCCAATTGCAATCTTCTCTGCACTCTCAAAGGTGATGGAGAGCATGACTAATTTCCATCTTATGAACTATCTAGAGGCCAACTCACTTCTTAATGATCGTCAGTATGGCTTCCGTAGAAATCGTTCCACGGGAGACCTGTTAGCTCTACTTTCTGAGCGCTGGAGTCGATCCATTCGCAATTTTGGCGCAAGTAACGTGGTTGCTCTAGATATTTCTAAGGCATTCGATCGTGTGTTGGTCGGTAATGACTTCTCTTCATTTATGTATATCGAGTTTTTCTAGAGATCGAACAATACGTGTTGTTATTCATGGGGTCTCATCTAATGAGTTTCAGCTTAATTCAGGGGTACCGCAAGGTTCCGTTCTTTCTCCTTCTCTTTTCCTTATCTTTCTGAACGACCTTCTTGGCCAAACTTTTAACTCTATATACTCTTTCACAGATGACAGCAGCATTTGTCATTCATTTTCTTTTAATTGTAGGCCAAGCCTCTTGCAGTTTGGGGGCAAAAGGCGGACAATGAATGACACACTCAATCAAGACCTGTTTATAATCTCCGAGTGGGATAAAGCGAATAGCGTTGATTTTAATGCGCTGAAGACTCAAAGTTGCATGTTGACCCATATGGCTATGGATTCAACAATGTCATCTGTATATATGGGTGGTATAAGTATTGAGGAGTCTGATATTCTTGATGTTCTAGGTATGAGAATTCAATGTGATGTTCTTTGTTTTTCTTTTTCAAGTGTCGAAAGAAGCATTCAAGTGTCTTGGTTTTCTAAAACGGTGCAAAAATTACTTCACTCCCTCTGATCTCCTTAAAATCTATACCATTTGCATCTGACCGAAAATGGAATACAACTCCCATATATGGGCAGGAGCTTTAAAGTCTACTCTGGAACTACTGGACTACTGGAACGCAAAGGAGGGCGTTGATGCTCACCAATGACAGTAGGGTAACCAACTCTATTGATTCATTGGGACATCGTCGAAATGTGAGTTGTGTAACACTGTTCTATAGATACTACCATGGGAAATATTGTTCTGAGATAAGCGAACTTATTCCAAGTGCCCGAGTTTTGATTCGCTCTACCCGATTCTCTAGTAGATTACATCCGTTTGTAGTTTATTGTCCAGTTGATCGCACAAAATATTATAGAGAGAATTCGTTTAACAGTCGAACTAGCCGTATGCGGAACTCCCCTCAGAGGTCTTTCCTGACAGTTATAATCTAATAAAATTTAAGTCCCATAACCTATTTTCCTGAGATCAACACAATGCACTGCATTTATAGGGGGCATCCCCTGAGTGTTGGTTAATAAATAATAAAAAAAAACATATCTCGCCGGGTCAATGTCATCCATATTTCCAAACAAAAAATTATTGATCATGGTGCGGTAATGGTCGACAGTAACGTAACCAGCGTATAAACAGCAAACGGGTCATTTTTCTGTATGTAATGGAGTCTGTAGGTTCTGTTGTGGATTGATCTCAATACATATGCGGCTATTTTTTTTTTTTTTTTGTTGGCAAGCCTGTTAGACCAAAATTGAGCCTCGCCGCTGAACACAATTTTGCGATTAATAACTGGGTTAGTCTCCAACTGCTCTAGTGCACAATATTTTTCTAATATTTTTTTTGATTTACATCTTTTTCAATTAAATGGAATTCTTAATGATCATTCAAAATTATTGGATTTAATATTTGTTAATGAAGTTACCGAATGTTTTACGAAGCGATCAAACCCTATTTCTGTTCCTGAAGATGGATATCACCCTACTATTGAAGTAAATATATCCATTCCATCTGGACTTGTAGACACACCTAAAAAAAAGTGTTAAAGTTTTTTGTTTCGCTCAAACGAATTACACTATGTTTAATGAACTTATAAATAATACAAACTGGCATGATTTATTATCGTTATCTACTGGTACAACTCGTGCCATTGTTCAAATGACTGAAGCTTTCTATAACAATATGTATTCTTTTATTGAGTCATGTGTTCCAAAAAAATTTTTGAAAAACCTTTCTGGTCCGCCTTGGAATACTAGGAAACTGGCTAGTATCAAGAATAAAAAAAAATAAATATTACAAAAAATATAAGAAAACTGGATCTCTTGTTGATCATGGAAAATACTCCATTTGTCGTGCCGAATATAATACTCTGAATAATTCATGTTATTTAAACTATTTGGACAAAATGAAAAATAATTTTAAACGAAATCCGAAGTCATTCTACAAATTTGTTAACTCTAAGAGAAAAACTAAGGGCTATCCTGCTGTTATGAAATTTCTACATAATGAATCCTTTGATGCTGACTACTTCTCTACTACTTACTCCGATGCAACTTTTGATGATTCTAATATCTGCTCATATTCACTGACTGCTACTCAAATTATATCCATTCCTTCTCTTGCTACATCTGTTGTTTCTAATGAATTGAAAAAGCTTAAATTTTCCTGTAACAGTGGTCCAGATAAAATTCCGTCCTGTATTTTAATAAAATGTGCTGATGTTTTAGCTGTACCATTAACACTCATGTTTAATACCTCAATTAAATACGGTTATTTTCCCATTATGTGGAAGGATTCATTCATTATTCCGCTTTTCAAATCTGGTAACAAGGCTGATATTACTAATTATCGTGGAATTGCTAAATTAAGTATTATAACTCAAATTTTTGAAAAAATTATAACGGATTATCTATGCCATCAAGTAAATACGTTAATTTCTCCCTACCAACATGGTTTCCAAAAAAGATGTTCAACCTCTACAAATCTATTACAATTTACTACAATTGTCAACCGTGGTTTTCTTGAACGCAAACAAACAGATGCAATTTATAATGACTTCAGCAAGGCTTTTGATAAAGTCAATCATAAACGTCTTCTTAAGAAATTACATATGATGGGATTTTAAAATCTTTGCGCAAAGTGGATATATTCTTATTTAACCAATAGAACACAAAAAGTATGTTTTAAAAATATTACTTCAAAGCCGATAGATGTAATGTCGGGGGTACCACAAGGCAGCCATCTTGGACCGCTTCTTTTTTCTTTGTTTATAAACGATCTTCCGAATGTTATTCGTTTTTCAAACATCTCGATGTATGCGGCTGATGTCAAAATTTTCTTCTGTTATAATCAACACTCTGATCATGTTTTTCTCCAAAATGATTTGATTTCTTTTTATACCCTATACCACTATGTGGTTTGGGTATAATGACTTTGTGCTGCTGTTTGTAACAACCAAAAATATTTGACCTAGACCCATCTTTAATTATACCGATCGAATCAGAATCACTTTCTGAGTTGATTTAACAATGTCCGTCCGTCCGTCCGTCCGTCTGTGTGTCCATGTAAAGCTTGTAATCAAACTGCAGGTCACAAATATGAATATATTTTGACGAAATTCGGTATATAAGCTTTTATCGGCCATGGAATGAACGCTATTGAAATTGGTGAGAATCGGTCCATGTTCAGACCTAGCCCCCATACAAATTACCCATATGAAATCGACATAAATTGCCATAAGATCCAAATTGTCATATAGATCTTACTCAAATTGGGTTTGTATGCGTTCATTACATCCACTAATGAGTAGTCCAAAAATGATCCCTTTGACCCCATATAGAGCTGCTTCCCGATCTTCACTTAAATCTATTAAAAAACAAAAATATTGCACTGATTCTTCTCAAATTTTGTTTGTACATATTTTTGCAAAATACAAGAGACTTTACCAAACATGATCAGGATCGGTCCATTTTTGGACCTAGTCCCTTTATAGATATAGCATCCGATATGAACTTTTTCATATCTGCAGCCAAAAAAATTAATAAAAATCCCACTCAAATTTGGTTTTTGCTTATTTTCAATGTCCAGTTAGTTGGGCCTAAGAGATAGGGTTTCTAAACGCATGGTATAGGGTATCGTATAGTCGGTCTAGACCGACTATAATTTTTTTACTTGTTATTCTTGGTGTAATTTAAATTTAATGGAGCTAAACTTTAAAAAGTGTAAACATATGCATTTCGTCAGAAAGAGGCCGATATCTGTCAACTATGTGCTGGGTGATTATTGTCTCGATAAAGTAGATAACTTTATAGATCTTAATGTTTTATTGGATCATAAACTGACCTTTATTCCTCATATAACAATTACTGTCAACAGAGCCAGAGGTGTACTTGGTTTCATAAAACGTTGGGCTAAAGAGTTTAATGATCCCTATGTCACCAAAACTTTATATACGTCACTTGTGAGACCTATCCTGGAATATGCTTCTATAACTTGGGACCCAATCTACCAAATTCATGCCGATAGTCTGGAATCTGTGCAGAAACAATTCCTTTTGTTTTGTCTTCGGAGTTTAAACTTCAATCCAACTAATCTTCCATCCTATACCAGCAGACTTGCCCTTATTAAGCTACCAACTTTAAAAAGCCGGAGAACTATGCTAAATGTTTCATTTCTTCTTAATATAATTAATGGTGATGTTTGTTCTGGTTTCCTGATTAACAATATATCATTCAACATTCCTCAACGACCAACACTTTATTTCTCACCTTTACCAACAGTTCTATAGAGCTAATTATGCAAATGCAGACCCACTCAGGAGAATGTGTATTCAATTTAATGAACTTTATAGATTTGTTGATTTCTCATTAAATACTAATCTAGTTAAAAGTAAAATAATATGCTTTCTAAATTCATGAATATCTATGTACTAGAATTAATTTTAAAATGTTTTTCTATGTAAATAGTCTGTAAGGATTAATTCCATAGACCAATATACGAATAAATAAATTTAATAAAAAAAAAGAACGATGTTGATGATCTCGCGGCTTTAACTCCTGCATCAGATGGATCCAGTGTGGGTGTACGCCAAGATATTTTTGTAAAACTTTTCACGTAGTGAACGGCCAGAATCTTTAAGTCCTGCGACCGATGGATGAATCGATAATTTGGAGCTTCTTCCACACTTCCGTTTACAGCGGCGATATTCTCTTCAGTATGCTGAGTCCTACGACACGTTACTGTTATTACATCACTCAGAAAGTTTGGTATGAAATCTATACATAGTTCGACGGATGGCTTGCTCAGATTATGTGTGCCATAAAAATCACGAAGTCGTCTGTAAGTTGCGAGAAGCTATGACTGATTTTCAAAGAAAATTTAAATAATTTGGTAGAGTTGCTTATTCAGGACGATTTGCCAGATCATACTGATAATATTGATCAAAAATTGACTTCAGTATCTTAGTTCGTTTGACAGCTAACCCGTTCCTAAGTTCTATCTAAGCAAAGAAAAAAAAAAAACCCTTTACATACATCAATAAAATATTTTATTTGTTTTTAACGCAACGATTAAAAAGAAAATACGATTGAAAATATACTCGAAAAAGGACGCAAATGATTATATGACTTGAATTAACTGATCAGAAAGGTCTACTCAAGTAGAGATTTTTTATGATCAAAAAAAGAGCTCGGAGTGTTGAAAAAAACTCAAATATGATCATATATTTAATAAAATGCTGACTGGGTTATAGTAAATTTGAAAAAATAAATAAACACTTAAACAGGGTAATAAATTTTCTATCTATAAATCTTAAGCTTTTGAATGAGTTTATAGGAAATTATTTTAATGAATGAAAAACTCATGAATCTAAATAAATTTATCTATCGGATATTAAAGATGCATATATCGCATTTATAGTTCTGATTTTAAGCTAACTAAAACTTTACATTTCCAAAGAGTCATTAAAATTTAACCACCAATCATTAATAACTATTCAATATACAATTCTTCGGCTATAAAATTAAAACAAATTTTAATTAATTTTTTTCTTTAAAAAAAATACGATTACGAGAAAATTCCCATAATTATTTGAAAATTGCCTACTGAATGTCATCGAATCATAACTAAAATAAAATTACATTTGCCCACATAGAACCATGAAAGTACTACCAATAAAAACAAAAATATATTATGATGTGACAATTAATAACAAATTGGTTTTCTAGATCAATACACTTGCATAGTCGCTCTGCCAGCGACATAAACTATAACGGAACATTTTAAACAAATTTCCATATTTAAAACTCGTAAAAAGTTTTACCACTTATAGTGTTTATGACTTAATTTAAAATTTTAATGTCATTTGTTTTTAAGTTTTAACCAAAAGTATTCGATTATAGTTTATTTGTTTAATAACTACGATGTTTAACATAAATTGATCATGAATGCTAATGACGACGATCCATAAATTTTAACATTTGATTAGTTTGTTTTGATAGTTTTTGATGAATTTTAAATCGAATACATGTGTTAATTGGATGATCCAACAATTCTACATAAACTTTTTATATAAAATTCAAAAACAGGTGTCGTTTTATTAACTGCAATATCATAGGAACATTATTCAAAACAAAAAGTCTGGGAATCAGTTTTATTAGATTTTTATGATTATTTTCTTTTTATTTTATTCCTTTATATACATATGTGGATATTTATAAAACCAAATATAAATTTTGAAGCTAAAATTAGGCAGCCATAATATTCTGGAGCCACCAATATGGTTGACGTTACAATTCCCGTGTGATAATTATTTTCATTTGAAATATCATGTCATTAAAGTGAAATAGTAAACAAAGTTATTTATTGGTTAGATTTTATAGAGGATAATTTAAATATTAACTGAGACTTAAGGTGAACTATTCTATAGACCATGTTACCATGACCATGCTCCAACTAATACTAAACATTTAATACATAATCGTGAACAAAATTTTATCCAAATATCATTTTTAAAAAATATTTGCTGGAAATTTACTTGGAAAGAAAGCCAACGTTATATTTAATTTTTTTGTTAATAATTTATTTCTCGCATGAATATTTTTGAACTCCCAATTATTGAAATAAAATAGCCCCAGAAAACTATTGCATAAATCTACTGTCTCCGATAATAACTACTAGCCAATAAGATGCGAATATATAATGCCAAATCTCTTAAAATATGGCAAATAAGGTGTAGAAAAAACACTTTTCTAGAATACTAAGAAGATCAACTAACCAAGGAACGAGTAAAGTTTGGAGTAAGGGAAGCATAATGCAAAAATTCCGAGAATTATACTGTTTTTTTTCATTCCGTCATTCCCGGAAAATTTTGTTCGGGTACCAGGTAATGAAAAAGTAATAAAATATTAAGTTGTTTTGAAAAAAGCTGAACCGATATCCTTGCACTTTTTAACCCTGGAAGGTTATTCTTAATTTTAGTACATTAAAGTTACTCTTCGTCGAATCGACGAACAATTTTTTTTAAAAATTCTAGCTGAACGATTCTTAAAGTAAAAAATAAATTAAATTTTTTTTAGTTAAACATTTTATTAAAAAATAAAGAAAAAAATAAAATATAAAAATAAAAATTCTTTTTCAGTCTTAAAATTCGATACGAATTTGGCCCCTTCTTTTGGTTTATATGATAAAAAGTAAATAAGCTTCGTCGATTCGACGAACAGGAACCGTCCAGGGTTAAAAGGCTGAAATTTTTTTGATGTAATTTTTTTTAACTGTCCCAACAGAACAAGTAAGAAAATTATGGTTGGTCTATACCGCCTATGCGATACCCTATACCATGCGTTTAGAGAATTGGTCTTAGTTCCAACTAATTCAGTATAGAAAGTAAGCAATAACCAAATCTGAATGGAAGTTTTACTAATTTTCTTGCCTGTATATCTGAGAAATTTCATTAAAGATGCAATACTTGTATGGACTGGGTCGAAAAATGGACCGATCAAGACCATATTTGGTAATGCCTCTTGCTAAAACATTTGAAAACCAAATTTGCAATAGTTTTGTTTTTGTCAGGTTTAAGTGAAGATCGGGAAGCAGCTTTATACGGGCCTATGATTAAGAATTCTCCTATGGGGTTTATTTTTGGACTACTGAGGAATGGATGCTGTCAACTCACGCAAACGCAATTTTACCGATATCTGTGTTCAAATTTGGATCTTCAGGCAATTTAAGTCGATCCGATAAGGGTCAGTTGTTTGGGGACTAGGTCGAATATGCATCGATTTTGACTAATTTCAATAGTGTCCGTCCTATGGCCGACAGAAGCTTACATGTCAATTTTTATCAAAACAAATTCATACGAGGGCGGCTCAATAAGTCCGTGACTTTTAAAATGAAACACAGTTTTAAAAAAAAAAAAAAAAAATATTTTTCAACATAATCTCCTTTTTCCTCAATACACCTAGTCCAAAGTTTCTCCAATTTTTTTATCCCTTCCAAAAAATAGGATTTTTCGAGGTCCATAAAATAGGCATATTTGATCAATAATTTCACCGTTGGAGCTAAATCTCTTTTCACCGAGTCATTTTTTTAGGTTTGGAAGTAGGAAATAGTCACTGGGGGCTAAGTCCGGAGAATATGGCGGAGGAGGTACCAAGTCGTAGCCCAATTCATCGAATTTTGCCATTGAGATACGATTACGTTTAAGGTCAATTGAGAGCAAACGCGGCACCCATGTTGCAGACAGCTTTCTTAAATCCAACTGATCATTTAAAATCGAAACCATACTGCCATATGAAATGCCTATGGTATCAACAATCTCTCGCAGTTTTACTCTTTGATCGGCCGACACCATATCGTGGATTTTTTTCGCCATTTTCGGATCTATTGACCTCATTTGGCCGTCCAGAACGTTCGGCGTCATTTTTATTTGTTCGACCACAACGAGAGTCAGTAAACCACTTTTTTACCATTGAAGTCGATGGTGCAGAGTCCCCGTAGTATTTATTTAGCTTTTCCTTGGCTTGATTGACGTTTTTTTTTCGCAAAAAAATAATGTTTAATAAGCACTCGAAATTCACTTTTTTCCATGTTTTAACAGCTGTTAAACGCAAAGTAAATGACAGAACTTGCTCAAAATTTTAAAAAATTGGAGCTGTGTTGCATTTCATATAACTACGAGGGAAGTTCGAAAAGTCAAGGACTTATTGAGCCGCCCTCGTATCTGCGAGCTGTAGTGTGATTAAAAGGTTTACATAGACACACAGACGGACAGACAATAGATGGAGATCGCCAAATCGACTCAGAAAGTGATTCTGCATCGATCGCTATATTAAAAGGCGGGTCGAGGGCATATTATTGGTAACTACAAACATGAGCACAAACACGTTATACAATGCTAGCAGCATTTGTAGTCATGTGTTCGTGTAGCCGCTGTCGTCTGTGTGTTTCATGCATTACGGTCCCTGATTAAAAATGATTTTTCTAACTGAAGTGCGTTACTTATAGTTTGAGAGCCGTATATAATTAAGTTCCAAAGACGGATTGCCTGCATGAAGAATTGCCAATCAGACATTAGGCTATGATGTCTAAAAGATATATCTTTTCTGCGCCTATAAGATCTCGAGAAATTAAGACGTTCGTAAATATGTTCTGGATGGCTGGTATATACAATTTTATGCATGAACCGAAGAACCGAATTTTTAGTAGATTATTATCTTTTCAGATCATATACATAACTCAAAATATTTTAAAATACCACGTTCATTTTCCGTTTACTCTGCGTATCGCAACTGGCAAAAAGTTCACAATCGTATAACAATACAGGCATTAAATACGTTTTGGCGAGAAGCATTGTAATTTTAACTGGAGTACAATACTAAGTTTGCCAGAGTGTTCGTAACATAATATATGTAGTTTGACCAAGTGTTGAAAAATATTCCGAGGTTCTTAGCAGACTCTACTATCTCAATTAGTTTTTTGTTAAGAGTCATGTTTGTCGTATCAAAAGATGGCGAACGTTTTTTGCTAATAAGGCATTGGGATTAAAAGTTTTTTCGGAAATCCTTGCCAATCGAGTATTCCAATAAAATAGTTTTTAATTTTATTTTTAATGAACTGAAACCATTTTATTTTTTTTTCTTGCTTAAAATCCCTTAAGAAAATTTCTTATAGAACAATCCCTCTAATCTAATCTAATCTAATCAGAAAATAATGCTTCTAATTTTATTTTTATTTATATATAGATTTTGGTTTTTAAACCCCCATCAGGAATTTTTAGCACCAGTTTTTTTATTTTAATATATAAAAGAGAAATTTTCAAAAAAAGTAATAATTAAATAAATAAATATTAAAAAAAATCGGTAAAAAGTGGAAATATACGCAGAGTCTTTTTCTGGATTCGCAAAGTAGTGAATTTTCTTATGGTTTACGAAATTCTATGATACTACGAATTTTGGTATCTAAATATAATATTAATAGGTTAGTCGATTTCTTCTTACCGATGTTTTATTCTACCGTTTTATCCCATTTTTGACCAAACGTATATTATTTGAAAGGTATTTCTTTTTAACTATTCACCAGATTTACAGATTTTTATTTTTTTCTTTGTTTTGAGTAAAGTTGCTACTAACACATACATAAAATTATACATATGCTATGTGTGTGTTTATTAAATTTGTTAATGTGTTTGGTAATGAGTTTGTTTTCTTCATTCAAAAAAATGTTGGTTTATGAATTGCCTAAGTTGAAAAATAAAGTTGCCTAGGAATTGCACTCGAATTTCGAGCGCTGGAATCTGCTAGCTCAAACTAATTTATTTACTAGTCGTCTTTCTTCATTGTTCTTCGCTGCGACTTACCGAGACTTATTGACATGTATGTTTTCCTAATCAATTTTTCCTACGAAGCTTGTGTTTTAAGCCGTGTGTTTTTGTCGTTTAAACACGTACTAGAAGTCGCGGCTTGCAGAAGTTACTTGCAGCAATTATGTGGAACCAAGTGCTTGTTGCTTGCACGAGTTGCTGTGAAGACTTGCGGAAGTCTGGTATTCGTCGGGTATACTGATTGTGCTATTCTCTTCTCTTTTTGGTTTTGTTTTGTTTTTTTTTTAGTTCTTTTTCTTAAAATAAAACAGAAAGCGTATCACTTATAGCAATCAAGAGGCTTTGTTAATATAAAAATATTTATTATTATTTATTATTTTAACCGGTTAATTTTTAATTTTTCGTTTTAATTTTTTATTTTTAATTTTTCGTTTTTCATTTTTCATTTTTGATTTTTTTTTTTAATTTTTTATTTTTCATTTTTATTTTTGATTTTTCATTTTTTAATTTCAATTTTTCATTTTTTATTTTTCATTTTTCATTTTTTATTTTTAATTTTTCATTTTTTTCTTCATTTTTCGTTTTATATTTTATATTTTCGTTTTTTATTTTTCAATTTTCATTTTTTATTTTTCACTTTTTATTTTTCATTTTTCATTTTTTATTTTTTTTTTCATTTTTAATTTTAGTTTTTCATTTTTCATTTCTTATTTTTCATGTTTCATTTTTTATTTTTAATTTTTTAGTTTTAATTTTTTATTATTCATTTCTTATTTTTCCTTTACATTTTTTTTTAGTTTTTTAGTTTTAATTTTTTATTTTTTATTTTTCATTTTTATTCTTAATTTTTTATTTTTAATTTTTAATTTTTTTTTTTATTTTCCGTTTTTCGTTTTTCATTTTTTATTTTTTATTTTTCATTTTTCATTTTTCATTTTTTTATTTTTCATTTTTTATTTTTCATTTTTCATTATTCATTTTTAATTTTTCGTTTTTCATTTTTTATTTTTAATTTTTTATTTTTTATGTTTCATTTTTAATTTTTCATTTTTCATTTTTTATTTTTTATTTTTCATTATTTAATTTCCATTTTTCATTTGTAATATTTAATTTTTCAATTTTTATTTTTTATTTTTCATTTTTAATTTTTTATTTAAAATTTTTTTTTTTCATTTTTTTATTTTTAATTTTTAATTTTCAAACAGGTTATCATAATATCATAACTTTTTCACCAATACAATCACATTTTGTCTTACGACTCACATGTTACGCTCACATGTTACGCATACATGTAACGCTGTTTTTGAAATTTACCCCCCTGCGCGTATTGATATTTATACATCAAAAAAGATATGAAGATGGCCCTCGATCAATAGAATCAGTACCATAAAATTTTCCTATCAGTTGTAGAATTTTATTTTCTATTGAACTGTAATTCTCTTAATTAGGATTTCGTTATATTAATTTTAGCTATTTTAAGGTCATCTAACGCCGTATATTTGGTTTTTATGCGATATTATATTTGAATATTTTTCATGTTCTTAGCACACATTGGCCAATATACTCAAATATGGAAACTTTGTTCAAGAACTTTTACATATTCACCTTTTGAATTTTTTTTTTCATATAAAAGCTATCCCATTGTATTCAATTTTGTTCATATTACACCTAAATTACAAATATTTATCTCATTTTAAAGTTATTAGAAATTCTCTTGCTATCGAACCGAATATAATTAAAAGTTAGTAGCTTTATATTTTTGATGGAATTTGATGATGGTTTTTACAATATTTTGAAAACTATGTTCAATACAAATAAGTGGCAAGGTGTCAAATAAGACATTATGTGCATTAAAAATTGTTAGATTTGCATAGGGTTTGGAAAATGCTGTTACCGGATGTTGTGAGTTATATAGCAACGTGAAATTTGAAACATTTTTCCTTTCTCGAATACGTTTAGAAGAGAATGTCCCGCATCAGAATCACAACCATATCGTTGACTCACTGTCCATAATTTTTATCAATTTCCACCCATTAATCTGCAAGTGAATTTTCTTTCCAATTTTCTCAAACACTAAAAATCCATTTGAATAAATCTTTGAAATCAAAACAAACAACCAAATGATTTTAACAAACAACTAAACGACATAAATTTTTTAAGTGCCAACAAACATGTTGATTTGAACAAAACAACAAAAATAAATTGAACATAAAACATTTTACATAAGACCTGATTTCTGAATTGCATGCTGTCTTCTCAATGTCGGCATTGTAGGAATCATGAATAAGAAGAAAAAAACAACAAAAACTGTTTAAATGGCAATTAAATGTAAAAGACAAAATACTAAATTAAACAAAACTATAAAAAAAAACCGTTTTCTGAATTCACACAACCAACAGCTATATGCTCCAATACGGTATTACAAATAAATATTTAAATATTATACTGGAATAGTTGGTATAATGTACAAGTATTAAACGATCACAATTATTTTTTATATGAGGCAACAAAGCCATTTATAAAATTGGGGAGGGTGCACTATGGTCCAGGATGTTAAAGATTCCACTGTCGTTACAAAAGAACAATATTGAAAAAAAAATATATTTTGCTCCCTAATTCTAAGATAACATATCCAAGTTTCTTTAAGATGTAAAGTTTTCACTTGATATACCTTCTTTAAAAGAGTCGTGATAAATTTGAAGTGAAACATATTAATTATTTTTCATTGAAGAACGCTAAAAAACATTGAATAGCTAGAGAATTTTCGAATTATTTTTGTTTAATGTGAAAAAATTTTAAATAGTGTTCCAATTTATACGTCATAATGGTGTTGAAGAAACCTACAGCAGGTCAACAAAATTGACCAAAAAATAATGTGCCGAACGATGACTTTTTTTGAGCAGAAATTGAACGGTAATATGACATAACTTCTCGTTTAATTTAGTTTTTGCTAATTAAATAGCTCGCTCTAACCTCCATTGCAAAGGTAATGGGTTGTGTAGGGTGGCTATATGCATTAAATCGTGCTAATTGGAGATGGCTGTATAGTTTCTTTTAACTGGCCAAATATTTCTTCATTGCGCCCATATAGGTCGGATGGAGTAACAAAATAATAACCAAAAAAACTCTCAATTTTTTTATTAAAATGTTGCTATATTTGGAAAACATAGAGAATAAATTTATAGTAATAAATATTCAAATTAGGAATGCCAAACGCAAAAAACCAAATGTCCCAAAAATTTTAAATAAAATAATTTGTTCTCTTTATTTTCTGAAAAACTTCAAATTTTTATCCAAAAAAATTGTGAAAATTGCGTTTATTTATGTAACAATTTTTATGTTCGCAATTCTTAGATATCATTTGACGTTTTCTAAAATTCATTGAATTTAAATTAATGTTTTCTGTAGTGTGATTCTGTAAATTTCAACGATCCGACAATCGCAAAATATATCGACAGCTATTGTTGTTTGCACTAAGGATTAAGTGATTCACTAAGTACATACATCTTAACGACAGTCGACAAATCTATTTTTCTATTTATTTAAATTGTAAACGAGTGGCATCTCTGTCAAAATAAGCGAAAAACACAAAGAAGAATAGAAAAAACAAATTACTTCGTGTTTGACAGGATCATTTTATGTTTAATATCTTTATTTTTTTACTAATATTTCTGTGTATTTATTTGAAAATGAAATAATGAATTGAATGCTATTTAATTTTTTTATTTATATAAAAAGTTTTTTAATAGAAGCAAAATATTTTCACTATTTTATGATTTTTATTTGTGTATGACGACATTTTAACCTAAAAATTTAAGTTTTTGTCGATTGAATAAACAACACAAAAATGGATGTCTTTTAGATAACAACAACAGCTGACTTTAACAATAGCGAATATCGTTTAAAAATTTTACTGAAAATTTTGCAATTTTCTTTTTACAACGATTCGACTATCGTTAAAAGGAGTTACTGAATCGCGGTACTGAAAAGCTATTGATTTCTCCTGAATGTCAATATTTTTTTTAAATGTAAAAATTTTTTAAATGTAAACAAAGGTATTTGGTGTTTTTTTTTTTTTTTTTTTTTTTTTGAATTTCAATTTCTGTTTAACGAATAAAATTTATATATTAAAGATGCAATTGATGTCTTCTAAATTTAAAATTATAATTTCCGACGTTTTGATATGATTCTCTGAAATTCAATTAATTGTAATTTATAATTGGAAATTTTTAATTCCAGTTTTTAGAATTGATATTTTCTTAAATTTGAATGGAAAATTTAAAAAGTGCAATTTTGTATTTATGTGAATAATAATGCTTTAGTAATTATAAACAATTTTTAAAAATTAGATGTAATCTCAATCAGATATTTTGTAGGTAAAGCAGAATAATAATTCTATATAACTATGTAGAACTGTTTTGAAAGCAAAAAACTCATTGATGAACTCGGTAACTCTATTTTGTAAAGACAATAAAAAGTTAATATGCCAAACTAATGTTCATATTTGTAAAAGAATAACGAAAATACGTATGAAATAAAAGTTCAGCCCGTGTATACTCTTAACATTGTTCTGTATGATATCCAGTTGAAAATATTAACATTCATGTTAAAATAGAAATAACTATTGCAAAGCTAATTAGAACAAACAAAAATTGTGGCGCCATCTACTGTGGCATAGTCACGCTGAGCAAAATGAAGTGACACTCTGTTAATGCAAAGAAAATGTATTTTCCCCACAACAAAATTTTGCAGAATTTTATGTAAATAAAATAATATACCGACTTATTTCTAACATGCAGTTGTTAAGGACATACATATATAATATATGTATATTATTTGTATTATTTAATATGTTTATATAAATTTATAAATAAATTTATACATAATTTTTTTTTTTGCTATATTTACATTGTTTTTTTTTTTATTAACAACTAGGTATTTGAGCATTATTTGCTTTAGATGTTGGTGAATTTTTACTCCCTTTATATTAACTCGTAATGTGGCTTGTCGAAAAAATTTTGGATCGATTTTAACTAATTTCCCGTTAGCTATTCGATCTGAAATTTTGCAGGCAGGCCCGTGGTAATAACAGAAATGATCTCACAAATTTTTAGAGTGATGCCAAAACAATGTAAACTTTTAAATTTTTCTACCAGAGTTAATAAAAAAATGTACAAAGGGTTAGTTTTTATTATATTATTACCACAACGACCACAAAAGCAACAAGTCCGGCTATGACAACAACACAACATTTAGAGTAACAACAAGAACAATATAGAAACATCATATTTTTCATTTTTTTATATTTTTCAGAGATTTCCTGTTCCACCGATTTTAATGATTTTTGAAATAGAAATCTTCCCATGAATTTGGTGAAACATTCTCACTAAAAATGATCACTGTAGCTGCACTATTCAGGGCGTGATCGTGACAAGAACAACATAGAAAATTATATTTTTTCAATACTTTTTTTTAGTTCTTCATTCAAATCTCAGGCCCTAATTGATAGATTTGGACGCTTTTAAATAGCAAACTTTTCAGGATGTTAGTGAATCATTTTTTATGTCAACTAGCACCCTAGCTACCCGATTGATGCCGCCATCGTGATTTCCACAGACGGACAGACGGACATCGCTATATCAACTCCGGTTGTTGTAAGGATCACAAATATATATATTTTATGGGGTCGAAAATTTTTTTTCTAATTATTACAAACGGAATGACAAACTTATATATACCCTCTGCACACTGGAGTGGAGGGTATAAAAATATTTTTTTTTAGAAAAAGTACCTTTTTAAGAAAAAGATTATAAAATAAGCTTTTTTTAATAAAATTTATTTAAAAAGGGTCCTTTTTTAGAAAAGGTAGTTTTTTAAATAAAAAATCACTTTTTTTAGAAAAGCTTTTTACAAAAGCTTTTCCTTTTACAAAAAATGCATTTTGAAGGAAAATTACTTTTTTAAAAATTCACTTTTCTAAGAGTACATATTTTTTAGGAAGAAGTATTTTTTTTTTAAGAATATATATAGTCCAAGACGAGGTACTTTTTTGAGAAAAGGTAGTATTTTAATAAAAGGAACTTCTTTATTTAATTTCTTTTTTTAAGTAAGTTAACTTTTTTAAGAGGACTCTTTTAAGAGCATGTACATTTTTCTGAAAAGGTACTTTTTTTTAAGAAGAAACATATATGAAAGAAAGAACTTGTTTAAAAAAAGGTATTTTTTTTAAGAAAATTTACTTTTTAAGAAGATGTGCTTTTTTCAAAAACAAGTATTTTTTCTGAAAAGGTAATATTTTACGAAGAGGTACTTAAAAAATTACTTTATCAAAAAAGTACTTATTTAAAAAAAGTACTTATTAAACTCTTTCTTTCAATATTTAACGTGGGAAAACCCCATTCACCCTTATCCAATTCATTTGAAACTTGGTCCACAGTTTTGCCGTGACTACAGATTAATTTTAGGGTAGTCACGCACAGTCACACATAGTCATACACAGTCACGGAGTGATCTAAATGTCATTTCCTCTCATTCGATCGATCTGAAACTTTTTCCATACACTTGCTGTGAAAAAAGGATTAACTTTGACTTAGTCACCCATAGTCACACATGGTCACGCACAGTCACGTAGTGATCTAGATATCATTTACGCTTATCGGATTGATCTGAAACTTGGGCGGTATACTTACTGTAAAGAAATATTAACTTTTACATAGTCACCCACAGTCACGCATAGTCACGCACAGTCACGGAGTGATTTAAAACACATTTCCATTTATCCGATCGATCTAAAACTTGGTCGATTGACTTGCTTTGAAAAAAGATTAACTTTGACATAGTCACCAACAGTCACTCATAGTCACGCCCAGTCACGTAGTGATTTAAACCCCATTTCTCCTCATCAAGTCAATCTGAAACTTTGCCCATAGACTTGTTGTGACCAAAGATTAATTATAAAATAATCACCCAAAGTCACGCACAGTCACGGAGAGATTCAAAACTCGTATGCATAAGGAAATAAAGAGTTTTAATAAAAACTTTGTTTTTATGGGTTAGATAATTTTTATTTTTAAGAAAAAGTATTTTTTTTACGAATATCTAGTTTTTCAGGAATAAGTATTTATTTTGAAAAGGTACTTCTGTAAAAAAAAACAAGTAAGAAAATTATGGTAGGTCTAGACCAACTATACGATACCCTATACCATGCGTTTAGAGAGCCCATCTCTTAGGCCCAACTAATTGTATATAAAAATAAGCATAAACCAAATTTGAGCAGCATTGTTGTTAATTTGTTTGCTTCGGATATGAAAAAGTTCATATCGGATGCCATATTTATATGGGGACTATGTCGAAAAATTGACCGATCCTGACCATATTTGGTAAGGACACTTATTTTTTTGCAAAAATATCTACTGATTGACGGGAGTAATAAACATACACAAACCCATTTTGACTGAGATCTATAAAATAATTTGGATTTTACGACAATTTAAGTCGATTTCATAGGGTTCATTTGTATTGGGACTA
Source organism: Cordilura impudica (assembly GCA_963682025.1). NCBI lineage: Eukaryota > Metazoa > Arthropoda > Insecta > Diptera > Scathophagidae > Cordilura > Cordilura impudica. The sequence continues at coordinate 73,277,229 of OY821519.1, read as the reverse complement.
GGTGTGAACATGCACCGATATTTTCGAATTTCTATAACATTCATGCTATGGTCGATTATATACCATATTTCGTCAAAATACATTCATATATCCGACCTATACTTTGATTACAAAGTGTTAATGGACACACAAGCAGACAGACGGACGGACGGACCGACCACCAGTTTTCAATTTTATAATCATATGAACAAATTATATGAGTTACAATTATATGAATAAATATTAATCATACAGAATGAGCAGATCAGTGAGTCAGAGATGATCGTGGTGTGTTCTTTTGTCCCAACATATATAATTCCCAACCCATAGTGGGATGAACAGAAATAAAGCCAACCAAACAACCACGCCAACAATCAAATTGACCAACAACATCACAAGCTTAAGCTTTTATGCTGGAATTGAAACGTGTAAGGATGGCTGTAAAAATAAAATGGAATTATGTATATTACGAATATTGTTGTTGTAGTTGCTGGTGATGTTTCAATTTTTTTTTTTTTTTTTGCAAAGCCTTTAAGCAATTGTTGCTGTTTCTGCCATTGCGTGTCAATTGCAAATAATTTTTGTGTATTTTCTGTCAGACCCAGAAAGAATTCTATGCACAAGTACGAGCAACATATCGCAAATACCATGATGACCATGATGATGTTGACTTTTTCTACTTCTTCTTCTGCTTATATTTTCACTGATGATCCAGTTTTGAAATGCAAAAAACTTGTAGAACTGTTTATTATAAACGCACTTCCGGTAGAATGCATGTTTTCTCTTTCTCCTTCGTAACAAAACTGTAACAATATGTGATGCACGCATTTGTGTATGTGCATGATGATGGTTGTTTATGTTATGGTATGTGTGCAAATAAATACTCCCAGCTCAATGAATGAAGATATTTTGTAAAAAAAAAACAGAAATTGTTGCTGTTTGAACGAATCCTAAAGTAACAAAACAATTATAAGAATGTTCAATACAATCACCGATGAAGGTGTTAAATGCCAGAAGCCGTGCTTTTTTTAATATCTGGAAATTAGTTTGAAGTTTTATTACATCTATTTCCTGAGTGTTACTCTCTCTTTAAATTAAAAAAAAAATTAGATTTCGAAATTCAAAGCTATTCCTATGCCAATTGCTTGTAGTGTACATTTTTTAATGGACTTTTAACAATCGTGGTCATACATTTTAGTGCAATAATAATAATAATAATTGAAATGTTGTTTCTAGAGCAACAACAGAACAGTGTTAGCAACAACATCATGCAACACATACATAATATACATAATATATTAGTTTAAAATTGTAACAACATGTTGCTTGGAACTGCTTTGAATTTCTTTCTCTAAACTCTATTTCAAATTTAAAGCCATTATTGTTCAGGTGTAGGTGTTGGCATATGATACAAAATGTATTTTTGTTAAAAGGAAATTTTTCGCAAATTATCTTTTAGTGTTGAAAGGCCCACGCATTGTGTTAAAGATCCAGAGAAATAAACATAACATGTAGATTATGTTTTCATTTGATATTCAAAATATATTGACAAAATCTATGTATGCACAATGCTTGTGAATGCAATTTATGTTTTTTGTTATATGCCCTAATCAATTCTGTATTTTTAGATGTTAGAATCAAAGTTTTATTGCCAGGAAGAAACTAATTGTAAAAACTGTTAAAAAAAAAAGAAATTCCACGTCAAACTGGAAATTTTTTCACCTCTCCTTTTTTTGTTTTCTCAAAATCGGGCAATTTAATCTTCATTTGAAAATATTGAAACCGTGTTTCAGGACAAAAACTATATAAAATATTTAGCTTTTGAAATTATTTAAAATTTTAAAGATGTCAGAAACATGAACAACCTGACGATAGATTTAAACTAATGTAGTAAAAAACAAGTAAGAGTGTTAAATTCGGCTGTGCCGAATCTTTGATACCCTCCACATCGGTTTGAGTATTGATAATAAATGTAAATTAAATATTGGAAAAAGTAAACAATTTGTTAAACTTAATACCAAATTATTTCAGAAAATTCTTTGGGTTAGTTTTCGTCTTTTCTATTATTTCGGATTTATTTCGGTGTTTGCTTTTTGGTCATCGTGGTTGCTGATCGGCATGCATTTATGTTATGTTTAATATCTTTAATTTGTTTACTAATATTTCTGTTTATTTGAAAATGAAATAATGAATTGAATATGCTATTTAATTTTTTTTATTTATATAAAAAAGTTTTTTAATAAAAGCAAAATATTTTCACTATTTTATGATTTTTATTTATGTATGACGACATTTCAACCTAAAAAATTAAGTTTTTATCGATTGAATAAACAACACAAAAATGGTTGTCGTTTAGATAACAACAATTTTACTGATAATTTTGCAATTTTCTTTTTTTAATGATTCGACTATCGTTAAAAGAAGTTACTGAATAGCGGTACTGAAAAGTTATTAATTTCTCCTGAATGGCAATATTTTTTTTTAAATGTAAACATATTTAGTGTTTTTATTATACCCTCCACTCCAGTGTGCAGAGGGTATATATAAGTTTGTCATTCCGTTTGTAATAATTAGAAAAAAAATTCTGGACCCCATAAAATATATATATTTGTGATCCTTATAACAAGCGAAGTTGATGTAGCGATGTCCGTCTGTCCGGCTGTCCGTCTGTCCGTCTGTCCGTCTGTCCGTCTGTCCGTCTGTCCGTCTGTCCGTCTGTGGAAATCACGATGACGGCTTCAATCGGATAGCTAGGGTGCTCCTTGGTATAAAAAATGATTCACTAACATCCTGAGAAGTTTGCTATTTAAAATCGTCCAAATCGGTTAATCTGGTCCCGAGAATTGAGCGAAGAATTAAAAAGTCATGAGAAAATATGATTTGAATATGTGTTCTTGTGATAACGCCCTCAATAGGGCAGATAGGGCGCTTGTTTTTAGTGAGAATGATTCACTAACATCTTGAGAAGGTTCCTGTTTTTAAATCATGACAATAGGTTTCATAGGTGCCGAGAAATCACTGAAAAGGTAAAAAAAATATGACGTTTTCCTATATTGTTTTCCTAAATTTTGTATTTTGTCATACCTGTGCATGTTGTTTTTGTGGTCGTTGTGTTAATAAGATAAAAATTCATCAATATCAATATTTTTTGGTGTAATATTTAAGTTAATTAATTAATAAAAGAAACTATATAAAATCAATATCAATATTCTGCGATTTTTATAACATCACAAAATGTTACAAATTGATACATACTACTGTTGCCAATATCAAAATACTATAAATAATATTCATATATTCTGTATATCCATAATAAGCGCATATTAAAATAAATCGGTATTTTATTTTATTTTTACAAAATTCTGAAATTTTTAGAGTTGAAAAAATAGTATGGTTTTAAGAGTTGTATTTTTAGTACATGTATAAACCCTGCATACTTGCTTTCAAAAGTAGTAGGTAGGTAAGCCATAAAATATTTATTTACCCTGTAAAAAAAATTGTTGTTTAGAAAAATACTATTTTTTGTCAGATGTTAATTACAATAAATTTTTAAACTTTGTTATTTAATGTCGGAACGGAGGCAAACGCCATTTCCAAAATTTTGTTTCAACAGTTATCCACATTAAGAATAACCGCGGAGCTCAGCTCAATCAATGTGCAATGATCGAGCCTTGCCCTGGGAAACATGCGTTTATGCCTTTCTTAACACAAACGCCATTCCCAACTACCAAAAATTTTTGACACGAGCTATTCACATTATGAATAGCCGCGGAGCTCAACTCAATCATAGTGCAATGATGAAGCTTCGCCCTGGGAAACATATATTCATGCTTTTCTTAGCACAAACCGAACTTCTTATGGCACATTAAAAATAAACTAATTGAGAAGTACAATTCATCATTACGGTGTATTATAATACTATTTTCTTATTTTACTAGTAGCTAGTAAACAAAGTGACCGTGTCATTGTGAACGAAATAGAATTGAAATTGTATGCAGATTTGTTTTACTTAAAAAACCTGTTTCTACAGATAGTGAATAAAATCCCAGTAAGCATTTTATGCAATAAATGATCATGTAGAGTCTTTTTGACTCATATGTGCTATTAAAACAGTTATAAATGCGCCCTTTTGCTGATCACAAAATATTCTTTTGTTGGGATTAAATATTACCTTACCCGCTCTTGAGAGTCCTTTTTATCCGCTTTTCTAATCAGTTTCGACTCATTTTTGAGTCTTATTTAATGTAATTTTTCTCTAAATCACTTTCTAAGAGAAAGCAAAAATCATTATCTAGTCTTTGTCTAATAGCGCATGTGATTAAGCAGTTTTTAATCATCAAAAGTGCTCGAAGAAGACACAGTAAGGTAATTTTTGTTAAAACAATCTTCGAAATGATGACTGGGATATCGTATATTTTTGTTAACACACAAACATATGCATAGCAGCACGAGTAAACCGAACTCAAATTGGCTTCTTATATGTATACAGCCGAACAAAAATGAAAATACTCACCAAAGAGTAAAGTAAGCAACAATTTCATTCAGTCTTATGGAAGCTTTTGAACAAAGCAAGTCTATGTCGCGTTGTCTTGTGAATTTTTACATTGTTTTTTAATAGGTACTAGTGATGCCAGGAGATTTTTTCAGAAATCTCTACGCTTATAAAAAAAATTCCCTTTTTTCCCTACACTACTTTTTTTAAAATTTATTTTTAATTTGTACATTTTGAATTTCAATTATGTAAAAATAAAAAATATAAAAAATAAGATAAAAATATCATGAGAATTACATAAGAATAATATAAAAAACATACAGATATTATAAAGAAAATATTTTTGCAATTCTGTTTAATTCATCTTTTTGATATGGTTAGATGTGCATTTAAAATTTACACAATTAAAGGTGTGTATTTTCCATATGTAAATTCAGTTTTACGATCCATACGTAATTCGGCGTGTGTGTCAAAATTGGCGTTTTACATACAATTCATCATTTTTGCGATCAAACGTACATATGTATTTCCGTATGACATAACCTCTAAATGTAAACAACAGCTGATTTAATTTGTGAATTTACAAAAAGTTATTGTTAAAAATAAAGTAATATATTTTTTAATTGTTAATTAATAATAAACAATTTATTTTTCTTTCAATATTTATCTTTATAATTTACTCTGTTTTTCTTTCGCCACAAGCAGTATTGTATTTTAATATGGTTGTCATGCCAAAATTGAACCTGCTCTAATTGAAAAATTTACATATGTTTTGCCAAATGTGTTGTACATAAACAGTTTTTGAAAGGGTGCACACTATGTGTACAAATTGCACGTGCTAAAACAATAAGAAAAACACAAGCAAAACACATAGTGTGAACGCAGCTTAATTAAAATGGCTTGCAAATGAGATGGTACAACTCAAACAGAATATTTGTTCTTGGTTTTCAGTGTTGCCGTTTTAGCTTTTTAGTTGCTAGATTTAGCAACTTTTTTTTTGTCGTTTAGCATCCAAAATTTATCAAAAGATGCTAGATGCAAATATAACAAAACATTTTGAAATAGAAGAATGTGAATACCAACAACAGTTTTTAATGAATTTGAAAGTCGATTGCCAAAAAATATTATTGTATTAAAAAAATGCCAAAATTTTCAATACAAAACACATTAAATCGGGTAAAAGAACAGATAACCAATATATTAGAAGAGTTTAAATTTATATCATCTGAAACAGAAAAAATTCAAATCCAATGGAGTTATATCAAAGAACAAAACTGGGATACAACACTGAATACAACCTCTTTATGGATTGAAAAATTCTATTGGCGAAAATCCATTTTAGGAGTTATCAATATTTGTATTGTCTATATTAGTTTTGTCTTTCTCAAAAGCCGAAGTTGAACGTTTGTTTAGTTTAATGGCTTTAGTTAAAAGCAAGCTTCGAACAGAATAAAATCCGAGTTTTTATGTTCTGTAATACGTATAAAAGAAGGATTGAAATTGAAAAATCGGTGCTGTCACACTTACAATATACCGATGTCGTTGATAAGAGTCGATCGTCAGAAAAATATCAGAGCCAAGAAGAACTTGAAGATGAAGACATCACAGAAATGTTAGATTCCATAAACCAATTATTCTAATATCATCGTATCTTTTGATAATGTAATTTCTGTTATATTTTAAATAAAAAAAAAATCCCTCTAAAATTAATAATATTTAATTTAAGTTTAAAATAAACTCAATTTGATGTTAATAAAAATTTCAGATGAAATCCAAAATAATTTTAATTAAAATTTAAAAAATATAAATCGAAACATATGTTTTATATTAATTTTTCGATTTAAAAACCAAAGAATTTATTAATAAGTATATAATTTTTCAGTATAAAGGTAATGAAATTTGAAAAAAGAATTTAGCATCCAGTACGTTTAAGCATCTTTTTTTTGCAATTTAGCTTCTTTACAATTTCAAATTATGGCAATACTGTTGGTTTTAAAAGATTTTTTATAGCAGTGGTTATAAGCATGTATAGTTAGATCTGATTTATGTTCTGTATTTCTTTGATATGTTTTCAGCATTATCGAAAAACGAATCGGACATTTTTCTAAAATTAATTATGTTTCTAAAATTAATTATGTTCAAATTTATAATATTTTAATGTAATGCACAAAAAAGTGTTTTTTTATACTTGTCATTGTTATTAAAGAATCCACATATTTACTTCCTTCATATTATAGAGTTATTACCAGACTTAAAAAGACTTTAAAGTTTAAAATTGAAAAAAATTATGCGATATTTAACAAATACAATCAAAATAGTTTTGACTGAAATTTTTGGCAGTTTTAGTTTTGTCTTGTATCAGTAAAATGTTCAGATATTAACTAAAAAAAAACAGTTTGTTAAATATTTTCATCTTAATTATCTTAATTAATTTAAAGACACAAAGATAGATTTAATACAATAAAAAGAAGTAAGAGTTGAAAGTTGATCTTTGCGGACTCACAAATGTGCCCTATACTAATAGGTCTGGAAAATTGAAAAGGTTTGTAAAAAATAAAATGCACCTTTATATTAAAAAATTTAAATTAAAAAGAAAATTACAAAATAAACCATTTACCTGGTTAAACTTAATATTGTTTGTAATTATCTGGATCAGGTTAGTATTTAAAATGGGATAAATCGGGAGTCATTGTGCCAATTTATGACCTAATATATGTAGACACCTCTATAAAATGCTGAAAATTCAGAGCATTTGTTGTAATAATTCAGTAATAGGTTTATCAAAGTGTTTACATACTCAAATATTTTATATACATTTGTTACAAATAGTGCAAGAAGTCCAGATATTAATGTAAACGTAAAACCCAGGTGGAGGGTATCAAAGATTCGGCATAGCCGAATTTAACACTCTTACTTGTTTTTATTTTGGAATTTCGATTTGTGTTTAACGAATAAAATTTATATATTAAAGATGCAATTGATGTCTTCTATAATTAAAATTATTATTTCCGACGTATTGATATGATTTTCTGAAATTCAATTAATATTTTCTAATTTATAATTGGTAATTTTAATTCCAATTTTTTGAATTGATATTTTCTTAAATTTGAACGGAAAATTTAAAAAGTGCAATTTTGTATTTATGTGAATAATGCTTTAGTAATTATAAACAATTTTTAAAAATTAGATGTAATCGCAATCAGATATTTTGCAGGTAAAGCAGAATAATAATTCTATATAACTATATAGAACTGTTTTGAAAGCAAAAAAACTCATTGATGAACTCGGTAACTCTATCTTATAAAGACAACAAAAAGTTAACATGCCAAACTTATGTTCATATTTGTAAAAGAATAATGAAAAAACGTATGAAATAAAGGACCAGCCCGTGTATACTCATAACATTGTTCTGTATGATATCTAGTTGAAAATATTGACATTCATATTAAAATAGAAACAACAATTGCAAAGCTAATTAGAACTAAAATTGTGGCGCCATCTACTGCGGCATAGTCACGCTGAGCAAAATGAAGTGACACTCTGTTAATGCAAAAGAAATGTATTTTCCCCACAACAAAATATTGCAGAATTTTATGCAAATAAAATAATATACCGATTTATATCTAAAATGCAGTTACTATGGATATACATACATACATACATATATATTTATAATATATGTATATTATTTGTATTATCTAATATGTGTATGTATGGATATGTAAATATTACATACAAAATATACAACATCAAATGTTATTTTTGTGTTTTTCTCTTTAAATAAATTAATACATAAATTTTTTTTTGCTAAATTTACATTGTTTTTTTTTATTAACAACTAGGTACATATTTTAGCATTATTTGCTTGAGATGCTGGTGAATTTTTATTCCCTTTATATTAACTCGTAGTGTCTGCTTGTCGAACAAATTTTGGATCGATTTTAATCACTTTCCCGTGACCCAATCGATCTGAAATTTTGCAGGCAGGCTCGTGGAAATGACAGAAATGATCTAACAAATTTTTTTAGTGATGCCAAAACAATGGAAACTTTTAAATTTTTCTACCAGAGTTGATAAAAAAAATGTATAAAGGGTTAGTTTTTATTATACTATTACCACAATGACCACCAAAAAAACAACAATACAACATTTAGAAAAACAACAAGAACAATATAGAAACATCATATTTTTAATTTTTTTTTAATTTTTCAGAGATTTCCCTGGACCTGTTGCACCGATTTTAATGATTTTTGAAATATAAATCTTCCCACGAATTTGGTGAATCATTCTCGCTGAAAATGATCACCTTAGCTATACTATTCAGTGCGTGATCGTGACAAGAACAACATAGAAAATTATATTTTTTCAAGACTTTTTTTAGTTCTTCATTCAAAGCTCGGGCCCTAATTAACCGATTTGGACGATTTTAAACAGCAAACTGCTCAGGATGTCAGTGAATCGTTTTTGATGTCAAAGGCACCCTAGCTGCCCGATTGATGCCGTCATCGTGATTTCCACAGACGGACAGACGGACAGACGGACACCGATATATCAACTCCGGTTGTTATAAGGATCACAAATATATATATTTTATGCGGTCCAAATTTTTTTCTCATTATTACAAACGGAATGACAAACTTATATATACCCTCTGCACAATGGAGTGGAGGGTATAAAAAACGGATTTTATTGCATTTATAAATGACAAAAGGTTCGACCGCACCCTCTTTATCCAAAAGAAGCACGCCCTGACGTGCTTCACTATGACTTACCGAGACTTATCGACATCTTTTCTTTCATAATCAATTTTTCGTACGATATTTGTATTGTGTAATTAAAAGATTTTATTTAATTCAGTTAAGATTTTCTTATTTCAACGATTGCTGATATACACCATTTTTTTGTTTTTCATTCGGTGCAACATTATCAAATTTTTCGGCGTTCCTACTCTGGAGCAATATACATATCGCTGCCCATGGTTTGCCAAATTAAATCTGGCAATGCTTAATTATAGCGATTTTTGTTTTTGACGATTTCTGATTTTAGCGATTTTTAATATTGCAAATTTTTGATTTTGAAGATATCTGTTTTTGACGATTTTTGTTTTATGCGATTTTCGGTTTTAGCGATTTTTGATTTTGGCGATTTTTGATTTTAGCGATTTTTGAATTTGGCTATTTTTGAATTTGGCTATTTTTGAATTTGGGGACTCTGCCCATATTTTCCACGACTACTGATAATTTACTTGTCAAAAGTTTCAAGACTATCGCTTTCGTAGTATTTCATATTTTCAGTAAAAGAGGAGCCACGCCCACTAATCCCATCCCGCCCAATATTTATGGGAATACTCACATTAATGTCTGATGGACTCGTTTCAAGTGTCGAGGCTTTCTCTTTTATAGCACACCAGTTATATGATATCATATATTTACTTTGTATGGGCGGTACCAAGCTCACTGCTCGGGTCACGCCCAATTTTTGTTCGACTAATCACATGACGGCCCTATGTTCCTTGCAGGAATAAAATGAACAAATATATACATATAATCACATGAATAACTTGCGCTCGCACGCAAAGTCCCAAGGCTCTCACTATTACAGTAGATAGATAGATAGATTAGATCCTTTATTCATCAAAATTTTACAAGTAAATATAACAAAGTAATATTAAAATGTATAATATAAAGAATTTATATGGCTTGGTGATTTACCGTCAGATTTACAGTACTCGAGATATGCCATGCCCATTGGTCTGATACTGCCCATTTTTTGTTCGCCTACTCACATTAATAACAAATGCGGTTAGACAAATTTACAAAGCAGTCTCTATCATAGTACTCGAGATATATAACATTGAATTATTACTTTGCATTAGGGATGCTACACCCACTAATCCGATCCCACCCATTTTCGGCATAGCTACTAACAAAACTAATAGGTGACATCACACAAATTTGCAAAGTTTCCTCTGCCATGATACTAAATATATATGATGTTAAAAATTCAAATTATAAGAGAGGTGCCACGCCCACTAAAAATATCAAAAAAAATTAATAGCCTTTGTGAATCCTTAAGGACTTTTCTAATTATTTTAACCAACGTTTTTAAAATCAGATGAGACGTTACGGAGACTGCAAAAGCTATCGAAATTTGTCTCTTCTGCTTTTTTTCAAATCAACATATTTGCAGTTTCGGCTGGATCAGCGCCCACATTAGTTGACGCTAATGTGACTAGTTTATTATCTGAAATATCCACACCTTCGTAATCAGCAACTTGTTCCTCATAGGTTCCTCTGGCAATAGAATGTTTCATATGTTCTTTTGTAGCCAGCAATTTGCAGTTCTTTCCTAGCCGGTTCCTTTGAATAGTACCCAGTACATACATTCCTTGAGTCCATAGGTAATACAGTAGAGGAGCAGACGTGTAAAAATTCTAGAAATATATTTTGTGGTTCATTTTGCGTGGAATTGAACTGCACAATATCACCACTGTATTGTCGACTTCGCCGATATCAGGTTCATCAGATAACTTGTCAACATCTTGCTTAACTGAATATATTTCAAAACTATATGCATATGCATATCCAAAGAGAGCCTTTGTTCAAATGAAGCAACCCTCACAAACAATTTATTCAAGTTTCCACAAATTATCTTATTTTATGAAGACGGTCATGGTATTGGTTACCAATAGGTTTGTGCTGTCAATTATCATTGAAATGAATTACGGACCTTATTTTCTCAAATCTGTTTAGCGTCATCGTCTGTTATATATGATTGAAGCCATTTTACCCCATTAGGATCTAACTTTTGGATAATGGACATAAATATGATGATACCTAGAAATTGACGGATTTCAGTAGCATATACAGGAGGTCAGTTGGATATCATTGTTTGCGTTATATATAAATTCGTTTGTTCAACAATGACACTGAGGATATCTTCATTTATAAATTCAGAAAAAATTGGAAAGGAGTCTCAAGTATAGATAATCGGGGGACAAGTCTGTATTGCCCATAAAACGTATGCGATCTTCACTGTATTCCAAATTGCGCTTTTTCCATATAAGTTCCGTGCTTCGTAGCCTCCAATCTGCAACACCAAGGACGCTTGACTGTGATTGGTTATACGATGGACCTGCAGCTGGATTATTGAACTGAAGAACATCCAACGATCGACCTGCTTCCCCTCCTAAGGAAATATCTTCATTGTGTGGTTCTTCATCATCATCACTATTGTCTTCTAATTCTTTCATTAGGTCTTGAGCGTTGTCAGGGTAATAATCAATTTCGCTTAGGTCACTTCCACTTCGTCTTCACTTCCACTTCGTCTTCAGAAATTCACCATTTTCAAGAAAGTTGAGATAATCTTCCATATCTTTATCCTCTAACCTCCTTGGCATTCTAAAACTCAAATCAAATAAACTTAAAGTAGTAAAAAACCAAAAGTAACCATTTATTATTACTTATGTGGCAAACGCTTAATGTAAACATTTGGCAACATACAGTATTTTCCAAAAATCTCGAATTTACCCAATCAGATTTTTAAATGCAACAGCACTAATTGGTAGCTTATTTGGCAATGGATCAGAAATAATTTTTTTCCAACTAGATAATTCACTTCTTTATAAGAAACTCAAAAATATAAAAGGTAACTTCAAACAACGCACTGATCTCTATCAAGCACCACATAAAATGTCTAAAAATTATAAAACTAAGCAGCCAAAATATATGTTAACGGTACTTTTCACATCATTATTATTGTGTGTACTTAGCATCGAGCCTTTATAAATCCACACGCTTAAGGTCATGATTAAAATTAAGTGAATCTGGAACGTAGACAATTGGCAACAATATGCGTTTTAGGGTTAATCAAATCTTTTCAGTTGAAATCAAAATCGTTTCACTGATGTGAAGTTGTTCAGATGGCCATAAATGTAATGTTACATACAGAAATCAGATTCATTGTGCCTTCCGAATTGTTGCCACCCGAATCTGTATAATTTATAATTGACAATAGTTTTCTCTTAAGGTACTATCACACGATGTGTTTTTTGCATATGTACATTAGGATGGAGCGAAATTTTTTTTTTCGAATTTTGTTTCTCCTGTACTATGAATCGATGCTCCATAGCCTTAAACATACCGGAAAAATATTTTAGCTTCATAGGTCAAGGTCTTAAGGTGGCGCAGAGGACTTTAATTTTTGAACTAGACCATTTATTGAAATAAAAGTAATTTGGTATAAAACAGTTTTATATGAAGTTAATTCAAGTTGTTTCAGTCTTTTATTTATTCACATAAAATGTAAATATAAATATAATAAATAAGTATTACAAAAAAAATATAATTCATTTTGCTATCCATTATCAGTCTCATTGTTGGAAGAATTGAGATTTGGTCTCAAACAATGTAATCTTGCCTAGCTTTAATTCTGGAGCGAATGAAACCATCTCTTGCTTCTGATCCACAGACAGCAATTGAAGCTTCAGTGACGAGCTTGACACACCTTTCTACTGCTTGAGAATGGCAAGTGAAGTTTTCAAATTCAAAAAAGTTATTTTCCGAACAGATCAACTTTGAAATTTCTGCATTAGTATATTTCATGGTTATTGGAGGTTCTGTTACTTTCACATTCACCCAATCTATCAAGTCATAGTAATTTGTAGCGTTTACTTCAAGCTCTGGAAGACGCAACTCACGAACTTTCTCTATGGTAGTTCCTTTTCTGGCTTCTAACACTCTTCGAAGAGCCAATTCCCGTATTTGTGATACATCATCTTGTAGCATAGCCAACAAAATATTTTCTGGGTGTGCGAAGTACGAATTTCTTTGTATAGCTTTTAAAACAATACTTTTAAGGTCATCTGTTAAATATAAACTTCTTTTCGCCATATTGAAAACATGAACTGGACCGTATTTACAAGATGGCCTTGACTTTATGTCAAACCAAGTTGGTGCGTATACTTTCATAATGAAAAGCGCTAGGTGCTTTAGGTTATCTTGTGGTTTAGCCGTACCAATATACAAACGAAGAATCCTATTAGCGCAAGTTAACCATCGAGAGTGTGCTAATTTTCCTGGGTCTCTACTAGCCAAACTTGGTGAAACTAAGCCAGCCGAAATGGCGGAACATATTTCGTATAGGTATTTTTGATCACTGCTTAACAAATTCATTAACTTTTTGCAATTCTGTGGGAATTGCTTCAAAAGCTTCTGGTTTAAAATCAAGGCACTTGTAGAGTTTTCTTCATATACGGCCGAAAAAGCTTTTAGGACCTGTAGTGGTTCCATCGTGACTAAAAAACAAATGGCGCAGTGGTAATTCATTTGCATGCAATAAACACACAAACCATTGTAAAGGTCGTTTCAGATATTTTTCTAATAAAGCAATTACTCCATTTTTATGTCCCGTATTGTCACCAAAGACAAATGAAACTCAAACTTTTCTTCCATAAAGCCAACAATATTCTTCTAATATTAGCTGCTTTTCCTGAATCTATCGAGAAATGACCTATGTACTCAGAATTTGGCTCAGATATCATTGAAATATCTTCCTCAGTAATAGTCTTCCGATGTGACTTATTTTCAGCAGAAGTCAAAAAAAGGTTTTATCTTAACGACCGTCAAAATAAATAGCCGTCACAAAGTGGTCAATTTCGCGAGATAGCGGTCAAAACTCTATAACTTTTGACCGGATTGGTATTTTTTTACGCAATTTGTTTTGTTCAATAGGAGGGACTTTAAGCTTCAATTTGCGTGTTCAAACGTAAAAATCGACTGATAGGAACGTAAGTAATTTGGAGTTAAAAATGCATTTTAATTTTTTGTTGAGTTTCCATGTAAAAGTTGAATATTTTGACACTTTAAATAGGTATTTTTTTATAATTTCTTATTTTCTTCAATCGTATTTTACAACCAATACTTATTTATTATTCCTAAACTTAATTTTGGTCAGAAAATGCCAACATTTGGCCCCTGACATTTATTTTGTCTCAATATTCACAGGGGCCAAAGGTTGGTTTTTTTGGAAGAAAGCTAATTCTTGTGAGGATTAAACTGAAAAATAACACTGAAATTCCCAACAATATCAATACCATTTGGATATATTATATACAGAACACAATATCGATAAAATTTTAAGTAAACTTTTACTATTGATTTAAAGTGCACATATATTTTATTTAAATGTATTAACAAAAATTTATACTAAAATTAGAAACAAATTATAATCTTTAAACTAGTATTAATTAAACAATATTAGTAAAAATTTCTCCCAAATAGCTTTGATTTGCATTTTGCAGTAGTTGTTTAGCTTCTTCATCTAACTCTAATGAGGTTGATTTCCATTTTTGTCGAATACTGGACATATATGGGTCTGATGTGCACAACAAAATATTAATAAGATCTTCATTAGTACAATATCTGGAAATTTTTCTTGTATTGTGATCGCGAAAGAATCTGTAGTCTTTGTTCCTTTTTTCTTGGGCTTCTTCTGAGAGATCTCCAATTGGAAGCATATTGTGCTGAATTATTTGTTCCCCATGGAACAAAATTTTGTGAACTGTGGTTGGCATATGTCTCCAAGAATATTTTTGGTTATAAAGGGTTGCTGTCTCATTAGCATACTGACCAAATTTTTTTGCATCTATCTTTCTGCTACATGCTATAACTTGTAATATGATTTGGAATCGTCGTATTAAATCATAATCTACTCCAGTTATAGAAGCAGCAGTTTCTGGATCGGAAAAAAACCTCCTTGCTGTGTTTCCATCATTAGAATTTCCTTCTCCTTGCTTTGGCTGGTCAATTATAAGGCCTATCTCACGGTATTTTTCTTGAATATCTTTTTATACCCTATACCACTATGTGGTTTGGGTATAATGACTTTGTGCTGCTGTTTGTAACAACCAAAAATATTTGACCTAGACCCATCTTTAATTATACCGATCGAATCAGAATCACTTTATGAGTTGATTTAACAATGTCCGTCCGTCCGTCCGTCCGTCCGTCCGTCCGTCTGTGTGTCCATGTAAAGCTTGTAATCAAACTGCAGGTCGCAAATATGAATATATTTTGATGAAATTTGGTATATAAGCTTTTATCGGTCATGGGATGAACGCTATTGAAATTGGTGAGAATCGGTCCATGTTCAGACCTAGCCCCCATACAAATTACCCATATGAAATCGACATAAATTGCCATAAGATCCAAATTGTCATATAGGTCTTACTCAAATTGGGTTTGTATGCGTTCATTACATCCACTAATGAGTAGTTTAAAAATGATCCCTTTGACCCCATATAGAGCTGCTTCCCTATCTTCACTTAAATCTATTAAAAAACAAAAATATTGCATTGATTCTTCTCAAATTTTGTTTGTACATATTTTTGCAAAATACAAGAGACTTTACCAAACATGATCAGGATCGGTCCATTTTTGGACTTAGTCCCTTTATAGATATAGCATCCGATATGAACTTCTTCATATCTGCAGCCAAAAAAATTAATAAAAATCCCACTCAAATTTGGTTTTTGCTTATTTTCAATGTCCAGTTTTAGTTGGGCCTAAGAGATAGGGTTTATAAACGCATGGTATAGGGTATCATATAGTCGGTATAGACCGACTATAATTTTCTTACTTGTTTGTTTTGCTTTCTTTTTTCCAAATTTTCTTTGTTGATTCTCACTGTTTCGCCTAACGGGCCAAATTCCAAATCGTATCCCAATTTAAGAATATGCTCCATAAAACGAATTCTAGCATGAAGAGGTGACATTCCAAATTCATATGCTTCATTAAAACTATCGTCTTGTGTTGGTGGTTGGCTCAATTGACTTGATGTTTTTGGCATATGGTGCAGCTTGACGATGACTTTATTTTGGTTTAAGCTTGTGCAACTTTTCCATCAATCATTGTGAGACACATTTTAAAATTTACTTCAATGTCTTGGTCATCAAATTTAAATGTTACTGGTTGAAGTTCTTTAATTTGATCATTTATTTTGCGAACTTCTTCATCTATGACATCTTGAGTCTCCTTATTGTAAGCAAACTTTATTGGTCTACAAAATTTTGTTGACGAGGGAATTTCATTCTTCCATACATCTATCTCTGCAGCTCTACTAGTTGACGGCTCTGAACCAATATAAGTTTTTGTTAAACGTAATGGAACGAAAGAAATCATGAATAAATTGGCATCTGATGAATTTTCCGCATTACATTGTTTGTATTGTTTCTGGCCAGAGGACCTCACATCCCCATTTAGAAATTAAAGTCATGCCGCAATTTTTAAACTTCTTTAAATAGTCAGCATCAAATGTCTTTAGCAATCGTTCTGCAGTGTGTTCAAGTGTGCATCTGGGGCTTGCTTCCACTATTTTTTCAATGATAGCAATTTTACCCTTTTTAGTTTCCGATGGTTGAATTTGATGCAGAAATGAATCCTTTATGATGCTACAAGAAACTTCTTCATTGATATGTTTAAGCTTGCGTCTTCGTGATCTTTCACTACAATTATCAATTGGCTTTGCTGGTCGACCACCTTTTCCAGTTTCCGTGGTAGTTATTGATGGCTTTTTAAAAATAAGTTTATTTCTTAGCCATTCTTGGGTGCGTGAGTAAAACAATTTCTTGTTTCTGGAACATTGATTGTACCGTTTTCTTAAAGTATTTAAAAAGTATTTTATTTTTAAGTTATGAATTTTAATTTCTTGTTTGTCGCATATTTTGAAGAATGGATTATTCATTATATGTAAAATAATGTCGTTTTCATCTTTCCGTTCAAAATATATATCAGATAGAACACTATAACTGAATTAAGCCATTGTTTAAACAATAATGAAGAAAAAAAATGAATGCATGGATTAATATACTATTGCTCGAAGTTTCAACATTATCTTTTTTACGTCTTTGAAACATAATATAACAGGTACTTGGTTTTACCAGTTATTTCCATTGGTTTTAAATTTATTTGCAATTTTCACGTATTTAAGTTGTGTAATATTAGATGGCAATAAAATCTTTTTTACCTTTTCCAAATGAATTGCCAGATACCACATAATTTGAGAGTTCTATTGTCATTTTTGTCAAAATTTTGATACACCCTTTTATGTGGACTAGGTCCAAATATGGGCCAACTTCTCCTAATTTCAACAGAATTATTTTTTGGGGCAATAAGAACTCTTGTACAAAATTTCATCAAAATATATGCATAATAGCCACTTTCACATACAAATAACTTCTCAAAAAATATGACGTGCATTTGTACCGAATATCTTACCTTGGGTCAGAAAAATTGCTGTAGCTCAAAAAGTGCAGTCCCGATGCATGGACATGTATAGATAGGAATGTAGGGGAGAGTTAGGACTACTAAATAGTAAATTTGTGCTTTGACTCAGCTTGACTCACAGGAGTTGTGCTCTATGAAGTAGGAAATTTCCGAGAAATTTTACCTTTTTTAAAAAATTTAAATTGTTGTGAAAACAGTAGAGCTTAAATTTTTATACCAGTAATAAGAAATAAGTTAAGTTACAATATAGAATTTATTTCGTCCAAAAATCTTGAAAAACAAAAAAGTTATAATCATTTAAACTTTAAAAATTAACTAAAAATATCATAAATTTACTAAATTCTGAAAAATCCCATTTTGGACCACCCTGTTCTCAGTGAAATAGTTGAAATAGAGTTCTAATTTTTTGGCTCCCGAGGTTTACTACTGTCTACTTTCATATGAGTCTAATAACTTTAAAATCGGAGAACAAAAACCAAAAGGAGTTTTGGCCGCTATCTCAAAATATTGACCACAGTGCGTCAGAGGTTTTTCGTAACCAATAGACTTCATCTCTTTACGCACTTTTTTTCCTTTCTCGACATATTTTACTACGGTCTATTATGCATGATGAGTTTTCGGCACCTATAACGTTTAATTGCTGCATTAACAATAAATGCTGCAGATCGATCTGAAACTCCGGTCCTGTCACATGCTAAAGCAAGATTTTGCAACTTGTGTCTCATCTGCTTATTTTCTTTTTGTTTTCCTTCCATTTGAGCTTTTCTTGTTCTTTCATCTTTCTCTGATTTTGATGTTCCGCTTGAAAAGCTACTGGATGACCAATGTACTACTGGTAGAGATGAAGAAGCACTTGTAGTAATGTTTTTATGTGCAAACTCATCACACTTTCGTTTTCTTGCTTCTCTGCGTCGTAAAGATTTTGTTATCGCCCTATCCACACAACCAATATACATTTTACGCTCACTTCATTGGTCGTTCAAAAAGTTTTCCTCAGCAGCAGGTACTTTAGTAATGCATTTACATACATTTCTGGATTCACACTTGCATATTGTGATGTAAAATAACTTTTCTTGGGAGTCCTTGAAAAAATGTTGCTTCTTGACATCACTGCGCAATTTTTTCATACTCCTCTACTTGTTGTAATACGAAATCAATCTTGCGACAACTTGTTGATGACTAATCGTAGGAATCGATGCCTTCTTCCTTATTTGTTCGATATCAGTAGCAATAATTTCACATATATACTTTATTGAAGGATTTTTTGCATAGTTTAATTCAAGCAAATCGTTTTTTATCCACAAGTAGTATTTAATAACATCACAATACGTTGGTTACAAATTTATTTTTAATATAAATGGTTTACCAAATACAGAGCAACGCCTTGCCTTCCAAGTTTTAGGCATTTAAAACTTTAAATACTCAGAAGTTACCATTTATGTAACTAATATTATTATTACTTTAACTTTCTTATAAGGAAACAATTTTTTGTTCTTATGAAGAAGTAAGGATTTGATATTTTGCATGAATTAAGCTTTTTTATATGGTCATCGATTAACAATACAGAAGATTTAAAAAAACAAAAAAAAATTTTTTTTGGTCATTTTCACTCCACCCTAATTAATGTACATATCAACTTTTCCCACAGCAAAAGTTGTACACATCGTGTGATACATATGAAACATTGTTTATGTACAATACATGAGGAAAGTCACAAGTACATTTTTCAATTAGAACAGGTCCTATTTTGGCATGAAAAACATATCAAAATACAACACTTCTTGTGGCGAAAGCAAAACAGAGTAAATTATAAAGATAATACTGAAAGAAAAATAAATTGTTTAATATTAATTAACAATTAAAAAATATATATGAAATATATAACTTTATTTTTAACAAATAATTTTTGAAAATTCAATATTTATATCAGCTGTTGTTTACATATAGAGGTTATGTCATATGGAAATTCATATGTTCGTGTGATAGCAAAAATTACGAATCGTATGTAAAACGGAAATTTTTACAGATAAAAGAAATTGCATATGGATAAAAAAGTGACAGTACATATGTAAAAAACACATTAACACCATCTTTAAAAATGTAACATCTGGGGCAACCCCATTTCCCCTCATAAAATTGATCTGAATCTTGGCCTATAGTCTTGTTGTGACTACAGACAAATTTTTGGGTAGCCACGCGCAGTCACGCATAGTCACGCACACTCACGGAGTGCTTGAAAACCCACTTCCCCTCATAGGATCGATATGCAACTTGGTCGATAGACTTGCCGTGAAAAAAGATTAACTTTGGCATAGTCACACACAGTCACGCATAGTAACGCACTGTCACGGAGTGATTTAAACCCCATTTCCCTTCATCCAATCAATCTGAAGCTTTTTGAAAATAGTCACGCACAGTCACGGAGAGATTCAAACCTCATATACATAAGGAAAGAAAGAGTTTTAATAAAAACTTTATTTTTATGCATTAGATTATTTATTGACTTTTTTTGCATTAAACATTAATTGGCATTACAAACATTTTGTGGGCCAGTGTAAATAAATTAAAATTTTTTCAAAAGAATCAACAAAAACCATCATTAACAAATAAGCTTAAATAAACCTTTTAACTATTTCTAAGCACCACTAATAAATAGTGTTTAAAAGCACCAGCCAAAAATAAATTTTGTTTTATGATGATAATAACATCAATGGTTAAATATGCTTATGATGATGATTATTATAAAAAAAAGATAATAATGATAAGTTTTACTACCTCTAAACTTTAGTCAATTCATTATACAATTCTATATCTTCATTTTGCCACACCCAGTTGTATTAGTTGTAGTTTTTAAGGGAAAATTATTAATGTAATCTGCATAAAACAACAAAAAGCTGACAATAGACTTAATGTCAATGCTAAATGATAATGATAGTAGTTTTGATGAGGTTGGTAATGGTGATGATTATGAGTGACTGTCCAATTTAGTTTGTAGCCAATTTGCTTTGGTAGAGCTAATTTGCATGAAATAGATATCGTTGTGTGTAAACACATCCATCCATACTTGCATACATAAACAAAAATTTTAAATTTTGATTACAAAATTTTTTGAGGAGGGATTTTTATGTGAATTTAAATAATCATAAAATTTATTATTGAATAGATAAATGAGGTTGGTGTTGAAAGAAATCGTTGTAGACTGCTTGACACCAAAAACTTCGGCAAACCCACTATTTTTTAGGTTTGAGAAATCGCTGTCAAAAATGACAGCTTGGTGGTAATATATGGAATTAATGAAAATTTTAATAATTTGGGGAATAAACATAAACAAAATTTCTAATACGCAGAACATGGATAATGTTGATATTAGTTAACGAGCGACTATTAAACATAGAAAAAAAAAAAAAATTCCCAACCAAATTGTGCTAAAGTTCATTAACTCTATTGTCTATTTTATCAACAGAAATTTGATAGCAGCTTACAATTTTCTATAATGAAAAAGGATTTACTGCTACGATAACAGAATTATAATCATAATCAACACCAATTTTGATTATTAACTTCTGCACACTTCGTTTGGCAATATTCTCAGTAGCCACATTGCATCCATTTTCTGTGGGTACAAACAAGTCTTTTACCATGACTTTTAAAATTTTCATTAAAGGTGTGTTTACACTATGTGTATTTTCCATGTGTGAATTCAGTTTTATGATCCATACGTAATTCCGAGTGTGTGTCAAAATTGCCGTTTTACATACTATTCATAATTTTTGCGTTCAAACGTACATATGGATTTCCGTATGACATAACCTCTAAACGTAAACAACAGCTGATTTAATTTGTAAATTTACAAAAAATTATTGTTAAAAATAAAGTTATATATTTTATATATTTTTTAATTGTTAATTAATATTAAACAATTTATTTTTCTCTCAATATTAATCTTTATAATTTACTCTGTTTTTCTTTCGCCACAAACAGTGTTGTATTTTCATATGTTTATCTTGTCAAAATAGAACCTGCTCTAATTGAAAAATTTACATATGTCTTGCAAAATGTGTTGTACATAAACAATGTTTGAAAGGGTTCACACTATGTGTACAAATTACACGTGCTAAAAAAATACGAAAAACACGAGCAAAACACGTAGTGTGAACGCAGCTTAAGTAAACTGTCTTTACTTTATACGAGGTCAGTCTGAAAAGTCTTTTTAAAGATCTGGTTACTAATAGCCATATCAAGGGTTTTTATACCCTACACACCAGTCTCTCATTGCGTTTTTAAAAATTAGAAGAAAAACAAATGGACCGCATAAAACACATAATCTTGATCCTTATCCCGAAACAAATACCAACAATTTTTTTTATTTTTTTATTTCTTCATATATAAGCATTCAAAACAGGGGTTTTCTATACGATTTCAAAACAAAGTAAAATTAAGTTGAAAACACAACTGGGAAGAACGACGAATTTTTCGTTCCGAATATTCGTCGTCAGAAATAAAACACACTTGTGTATATGAAAATGCACACAATCAGTGCGTCGAACGAAATACGCAGTGCGTAACGAACTCTGTGATAGGTTTATTTCTATTTCTAACGCCGACGACCGACGAATAAATTGGTGTAGAGTGACCATATTTTATTTTAGTTTTGCAAATGTTTTAGTAAATAAAGTCATTTTTGTCTTTAAGAATTGTTTTATATTTTACTTATAACTTATAAGATAAATAAAATCTATTTTTATACCCTATACCACTATGTGGTTTGGGTATAAAGACTTTGTGCTGCTGTTTGTAACTACCAAAAATATTTGACCTAGACCCATCTTTTATTATAGCGGTCGAATCAGAATCACTAGCTGATTCGATTTAACGATGTTCGTCCGTGTGTCCGTCCGTCCGTCCGTCTGTGTGTCCATGTAAAACTTTTAATCAAACTGCAGGTCGCAAATATTAATATATTTCGATGAAATTTGGTACATATACTTTTATAGGATGAACGCTATTTAAATTGGTGAGAATCGGTCCATGTTCAGACCTAGCCCCCATACAAATAACCGCTATGAAGTCATCATAAATTGCCATAAGATCCAAATTATGATATAAATCTTAGTCAAATTGGGTTTGTGTGTATTTATTACATCCATTAATCAGTAGTCCAAAAATGATCCCTACGAAACAACTCTTAGTCATAGGCCCCATATAGAGCTGCTTCCCGATATTCACTTAAATCTATCAAAAAACGAAAATATTGCACTGATTCTTCTCAAATTTTGTTTGTATATATTTTTGCAAAATACAAGAGGCTTTAACAAACATGGTCAGGATCGGTCCAATTTTGGGCCTAGTCCCGATATAGATATAACATCCGATATGAACTTTTTCATGTCTGCAGCCAAAAAAATTTATAAAAATCCCACTCAAATTTGGTTTATGCTTATTTTCTTTGTCCAGTTAGTTTGGCCTAAGAGATATAGTCTCTAAACGCATGGTATAGGGTATCGTATAGTCGGTCTAGACCGACTATAATTTTCTTACTTGTTAATTATATAATTTTCTTTTACATAGTTTTTTGTTAATATTTATTCTTTTTCGTTTAGTGCTTATTTTTTTTTTAAATATGGTCAGTGAACGTGTAGGTAATATTTCATACGAACGTCAATTTGGGAAAAAAATCTACCAACAAAAAGTAGGGGACTCGATTTTAACGATAGAGGTATGGTTCCTTTGGCAAATTTTCATGGAATAACCCATAGAATACGGAAATCATATGGAAATTGTCGAAAAATAAATCGACCCGCCCTAATGGTCACACTATCAGCTACAACATGTAAACAAAAATGTTATAAAATTAATTTATTAATGAAAATTTATGTAATTTTTTCAGAATTAAAAAATTAATCGCTGCCGTACAAAAATTAAGGCTTTTACCATCGTGAAAATGATGTTTACAATTGGAATAACTCGTACCAAGTTAAAAATTCTTTTATTCATATTTTTCCAATATTTATTTATGTACATTAGGGTTATGACTTTTTATTTTTTTTTTTTTTTTTTGCAAATATCAAATTTTACATGCCCTAGCCAAAAAGGCTATTAAAAAATATTAAGAAACGCAATCTTACTTCTTCGCTGTATATCTATATATCTATATTTTTTTATTTGATTTAAAATATTTTTTCTACGTTTAAAAGACCTTTGTGTATTTTAGGTGCGATGCCCCGTATGGTTTCAAATTTTCAACACATTTTGTTGCGATTCTAGCAGAATATTTTTTTTTCGACGGTCGAGATATTTTCCGAGTTATGGACCTCCAAAGTTTGGATATTGACTTGTATATAACTTTTTAGTATCGGAATTGAGTAATATATATATCATTTTGAAGCTCACATCAGTGATATTTTTAAATTTGAAATCCAAAGCTTGTCATTATCTCATAAAACGATCTCTGCAATGTTGATATCTACAACAACTGAATACAAAAAATCTATATCCACTAGCTTCATTTCGATGTTTATTTTGACCTCTTAACCCTTTCCCTTCATAAATTTCAAAACTATACCCCCAATAAGCAATGCTCGGTGGAATTGTAGAACAATTCTGGCAATATTAGCATTTATCCTAATTCCAAAATACCGAGCAGAACTGTATAAAATATGTCAATTTATATGTGGTGCATGGTACGATGTATAGTTTTCAGACCATTGTTTCCGCGAAGATAATTTTGAATTATTCAATTTAAAAAAGGTAATGAGTGTTTTTTAAGGCATGGGGTTATGCAGAAGTCGTAAATAATAAATCAGCAGCGTGGTAATATTTGCGCAGAACGTGCTATAAAAGTTGTTCAGGACATTTTCCTTCCTGCGAAAATAGTCGCACTTTAAATCTTAAATTTAAAAATTTTGTAAAAAATTAGTAATAACCCTAATGTACATATTATAAATTAAAAACAATTTCAAATGACGTTACAGCTGTTATGTGAATTCGTCGTAATTGTATTTCATTCGACGAATTTACGCAACGAATTGTTGCCGACAAATTCGTCGAGCTGTGCGAAATTCGTCATTCGTCCCAGTTGTGTTTCCACCTTTATTTAAGTAAAATTGTTTAGTTAAGTTTTGAAGTCTCTATGATTTCACGAACATTATAATTTTTCTGAAGATATTTCTTAAACTGGTTTTCAACCGCCATAATGGGGCCACTAATTCCAATTCGAATAATAAAAGTAAGACAATATTTAAAAACAACTGAATACGAATATAAATTAAAACAACTTTTAACCAATTTTGTTAAAAAATTATTGGCAAAGCCTATATTGTTGTTTGAAATTTAATTTCCTTATTATTTAATTTTGTATTTTATTCCATTAAGAGTAGTATTAATTTAATATTTACTTTTATATATACTACTAGCTGGACCCGGCAAATGTTGTTTTGCCCTCAATGAATTTTTTATTTTAGTTAGAATCTGTATATACCTGTATAAAAAAAAACGTTTGTGCACTTGTTAGTATTAATTGAAAACTGTTAAAGAAAAACCATGTTTTATTTATGGAAATGAAAATAAATATTTATTGTGACATATAAGAATGACCAATATATTTCTATTATTGTAATGCTAAAGAGTGAACAATATTTTTATTTTAATTATTCTCGCAGTAAATGAATAAATTTGCTGGCGCTCCAACACGGGAATATGCCACATATAGTGGTTGAGATTTATTAATGATCATGGCAAAGCCCAATCTGATCGGAAATTGCAATCTTTTGAATGTTATCGGTGTGTCGGTAGGAATCATAGGAATTCTTGGCAGCAAAACATGTTCTCCTTTAAATTTTCCTTTGAGAATTGTGGCCTCAATAACATTGGGCATTATTCTCTCAACAATAAACCGGTTTCTACTACATAGTCTCGGAGCGTTGAGGTTACGTAGAAAAATTATTGGAGACCTGGCACATCAAGTGAATTCAAAAATTCTGTTGGATAATTGACTGCTTCATTTTCTTCAACAACACTATCCATAGATTTGAAAGAAAACGTTTCGGAATCAATCATGTCCTGAATAACAACTAAAATAGCTAAAATAGCTCTTTCACTTAACCAATCATGGTTACGATATTGATTTTGAATGTCGGGGAATACATTTTCAATTAATTCATCGATATAAATTGACAAAAATCTTGTGGATATTTTAATAGTTTGACTGGTTGGGTTAATATTGATTTCACCATTACCAAGATCAAGTAGTTGTTTTGAAAATTGGTCAGCCGTTGGATCATTTTTTAATCGTACTCGCATGTTTGAAATTAATTTTATAGTTTGAACGCTACTCCATAATGTTGATGATATTCAGCAGGCATGACTGGTATGACTGGTAATATTTGACGAAAATTTCCAGATAATAAAATGAGAGCTCCACCAAAAAGTCTTTCATTGCCTTTCAAATCTCTTAAAGTTATATGTAATGCTTCTTAGGAATGTTTGTGAGCCATGGTAAATTTATCCCAAATAATAATACTGCATTTTTGCAGAACTTTTGCCATATCAGAATTTTTTTTGATATTGCATACGGCATTCTCATTTGTTTGTACGTTTAACGGTGATTTGAGTGCTGAATGAGCTGCACGGCCACCATGCAATAATGTTGCGGCTATTCCGGACGAAGCAATAGCAAATGCAATTTTTCCTTCTTTTTTGGTTTGAATATTTATATACAAAAACGTTTCTGAATTTTGTAACTTATAAAATTTAAATAAATTTGACAACTCATTATTTTTCAAATGCCAGCGCCATTTACCGGGTCCAACAAAAAATTTTTGGCATCATCTAACATACATATATGTACATACTTAGTTTCAGTAAAATCGCACCGTAATTAAGAATATTCGAAATAAATTTACCCCAGCGCCACGTATCGGGTGCATTTATATATTCAAAAAATTTCCTATGACGAAACATACATACATTCTGAAATTGCAGTCAAATCGCACTGAAAATAAGAATTTTGTTTATAACTTGACCCCAACGCCAGCTATAGGGTTGTAACTAAAAAAAAAAAACACAGAAGAGCTCGAACAGTACATATGCTGCAAATTTTAGCTCGGGAGCTATTATGGTTTCTGAGATCATTCGCTACAAACAAATGAACCAACGTTTTTATATATGTATCTGTGGTCACAAGCGATAACCGCCTAAGTCGACTTAAGAACGATTTGAGTTATGTATGCTATCATATTCTACTAACAATGCTTTATATTTACGTGAAATTCCCATTGTTCTAACATTGTTATTTAAAAAGTTATTAATGAAAACATACTGACCTAAGTCGTAATAAAGCCCCATTATATTTATATAAACAGTTATTTATCTCGAAAGAATGATTTTCGACAATTTGAGTTATGTATGCTATCATATTCTACTAAAAAATCATTATATTTACGTGAATTCCCAATTTTTCTAACACAGATTTTTAAAAAGATATTAATACAAATATTCTGACCTAAGTCGTAATGAAGCCCCATTACATTTATATAAAAAACTATTTTTCTCGAAAGCATGATTTTCGAGTTAGGCGGTTATTGCTTGTGATCACAGATATATAGATTATATTTGAAATTTACTTTTATTTAATAAACTATTTAAAACTGGGAAACAATTTTCATGAAATTTTCACATTCACCAACACGCGAGTTTTATTCAATATTTTTAATTTATCTGCTTATTGCTCCCGAATATAAATTAAAACAACTTTTAAACAATTTTGTTATAAAATTATTTTATGTATAATAAGTAGAAAAATAAATAAAATCACAAGAAGTCTAGACCGACTATACGATACCCATGCGTTAAAGTCCAACTAATTAGATATAGAAGATAAGCATAAACCAAATGAGAGGCATTGATATTAATTTTTTTGGCTGCAGATATGAAAAACTTCATATCGGGTGCCATTTATATATGGGGACTAGGTCGAAAAATGGACCGACCCTAACAATATTTGGCAAGGTCACTTATATTTGGAAAAAATATATACAAACCAAATTTGAGAAAAATCTGTGCAATATTTTTTTTTTTTTTTTTGATAGATTTAAGTGAAAATCGGGAAGCAGCTGTTTATGGAGCCTATGAATAAGAATTGTCCGATAGGGATTATTTTCGGACTACTTATTAATGGATATAATAAACATATAAAAACCCAATTTGACTGAGATCTATATGATAATTTGGATCGTATGGCAATTTGTGTCGATTTCATAGTGGTCATTTGTATGGGGACTAGGTATGAACCTTGACCGAATTTCACCAATTTCAACAAACAGTGTTCATCCTATGGCTGATAAGAGCTTACGTACCAAATTTCATCAAAATATATTCGTATTTGCAACCTGTAGTTTGATTAAAAAGTTTACATGGACACACAGACGGACGGACGGATGGACGGACATCGCTAAATCGACTCATAAAGTGATTCTCAGAAAGTGATTCTGAGTCGATCGGTATAATGAAAGATGGGTCTAGGTCAAATTTTTTTGGTAGTTACAAACAGCAGCACAAAGTCATTATACCCAAACCACATAGTGGTATAGGGTATAAAAACTATCTATAATTGGTGAAATTCGTTCCTTGTTCAGACCTAGTCCCCATACAAATGACCCCTATGAAATCGACTTAAATTGCCATAAGATCCAAATTATCATATAGATCTCGGTCAAATTGGATTTGTGTGTGTTTATTACATCTACTTATCATTTGTCCAAAAATAAACCCCATATGGCAATTCTTTGTCATAGCCCCCGTACAAAGCTGCTTCCCGATTTTCACCTAAATCTATCAAAAAACAAAAATATTTCATAGATTTTTCTCAAATTTGGTTTGTATATATTTTTTCAAAATATAAGTGACTACCAAATATGGTCAGAATATGTCCATTTTTCGATCTAGTCCCCATATAAATATAGCACCCGATATGAACTTTTTCATATCTGCAGCCAAAAAAATTAATAACAATGCCAGTCAAAATTGGTGTATGCTTATTTTCTATATCCAATTAGTTGGACCGAAGACATAGAGTCTCTAAACCATGCTATAGTTTAGTTGTTCTAAATAAAATAAGAAGACCCACAAATGACCCAAAGCTAATAAAAGACAATTTATTCAAAAAAAATATGAAATATAAAGTTAATTCTATTTATTTTGGTGTATTTAAGGATGATTTGTATCCGATTTAAATTTTTTTCTGTAATCACTTTTACGACCTGCAATGAGTACTGCTTCTCCTGTTCGCTCGTTGTTAATATGTTATTATACTGTTCAATCCATATATCACCGCGTTCTGCTGTATTATTTACCACTTTTATTTTTGCGACAATATCACTTCCGTTTTAGGAAAATATATGTAGATAGTTTTTATACATAAAATAATTTTATAACAAAATTGGTTAAAGGTTGTTTTAATTTAAATAAATAAAAATTAACGGAATTATTTTTCTTAATTCTAAATAGTGGTTTCATCGAATTTAATAGAAAACTCGATTTCGGAAATTTTTATTTAAAAATATCTTAAAACCTAAAGCTGCCCTAGCAAATAATGGGTTAACGTTCTCAGATTTATTCCAAATTTTAATAACGGAAGTTCTACACATTTCGTTATTTTATTTAAGCGTCGCACAGTGGCGCCATTTAAGTTTTTTCGTTGCAAAAATCATAACTTTTGAACATAATTGAACAGTTTAAACAGCATATGATAGATAACTCTTCAGCCTATGAAATGAGCGTTTGATGGGGTGCTACGCTTTGTAGGGGCCTACTTATGGGTTATCAAATTTAAAATTTGTAGAAAAATCAATTTTATGGTAACTAAAAAAAATTATTTTTACATTTTTAGATTGTTTTTCTTTTTTTTTTCTTTAGGGTTTTATGTTTTAAATTATTACCCAATAAATTAAAAAAAAAATTACTTCTTTTTTAAATTTATTTTTTAAATTTTCCAACATGTTGAAGAGGTCCTCATTTTGCCTTACCCTTGATGCTTTGAATGTGTTCTGCAATCTATATTTTTTATAAAATTTGTTAAGAGACTCCTGTGCATCTTCAGAAAGCTCTCCAATTGGCAAAGACTGGTACTCAATTATATCTTTGCCATGCGCCAATATTTTATGGACGGTCAGGGTCAACTTCTTCGGTGGATACATTTCTGCTAAAAGAGATGCAGTTTTCGATGCATATTCTCCATATTTTGTAGAATTGACATTTTCTTTGCAGTTTAAAACATTCAAGATCGTTCCCAATCTTTTCACGATTTGATTGCCAATTCCAGTGATTCTAGTTACTGCCTCATCATTTTCAAAAAATCTCCTAGAAGTGTTTCCATCGTTTGAGTTACCGTATCCGTGCTTGGGACAGTCTACTTTTAGTCCAACTTGTTTAAAAAAAGTATCCTGTATTTGCTTCTTTCTGATCTTTTCCTTATCCTTTATTAATGTATTTTCATCGAAGTTTTCCTCCTCTTGTGGTAGGGTATACGGCAGTTTTAGCAAGAACTCCATACACCTTATCCTTGCGTGCAATGGTAACATTCCATATTCGTAGTTCTCCTCGTTTGTAAAATCGTTTAAATTACCAAAGTTCTTCTGACTCTTTTTGCAAATCGGGCATGACAATGTTGAGGTTGTTCCTGTCAGTTCGTTTACGACTTTTTTATTTATAATTATTTATATTACATTTATAATTATTTTTTATAATTTCGCTTCTCTCAATATTTCCGTATAAGCTATCAAGTTCTTCTAAAGCAGATTCCGTGAAAAACTTTGGTGTGGTTGACCTTCTAAACAGTTCAAATAATTTTAAATTGTTTAACGCCATGCTTTCAGTACTTGTTGCGCCAACTTTCAGTCGTAGAATAATCCAGGCATTATGCTTATTTTGCAATATATAGGCTTATGCTACCATGCCTAAAAATTTACCTGTTCCCTGCATACAGATGGATTTAGGCTGAATTATGCAATTTTGATATTATGCTCGTGTCTAAATAAGATTTGTGCTTACCTGGAGGGACCATAAGTCAATATTGTTCTTGACCATTTGTACTCCAAAGTAATTTTTAAGTGAGGTGCGTACCTGCGAATTTCAATGAGTAGTTTTTTGTGCATCCTGTGTCTGTAACAGAATATTGGGAGTAGACTTTGGCACAGGCTCACAGGTAGACAACCGACTTAAAATGCAATTTTCAAACTATTAGATCAAACTACTGTCTGTCAAAACATGTAACGGATGCACGCCATACAATTTCTGCAACCATGTCTTTTTAAACTTTTTTACCTCTAGAAGCCAAACGGGCACGTACGGGCAGATAAAGCCTTTTGAATTATGTAAAGAAATAGTCAAAGAACACGTTTTGCAAATATGGCAAATATAGAAATATATAGATTTTTTTTATTTTCCGTCAAAGTTGAAAAATAGTGAAAAAACAGATAGTTTTTAAATAGTGATTTACCAGGAGAAACGCAAGGCAAACTGTTAATTTTTTTTTTATCATTAAACATATAATAAATACATCAGTCAACACAAACAAAAAGTGAGGCGATTCGTTACCTATTTTTCGTAATATTACACCTGAAACAACAAATTGACTAAAAATTGTGTGTTTTTTTGAAAAACGAAAGTCGGTCAACTTTGAACGCTTATATCTGCTAAACTAAAAACGTGATATTATTAAGAGTAGCATATTTGAAATCGTTGAAAAGTTTCCTATAACATGGGTTTATTCAAAACCTCGTCGGCGCACACGAAAATTTAGATTTTTGCAACCTCGTTTGCTCTACGGGCGCCACTGTGAGTTGTGGCGACTCGTTGTATTCTAAAATTTTCGGCATTTCTTAGTCTATACGGCTGTACATCTCCTACATAATTTAGTTGCTCGCTTAAATATTCTGGCGCATTACCACTTCTTATTTTTTGTATAAACATTAAAGTATTTAATTCCAATCTTTGCTTTATACTCATCCACTTGAGTGCATCTAACATCATAGCTATTGGTGTATACCTGTTGCATCTTAGAATTGTCCGCATTGCCTTATTTTGCAATTTTTTATTCCAAATTTTAGGAACGGAAGTTCTTCACATTTGGTTATTATATTTTAAGTGTCACATCTAAAAATTCAACAGCATTTACAAAATATTTTAATTTTTTGAATATGTCACATGTGACCCCAATTCACAGGGGTTAATGGGGTCATATTATTTTTTTTTCCAAACCCTAGGCTAATAAGATAAAATATAACATTTAAAAGTAGAAAAGTGATGAATTTTTGAATTTGTATTTAGAAAGTGTGCATTTACAGAATATTTTACAAAAATCCCATTTTTCTCGAAATCCTCAAAAATAAAATCCTTGTCAAAAATATTCTGGAATAGGGATTTACCTAAAGTTTCATTCAGTTAATTTCTGACAGGTATTTAATAAAACCTTAAAGTGTCAGATCCATTTTTTTAAATGTTGTTTAAGAACATTTTTTAAAACTTGAAAAAGGAGTTTTCAAAATTTTATCAAAAAAATTTCCCATATTCCGGTCTCAATGCGCAATAGCTTAACAACGTAGTAATAAAACAATACTTCATATCTGAATCCTTGTAGGTATAGAGACCAAAAAAAAAAGTTTTTCAAAGTTGCAAAAAATGCCATTAAATTTCATGACCTAGTTTTTTTTTTGGCACAAAAGTGGTCTGGGGCACTTGCTATTTCTTGGCGATTTTTTACTCGATTTTGAAGTTTTTAGCTTTTTGAAAGGATAATATAACACTGATCCCGAATTATATAACAACTTGTCGGAAAAATTAAACAATAGAACGAAATTTTCGTAATATGTGAAAAAGTCATATTTTCCCCATATAAACACACTTGAAATTTTCAATCGTGTTGAGGCACAACTAAATGTTTTTGATTGGCCCAAAACTTTGTAGATCTCAGTTTTTATGCTACTCGCATATTTATATGGGGTGACACCGAGAGTTTGAACAGTTTTTTTTTTTTTTATTAAGGGCCACCCTAATGTGGGTTTAAACCCAATACCGAAAATTCGTTTTTCGGTAGAATGCCGAATTTCTTGTTCATGACATATCTGTCTTTTATTCTTAAAAGCAAATTTTTGTGTGTGTTTTTATACATGAGACCAATTTAAAACAAGTAAGAAAATTATTGTCTGTCTAGATCAAATTTGCGAAAAATCTGTGCAATATTTTTAAAAAAAAAAATTTACCATCCGAATTGTATATTCGATTGTATCGACAGAAATTTAAGAAGAGTTACATATTTGCTATTGTGATAAAACATTAAATGTTTCGACAACAGTATTTAATTCGTAATTAACTCGAAATTTGGTTAGTAACTTCATCGCAAGTCGGTCGGCAGTAAACTCGGTAGCCGCAATGAATCTCTTTTTTGTGTAGTAGTTTTAAGTGAAGATCTAGAAGCAGTTTCATATGCGGGCTATGACTAAGAATTTTCCTATTAATTTTTTTTTTTTGACTACTGATAAATGGATGTAATAAACATACACAAACCCAATTTGACCAAGATCTATAATATAATTTGTATATTATGGCAATATAAGTCGATCTCATAGGGGTCTTTTGTATGGGGACTAGGTCTGAACATGAACCCATTTTTACTAATTTCAACAACGTTCATCCTGTAACCGATAGAATTTTATATACTAAATTTCATCAAAATATATTCATATCTGCGATCTGTAGTTTGATTAAAAGGTTTACATGGACACACAGACGGATGGACGGACATAATGGTTTAGGGTAGCAATATTACGTATGAGAACAATTTAGAAATATAATTTTCTATTTAAGCTAAAAATATATCAATAATTTTGGCAATTATTACTTCATTCCGATATATTGGTATTTATGCTAGCGAAAAAAGCTTTTATTCGCATATGGTATTATGAAGGTACGAGGGAAGATCAATGAGTCCGTGAATTTTAGAATAAAACACTGTTTTCTTGGAAAAAAAAAATTTATTTTTCAACATAATCTCCTTCTAGCTGAATACACTTAGTCCACTCGTTTCTGCAATTTTTGTATCCCTTCCAAAAAATGGGATTTTTCGAGGTCCATAAAATAGGCATTTGTTTGATCAATAATTACATCGTAGAAACTAAATCTCTTTTCACCAAGCCATTTCTTTAGGCTTGGAAATAGGAAATAGTCACTGGGTGCTAAATCCGGTGAATATGGCGGATGAGATACCAATTCGTAGCCCAATTCATAGAATTTTGCCATTGAGACTGCACACGTGTGAACCCGTGCTTTATCTCATTAAATCGATCCAATAAGTTGGCATAACATTCGCCGTTTATTGTCTTTCCCTTTTGAAGATATTCAATGTGGATTAACCCGCGTGCATCCCAAAAAATTGTTGCCATCACTTTATTGGCCGACAAACTTACCTTGGCCTTCTTAGGAACCGATTCACCCTGAGAATCCCATTGTTTTGACTGCTGCTGGGTCTCTGGAGTGTTGCAATGGATCCATCTTTCATCCCCATTTACAAAACGCCGCAAAACCTCATTCGAATTGCGGTTAAACAACTCCAAACAATCCTTTGAAGTTGTCACACGATTACGTTTATGGTCAATTGAGAGCAAACACGGCACCCATCTTGCAGACAGCTTTCTTAAACCCAACTGATCCCTTAAAATCGAAACCCCACTGCCATATGAAATGCAACAATCTTTTACTCTTCGATCGGTCAACACCATATCGTGGATTTTTTCGACATTTTCAGGTGCATTGGCCTCAATTGGCCGTCCAGAACGTTCAGCGTCATTTGTATTTGTGCGACCACAACGAAAGTCAGTAAAGCACTTTTTTACCACTGAAATCGATGGTGCAGAGCCCCATAGTAGTTATCATGCTTCTCCTTGGTTTGATTGACGGATTTTTTTCGCGAAAAATAATATTTAATGAGCGCTCGAAATTCAATTTTTCCATTAAAAAAAACACGAGGTTGTATGTTTTGAATAGCTGTTAAACGCAAAGTAAATGACGGAACTTGCTCGAAAATTTACAGCAGTCTATTAGCAGGTGGTACTTGATGGCAGTAGCGTTGCATTTCATATAACTACGAGGGAAGTTCGAAAAGTCACGGAATTATTGTTCCGCCTTCGTATACTTTAGTCCTTTTTATCGTAGAAAAGCTTCTTTTTGCGGTAGATGCTGTGAGAGGAATGACAATTAAAATTTGTGACATTAACATTTCGGACTCACAAAGCGAAAGACTTGAATTCAATAATCAACAAAACACCTCTCACTATGTCAACTCACCAGTATCTATTGAACAAAGAAGATGCTCCCACATGCAACACTTGCAAAACACCACAGTCAATCAATCATATCCAAGACGTTTGTCAAAAATATTACGACGAGAGACTATCAATATTCAATTCAACAACACCCAGTTCATTGCTTCAAAATAGTAATCGGCATAATATTTCCATGATCTACGTTTTTGTACAAAAATTTAAATTATTAAATTTAATGATAATTAGTTATTTATAGTTCGGTTCGAGATCATGTATAATTTTCTAATACTAGAAAAGATAATACTTTATGCAATGTAAGAGAAATTTGGAAAAAATTGAAGACAGCGCTAGATGGAGTAGCTACTTTCGAACAAAGCGACTTGTTCATCTTCAGCATCCTTCTGCCTATTGTTTCAACTCATGCTTAATCAACTATTTAACTCAACATTAGAAAGAAAAGAACATGAGAAATGGTTTTTTTTCTTTCTTTTCATACGAGAGTTAGAACGAACAAGCAGAGTTTTTTCCAATTTATAGCTTTCTCTACATTAACATCGCTTTGATCAATTACAAATCTCGTAATGTGAAAAAAAGCTCTTTTTGTTTTGCCAACCGTCCCATAGATGGGTTGGCTTCTGCATCATTAGTTTTTGCTCAAGATGGATTTTCTATCACTTTTTGTATATTTTAACAAATTATAACTCGGTAACCGTACGGAATATCTCTTTTGTGCCTGAAACAGAGTTGTTTCAAAAGTGCATCCAGTGCCTCAAAAATCGCAAAAATGCCCATTATCCCCCCATTTTCCCCATTTTCACTTTTTTTGCTAAATAACTGGAATATCTGCTTTGTATCTGAAACACAGTTGTAGATATTGAATAGGTGAAAAAAAGCGGAACAAGCCTACCCGAAAAAAGTGCATCCAGTGCCTAAAAAATCGCAAAAATGCCCATTTCCCCCCAATTTTTCCCATTTTCACCTTTTTTGGCTAATAACTGGATTACAAATCCAAAAATATGCTGTTTTTTTCTTTATAAACTTTATCTTGCATGAAAATAAAAATTCAATTTCAAGGTGGATTCCGGCGGCTCCGAACACAGTCCCTGCTGTTTTCGTGGAATTCTCAATGATATTTTGACGAACATATGGCTCTATTCCGCCGATGACACTTTGGACCTCATCCTTAAGGGCAGGAATTGATTGTGATTTATTCACAAAGATCTGAGATTTCATAAAACCGCAAGGAGAAGTTGCTCGACGTTAAACCGCACGATCTTGACGTACAGTTGATATCGGAATGTCGGGAGATGATTCGGTATGGAAATCGTTGCTCTACAAAATTGAGGGATTCGTGCGCAGTATGGCGGGTGGCGCCGTGCTACTGAAGCCATATCTGTGGTTTTCTAGAATAACCTCGCATGTCATAAAATCAAAATGTTCAGGGGAGCCAAAAAACGTTATATTTGATATTATGGGCTCGATATAAAGTTTTTAGAGCTTTTTCTTTAAAAGTCCTGAAGATATGGGCAATAAATACTTTCCATAAAATTTAGAGTCAAAAATCTTCAGAGGAATAGATCCTAACGAAAAAAATAATATGTAAATAACACTTAAAGTGTGTGCAGATAAAACAACTTATGTCGACAAACGTCGTTTTCTTTGAAAAAGAAAACTACCAACGCAACTACCCATATAGACATAAGTTGTTGTTGCTTGAAAAAAGGATTTTTTTTGTTCGTCAACAAAATGTTAACGGGATTTAGAATGAGAATATAACAACGTATCAAGAATAATAGTGATAAAAATAACAGAAATAAACACACAAGTTTTTATAAGTGGTTTTAAACTGAAAAATAATCCAAAATTATTTTGATTTTTTTTTTCATTAATAACAACGTATGTCGCTATGTGTCATTTTCTGAGAAAATAATTTGTCAGCGATCAAACGTAGGTTGACATACGTCGTTAGTGCTGCAAATTAATTTAATAATCATTATTTAAAGAAAAAACTCAGAAATGGTAAATATTTAAAAAAAAAAAATTTAACACATGAAAATGCTACAAAAAAAAGCTACTGAGTATTATTTCAAATTTCTTTTTTTATTTGAAAGCACAATCCTTCCGATTAATAATGGAAAATAATTTCATTCAAACGGCTGCCTGGGCTGGCCATGCAGTAGCCTACACGATCGGTCCAATTTTTAAGCACATTATCGATTGTGTGCAGCTGTATTTCACCAATGGCTTCACGAACCAATTGGACTTTGTATGGCGTCATACCAAGGTTCTTATGCAAAATTCGTCTCAATGATGCCTCCGAAATGTTCTATTCTTTAGAACGACGCACAGTGGCGCCCGTAGAGCAAACGAGGTTGCAAAAATCAAAATTTTCGTGTGCGCCGACGAAGGTTTGAATAAACCCATGTTATAGGAAACTTTTCAACGATTTCAAATATGCTACTCTTAATAATATCACGTTTGTAGTTTAGCAGATATAACTGTTCAAAGTTGACCGACTTTCGGTTTTCAAAAAAACACACAATTTTTAGTCAATTTGTTGCGATTTCAAGTGTAATATCACGAAAAATAGGTAACGACTCGCCTTATTTTTTGTTTGTATTGATTGATGTATTTATTAAATATATAATGATAAAATTAACTGTTTGCTTTGTGTTTCTCCTGGTAAATCACTATTTTAAAACTATCCGTTTTTTCAGAAATTGTATGGCGTGCATCCCTTACATGTTTTGACTGACAGTAGTTTGATCTAATAGTTTGAAAATTGCATTTTAAGTCGGTTGTCTACCTGTGAGCCTCTGCCAAAGTCTACTCCCAATATTCTGTTACAGACACAGGATGCACAAAAAACTACTCATTGAAATTCGCAGGTACGCACCTCATTTAAAAATTACTTTGGAGTAGATATGGTCAAGAACAATATTGACTTATGGTCCCTCCAGGTAGGCACAAATCTTATTTAGACACGAGCATAATATCAAAATTGCATAATTCAGCCTAAATCCATATGTATGCAGGGTACAGGTAAATTTTAGGCATGGTAGCATAAGCCTATATTGCAAAATAAGCATAATGCCTGGATTAGTCTACGACTGAAAGTTGGCGCAACAAGTACTGAAACCATGGCGTTAAACAATTTAAAATTATTTGAACTGTTTAGAAGGTCAACCACCCCAAAGTTTTTCACGGAAGCTGCTTTAGAAAAACTTGATAGCTTATACGGAAATATTGAGAGAAGCGAAATTATAAAAAATAATTTTTATCTGATATATGCAAATATTAAGGCAAAATGGGTGAAATCTAATCGAACCATTCAGAACTTCAACTCCAAATACGAGGACTGGGTTAATGAAGACACCATCCTGGATATATTGGCAGCAGACAAACCCACCACATCAACCAGAGGAGCAAAATGAAGGCCAAAAAATAGTATTGAGGAGTGTTCAATTTTCACAAGAAAGATGCCACCAATGACTTGAACACGAAGCATTTATAGGACGCGCTGTCTATTAAATATACAAAGGATAGTGAAAGAGTTAGGTCGCAGATTACAAAAACCGTTGCTAATGCAAGCCCACTGCGACTAAGAAGGATTAAGGAAAGCATTCCCGCGCCCACAAA